>LPNX011089151.1:391709-670296 GCA_001517045.1 Pseudotsuga menziesii
ATCAGCTGCATCTTGCAAAGATACATAGTACTTACTTTTTGCAAGACTCAAACCTTGTCTAGGTTTACCATTTGCATCAGGTGGGCCAGTGCATACCTGCACCCCCGTGTTTGTATGCCCGATGAGATGGCCCTTCACCCTAGTGTATGAGCCACATTCACTACATTTCCATTTGTAAGAGCCACCCCCAGGATTTTTGCCAATAATTTCCACAAACCGCTATAGAGGAGATTTTGGGTCTTTACAGGCATTTACCCCCCCCCCCCCCCCCTCAGTTTGTTGTGGTGGTTCCATGTCTATGGCTCTGAATATATATGGAATTTAAAAACTATTAGTAATTATTATTATACAATGTGTACATTGTACTCCCAATCCATAAATCAATGCAAGTAATTAGACTATTAGACTTGAGTGGCTCTGTTAGTGTTTCTTTTTAAATAAAATGATAGATGATAAAATCATAAATCATAGTTCACTGTAACAATGAACTATGATTTATCATTTTATCATTTTATTTATAAAAAAAACACTAACATAGATTTCAACGCCTCTTCTCTGAGTTTTCATTTTATAATTTATTTTAAAAAAATCACTGTGTATGGACTCTGGAGTCAATAACAGTTCATTGAGTCCCTACAAGATATATGATCATAAAGGATGGTCATACACAAAGGCCAGTCTACGGCATAATTTCAAATAAGCTTGAGAATAGTTTGCATAGAGGGAAGTGTACAAATCTAGGCTATTGAGGCCATTGAAGCCTCGAATCTCTCCTGCTGGGTTCAACAATCTATAATGTTGAGACCTGTGTAGCTATATACGTAGAAGTGATGTGACTAAAATAGTAAAATCAAACTGAACTAGTAAATAATGGTCTGATATACACCAACCAATAAATCAAACTCAACGTACCAGTATGAGTCAATAATAGTTTTGACTTGAGTTCTCATTTCATTGTTCACTGTTTAAAAAATAAAAATTAAATGATACAGATAAATATTAAAATTTAAAAACCTGAGATGGAGGTTGACAGGAGTTGGAGGTTGGATTCGACGGTGGGGTATGCGTTCTGCTTTCTGTCTGCTAGGCCAAACTTCAAACAAAGAAAACGCCAAAACCCTTGCTGTCTGCTTTCTGTCTGCTGCGCGCGATGAGTTCGAGAAGTCTGTCAGTAGTAAGTGGCCCGTGGGGTAGGGGAATTGTTATATAATGAAATTGATATTAAAAAATATTAAAATCGCCAGCTGTGGGATGGATCCGGCCCACCAAAACGCAGCTGTAGCTTAACTTTCCGCGGATCCGTTTCTCTTTATCGGGATCCGTTTCCACATTTTCGGAATCCGTTTCGGATCAGGCAGATCCATTTCCAGTCTTAACGGCGACGGCGGCAAGGTGGATCCCTGACGTATCCAGATCCGGATTCGGATCTGAACCTCGGATCCGCGGATCCTTCTCCCTCAGCAGGCGAATCCGGTAACACAAGATATTACAATAGGAATTTCGACCCGTTGTTATAAAAAAGAACAGGAGGAAACTTTCTCAACTCAAGAATTTCTCTCTTTCGGCTTTGTCCTCAACAAGTTGTCCAGACTTAATTTGTTTTACAAACAAAGTCGTGGTCAAGAACTTCTCTCTCTCGGAACTGTTTTCAACAACTTGCCCAACCCTAATCTGTGTTTCAGACCCAAGTCACAGGATTCAGCGAATTTGAACCTTGAGGTTCGAAATTCGCCGAATTTCAAAGGAAAAAAAATTCGAATTAAATTCGCCGAATTTTAAAAACGAATTTTATCGAATTCGAATTTTATTTGAATTCGAATTCGAATTTTATCGAATTCGAATTTTATTTGAATTCAAATTCAAATTTGAATTTAAAGGCGAATTTAATAAAAAATCGAAAAAAAACCCCAGGAATTCCAGTTTTATTGTTTATTTTTTAAACTATTTAAGCATGCTGCATAATATATTTCATTTTATAAGTTAAAATTTATTTCAATGGCATATTTTATTAACAATTTTATTTTATATATATATTTATATATATCTTCGAATTTCAAGACGAACCTGATCCAAAAATTCGAATTCGAACCCAATCAAATGATTCTCGAACTCGAATTCGAATTCGAACCATGTGACTTAGTTTCAGACAGAGTCGTGGTAAAGGACCATGGAAGGGACAATGCAGGTCTCACAGATCTGAAGGTTAATATTCACTGTTCAGCGTTTGTATGACATTGTGGCCATTGTAATTATGGACAGCAGAGAGACAGCTAAGGAGGTCAAAATACTTGTTGATGTGGTTAGCTATGCATCTTATCAAATCAGCAATCATGATGCTAGGATAGATGACAATGAAATGAATTTGAAGGAAATCATGGGGCAAGTAGATCATATCCAGGAGGACCTCCAGCTTTTGGTTCAGCTGAATCAGGGAAGTCAAGCCCATGAAAATCCAGTAGGAGCAGCCCAAAATATGGTGGAGGAATCAGTCACCCAGCCAGTGGAGCAACCAGGCAACCCATAATGTTTCTCTTTTAGAAAATGTTTTTTTGCTTACTACTTAATCAGCAGTTTGTCTGCTTTTATACTACTTCTGTAATTATTCGAAATGCTAGAACTCTCTGTGGCTCATTAAGGTCTTTCATATGGCCTAGTTTTGTATCTATTTCCTCCAAACTGCAAGTATGCTTAAGCTGCTGTTTTTTTGTACTGAATGGCTGTGCACAGCCTGTTTAATATATCTTCCTTTAACAGTTTCTGTTAAAAAAAAAGTGTAAATACACACGACTTAAATATTTAAATTTTTAGTGGCTTAGTGAAATTATAAAGTTGATCATTGCTCCAAACTGCATCTGAGATCAGTATGCTCAATTTGGCCATAGTAGATGTTATAGTTCGCTCTGTTTGGTCCAATAAGCTCATTCAGACAATGCTGGAGGTTAAAATTCTATTTATTTATCCATTCATAACATCATGCATTTGTAAAGATGAACATCAATGTACTCAAAATCATGATCACTGAAAGCAATCAAGCTTTTCAGTATAAATGCATATTAATAGGCCATGATTCAACTCCAAAAATTGAAATGGTTGTTGAAGGTTGTCAAAGTCAACTATCATTTAAGTGAATTCTCACAGCTTCTAGCCAGGTTAACCTTAAAACGAGATTTGAGTGACAGCATGCCAATAGAGACATCAGCAGCAATGTTGTTAAAACTTGAAATCCAGAAAACAAAGCAGCGGACTACTGGGTAAATAAATCCAGACACTAATAATAACAAGATAGTAAAATATGTAACAAATGACATTAAAGATGGAACTTTTAGGGAACAGAGACCTTACATTTTCATGATCCATATGTCGGAGCAACTTGATTTCCCGAAGAGTTCGCTTTGCATCTATGCGATTGTCAAAGGCATTAGCTATCTTCTTAATGGCAACTTGTTCTTTTGTCTCCGAGTTCATTGCAGAGCTGAAAAATAAAGCAGAAAAAAGGACAATTTTCATAAACATTAATAGCTACTTGCATCTTCCGCATCAACTTCCTGGTGCTAATCATTAAATTGATTCACATACAGTTGTTTCATAACCTTAAATAACACAACAAACAAAGAATACCCCTGAGATATTTATAAACCCCAAAAATCAGAGCAATGACTCAATTTTAACAATGCAAATAACTCGCCCTAAAATTTCGAAAAAAGTGCTCCCAAAGTCAGGCGAAATTCCTAACAGATAATTTAATAATAATTTTTCCTTTCAGACCTACGAAGATAAAAGAGAAAAATTAAATTTCATAATTATGTAACAGCTACATACATCTTCCACGTCAACTTGCTAGTATAGTATTAACCCCACACAACGAAATAATTATATTCTGCACAAATAAACACACCGAGAATTCACAAAACAGTAATTTTACTATCCATAAATAAAGAACCTGATAAAATTAGGAAGATTCCCTGTAAATTATAACGCGAAAAGTCACTAAGCCCAAAAATTCAGAACAGTAAATCAATTCATATAATGCAAAATAATTAAAACCGAAATTCAGAAAAATAAACGCCAAAATCGGGGTAAAAATAATAAGCCCTAATATTCAAAAGGAAAAAAAAGGCGAGGAAGATAAATTAACCCTCATATTCCAAAGAAAACAACCCCAAACTAGAAAAAAAAAAATCAACCCTAAAATTCACGGAAAATAACCGCGGAATCGTGGATGAGGGGGTTGAGTCGTTAGCACGGAAAGTCGGAGCAAATAAACCCAAAAATCCAGGGTTGAAAGACCCGATTTCAGAAAACAAGCCAGCCTCGAAATTCAGATTAAGCAAAACAAAAATACAACCTTAGGAGTCAGCGAATAGAGACCTGGCTCTAGCAAATAAAGAGCATAACTAGCACAGCCACACCATGTCTGATCCAAATTAGACAAATTTACTTTAGCTAATGCTTACTAGAAGTAAAATTCAGTAAAGAAAAGGGAAAAGATGAACGAAAAAGATGCGATACCATATATTCGAAGCTGCTACACATATCTTCTTTGAGTTTTAAATATCAAACATTAAATTTTGAATACAATGTCATATAAGATCCTTACCAGACGATCCCGTAAGCTCCTTTCCCGATTGGCAGCAGAGGCGGTTTGTACTTGGCTGTGACTTCGAAAATATTCCCAAAGATATTATACTGCACGAAGCGGCCGCCGTGGCTGAGGACTGCGGGGATGCTGTCCATGGGATTCGACCCGGCAGCCTGAGGCGCATCCGACATGAGCGTGTCCGTCGATTGAACTGGAGCTGCTGCGGCCTCCATCGCTGAAATATAAGAGTACAGAACGAAAAATGTCGGGACGGGGATCGAACACTTGATCTGTGAGTGGGCTAGCGAGGATTTCTGCAGACGAGAAGAGAATCGAAATGAATTTGTACAGAGCAAATAAAAATAATGACAGCGATTTCAAAAAGTCAAAACTTTGTTACAGCTTTCACACTGCCCGTAACACATACGCTGCACCGTCCAGATCGGACGGTTGAGGCTCTTCCACTCAGATCTGAAGCCTCTGGATTGTTCCCTAAAGGTGCTCGGACAGGATTGACGGTTGAGACCGAGCCGCCTCTAGATCGTGCGGCTTACGGCCAGTCGGGGCCCACTACAGATGTTAAAAATCTCTTGAACGATCGGGTTGCGGGAAATCTGACGGTGCAGATCTTGAATTGCGGGAATCCTGCGGCTGTGGTTGGTTTTACGGTCTTGGCCGGTAGCAGGGTCGATCGTTAGAGGGCAAGGGCGGCGGTTAACGGGTTGATATTGGGTGGACTTTTGTTTGGACTGATACGTGTCGGGATTGGATTGAATTATTTAGTGGATTTGATAGGCGGATGGGAAAGAAATGGGAAGAGGTCGGAGAGGGTGCCGTGTTAATGGTCCCCTCGTAGTAAAGTTGTTGAGGCTTTTAACTTAAGCCAAAATGTGATTTTGCCAATTTAAAATTTAAATTTAAATAAATAAAACGAAATTATCATTATATTTAATTTTGGTTCTAAGCCATAATAATGTTATTTTTCATAATGTGGAAATTCCTTCTTTTCAAACTTAGCAATCTAAGATTCATCAATGAGGATTTGGCCATGTCCATCCCTAATGATAGGCAAGTTGATGGTGAACAAAAGTTGTTATGGGGTGTTTTTATGTTGATAGACATTTTTATTTGAGATTTTGGGTAGATTATAGATTATGATTTTTCATCTACATACAAGGATGAAACAAGTGTACTATCGAGATTAATTTTATGGCAATCATTCAAAATTCAGAATAAACAATTAAAAAAAAAGGAATATAGAAAATAACTAGTAGCTAACTCATGAATGGATAACTGGTACCAATGGATGGATAATAGTTGATAAATGGATAACATGAAGAATGTCGATGATAACATGTAGCTAGGCATGGATAACTCACAGTTGAACCCATTTAGCTAGAATAATACGAGGAATTTAAAAAAGAATCTCCAAATTGTCTTCCATTCGATAACTATTTCTTAACCATTTGATTCCTATCAACGTAATCTAACCACAAACTATATGAGTGTGATAATTTTAAGTTTAATGGACACTTCATCATTATAAAAAAAACAAATGTTATACCAAAACAACATACATAAACAAAAGCGGCTTTTCATGAAAATCATGACTGGCAATTTTTTAGCAGGAACCAGATCATAGCCCGGATTTGAACCAAATCGTAGCCCACGATCTCTGAAGAACCAGACCGTAGCCCACGATCTACATGTTGAGCCTGAGATCACAAGCATGAACCTTTTTGTGCTATCTCTGATCGTGTATGCAGGGCTCATCTCCTCTGTGGTGTTGATCAAATCTATAGCATGCAACTAAGTCGACTTCGGGATCTGCCAAGGAAGTTGTAGTAATGGATCCACCTCCGGATCTGAACCCGAAGCAGCGTTGAAGACTCTTAGATGAAGCTTTCAGGAATTTGGTGGCCACTACTTCACCCCCATCTTTGCCCATCTCGGAATCCAACGATGCAAACTTTGTGAAGCGAGCAACCACTCCTAGGATCCAGATCACCTTAGTAGCTTCCAGACTAAAAGCTCTTGCTTTGAGTGAGAAACGACTGATAAGCTAGTTCACGGGGATCTGGCCTTCGCCAAAGACTAGGGAGGTCTGGATAAATAAGAACTGGATGCCCTTGATATCTGGGGGGCTGCAAAACTGCTTCTGTGGAAAGGGATTCTTCTCCTTTTTATTTGAAAGCAAAGTTCACAGAGATCTTATCTTCGGGAGTGGTCCCTATTTCATGGGTCCTCGTGGTTTATATCTTAATCGATGGACCCTCTCATTCGATCCAAAAAAGGATGTGCCATCGGCGGTCTCAATTTGGGTCCATCTCCCACACCTGCCCTTGCACTATTAGAACGACAAAAAACTACAAGCTATAGGGAACTCTCTCGGCAATTACATTGACAAAGCGGAACCAAAGGGCTCTTTGTTTTCTTATGCAAGGATCTACGTTAAAGTAGATCTGGAGAAAGGACTGCCATAGGTAGTAAATTTACGCATGGACGGATGGGAACACATGCAAAAGGTGGATTACAAGCAGCTACTGTTCAAGTGTAAGAAGTGCCATGAGTACGGACACTTTGTCAAAAATTGTCCAAAGGTGGTTCAAGAAATCTTGGAAAAAATCAAGAGGAAGGATGGCAGAAAATCAAAAAGGGGAAGAAAAACTCCTCCAGCAGCAAATGAGGTGCAGCGAAAGACAAGCAAGGAGAAGCCCAAAGAAGCAGAAAATGCCTCGAACAATAATCAATTTGAGGCACTGCTTATGGAAGAAGGTGAAATCCCGCCTTTGGAAACAATAACAGATGAAATTGAAGAAGAAGAAGAAGATCATGCAACCACAAGAATCCCTCCTATGTCTCCCAAAAATGAAAGGGGCAATAAGGCTCCAGAAGGGTCAACAACACCAGGGGGAACCTGGGCAGAGATGGTAAAAAACCATAGAGTCACGCCACAAGGATACTCTCCAGAGCAGTCGCCCTCACAAGGATCTCAGGAAACACGCGAAGTGGCTTCGCAGCCAATCGCAAGAGGAAGGAAGTCGCAAAGATACCTAAGAGAGCAAGAAGCAGAAAAAGCGAGATGGAGCTAGGGAGGCAGAGAAGTCTCGAGGAAACAAAGCTCCTCTAGAACACCAAAAATCTAGGAGGAGTAAGAACAGACGACAAATCCCGAGCAGGATCACAATCAATAAAGAGATGTTGAAAATCGTCTCTTGGAACTGCAGGGGTCTGGGAGGCCTAAGCAAAGTAGAAGCAATAAAGGAGATAATCAAATCTGAGAGGCCAGACATACTGCTGCTCCAAGAGACAAAAATGTCAGACGTGGAGGCTATGGCACTTTCATGTCGCTTCTGGAAAAACAACACAAGCAAAGCCATTAGCTCCAAAGGATCATCTGGGGGAATAGACAGCATAATCTTAGGTAAATTTTTGGTCAAATCTATTAGAGAAAGCCATCACTGGATATTGACAAAAATTCAAGAAAAGGAGGACCTAATCCCGTTATACATCTGTAATGTATACGGGCCAACACCTACATGGATAAAATAACATTTTGGGAAGATCTCAACAATCTAAAGGAAGAGTTGCACAGGAAGGATCTCATCATCGTCACAGACTTCAATACCACTAAGACATAAAGTGAGAAGCAAGGAGGAACAAAGGTCAAGGATCCATTTGGCAAGAAGATGGAGGACCTGATGGAGAATCTGGATCTGCTCGACATCCCATTGAGGAATGAGAAGTACACTTGGAGCAATAAAAGAACTGGAATAGGGCACATAGCGGCAAGGCTGGACAGATTTCTGGTAAGCTCCACCTTCTTGCATAAAGACCTCCTCCCTACCTCTCTTGCTCTCCCTTCAACAATGTTAGACCATAAACCATTAGCTTTGATCTTATCCCCTTCAGGCAATCTCGGGCCCATCCCATTCAGATTTAATTTGATTTGGCTGCATGATGCTAAAATAATGGAATTAATTCAAAGGGAGTGGAACCTCCAACACTTCGGGTCCCCCAGTTACATCTGGGAATCAAAATTAAGAATAATGAGAGTAGCTTTAAAGAAATAAGTGAAGGATAGCTTTGAGGATCCAAATAAGCAAAAATCAACCTACAAAGGGATCTAGTGGCTATGCAAATCAGAATGGAAGTGGAAGAGGTGTCTTCAGAGCATTTGAAGCAGGACAGAGAACTAAACATTAGAATCCTAAAGGCAACAAGACAGACAGAGGAGGTATTGAGAATAAAATCCAGGCAGACGTGGTTGAAGGTTGGAGACAACAATACTGAGTACTTTCACAAGCAAGCCAAGATTCAGCAAAGCTACAATGCCATAAAGTAGTTGAAGGATAATCATGGAAACAAGATAACATGGCAGGAAGATCTTAAGGAGCATTCCCACAGTCATTATCAAGAACTATATATAGATGTGGGTGAGACAGATCCGGAAGCACAAATGGATTTACTCCATGGCATACCATCGATCATAAAAGATGCAAAACACTGGGAGCTGGAAAAACCCTTTATGGAATATGAGATATGAAACACAATCTGGTCACTCCATGCTGATAAAGCACCGGGGCAAGATGGTTTCACAATTAATTATTACAGAGCAGCCTAGGATATAATAAAAGAAGATTTGAAAAAAAATGCTAAAATGGACAAGGAAAAAAGACAAGATTGGGGGGGCAACTAACTCATCCTTCCTGGCTTTAATTCCAAAAGAAAAGAGTCCTTCAACACTTGATAGATTCAAACCAATCTCATTGCAACACTTCTTATAAAATCCTGTCAAAAATCTTAGCTTTAAGAATGAAAAGCATCATGGGTCGCCTCATCTCATATTTGCAAGGAGGTTTCATAGTAGGGCGTCAGATCCTGGATAACATCATTACCGTTGAGGAATCAATACACTCCAGTGTGGAAAGGAAGCAACAAGGTATGGCCATCAAACTGGACATGGCAAATGCATTTGATAGGGTAAACCACCTTTTTTCTCTTTGAAATTGTGTCTAAGTCTTGTTTTTCCAAAATATTTGTAAATTGGGTAAAAGCTTAAATAAGCAGCCCGTGGATAGCACCATTAGTAAATGGTAGACCCACCAAATTCTTTCAGGCAACCAGGTGGCTCCAGCAAGGCTACCCGATGTCCCCTTTCCTCAACCTCTTGGTGGTTGAAGCTATGAGCAGAAATCTACAGCTTCTGCAGGTGTCAGGAGATGTGAAAGGAATGAAGATAACCAAGGGAGTGAGAGCTACCAACCATGCGCAGTTCGTTGATGATACCATTCTGCTAGGAGGAGCATCTGTCATAATTGCTCAGAGATTCAACTCAGTTCTGTCCACTTTCCTTAAAGTAATTGATGGTAAAATAAATTCAATCAAATCCAAAGTTTATGGATGGAATTGCCCTCTGGGAACGTTGGAAAAGATAACAAGGACCCTTGGCTTTGAAGGAGTTGCAACTTGGAACTCCTTCAACTACCTTGGGATCCCAATCTTCAAAGGGAAGAAAAGGGCTACTGACTGGTATGGGATGATACATCAGACCAAGAACAAAATCAATTCATGGGGGATAAGGTGGCTCAATCCGACTGGAAAGCTTATCTTTATCAATTCTATACTTTATGCTTACCCTATTTACTTTTGCTTGATCTCACTAGCTCCAAAAAAAATCATCAAAGAGTTTACAAGAGAAATAAAAAAATTTCTTTGGCAAGGAGGTAAATTAGATAGTCTCAAAAAATTCCACTTGGTGATTTGGGAAACTGTCTGTAAACCAAAAATCTATGGTGGAGTTGGAATACGAGATCCAAGCAAAATGAATTTAGCTCTTGGAGCTAAAATTCCCTGGAGAATTGTAACTAGAGAAGGAGCGTGGTGGAAGGAAATCATCCAAAAGAAATATCTGACATGCACTAGAAAGAGATGTCTAGACAATATTAGCATGGAGAGGAAAGGCTCACCGATTTGGGAGCTGTGTAAAAACGTGACTCATATCCTCACCGAGAAGTTAAATTCGACACCAGGCAATGGTAAAAACATTACAATTTGGAATGATCAATGTTCCTCTGTTCCCCCTATCGTTTTAGCGCAGACATTCCCATATTTAATGTAGCGTATGGAGAGTTTGAATATTCATTCGTTGTTTAATATATCTGACTGGACGAGCACCAGGAGGTGGTCTGGCTGGCGCGAGATGGAGTTTGGTCATCTCAACGCGGATTACAACGCCCTCATCACAATGATGCCTTCTCCTGTCCACCGTGCATTGAAGGATGAACGCTGCTGGGGCAAAGCTGGAAGATATATGGTGAAGGATGGATACAGAGTAGTGGACATGGGGGGCAGTAATTACAACAAATACAAGAAATGGGGTAAGATCCGGAATAAAGATGGGTTACCCAAAATCAATGTGTTTTTTTCGATCCAATCCCATAGAAAAACTCTAACATCATATAATTTAAGGAAAAGAGGATGGAAGGCCCCCTGAGATGCATTCTTTATAAGGAGTCTGAGGAATCAATAGAACACTTGTTCTTAGAATGCAAATTTTCCAAGGAAGTTTGGCACCAAGCTTACAAGGATTTGCATTTCGAGTTGAATTTGCCAACTAATTGGGATGATCTATTTGCTTGATGGAAGGATTACTACCAAGGATCAATCATCAATAAACCAGCCTTTATGAGGGCTTGGGAAGCTCTTCCAAGATATATCTGCTGGAAGATATGGACAACGAGAAACAAGGAGATTTTCGAGGGGGAAAAGAACAGTCCGGGCAAATCTGCGGCAGCTACAAAAGCTCTTTGGGTGGAAGCTCTTTTCACGAGGGGAATGCACAACATCAACAAGGAAGCATTGACAGTAGAAGAAAGAGATTAGGCCTCCGAATTTCTAGTACTCCCGTTGCATCTGCCATGGACTCAACCAAAAAAAAAATTCAACTAAGAAATCTTGGCAAATAAGAATGAATCTAGAAGAGTTCAAAGGCTGGTGGAATAAATTGGGCTGTAGCTCTTTGTTTTTTGGTGCTGCCTCGAAAGGCAATCCAGGGATGGTAGGAGTGGGGGGATTCTATTCCAATCCTAAAGGAATCAAGTTGAAAGAGTATGCTTGGGGAATCAACGGGAAGACTACCAATGGGGTAGAGTGGTTAGCATTAATAAAAGGATTAGAGCTCATAAGGAATGATGGCATCGAGGAACTGGTGGTATTCGGTGACTCGTGCATGGTTATTGAAGAAGCAAGGAAAATAGCAAGGAATCGAAAGAATACAGTCAACAAGACCCATCATCTTCTAAAATGTATGGTAAACGAGTTCAAAGCCATCAATTTCCTCCATGTATTGAGAGAAAATAATAAACAAGCAGATAGTATGGCCAACAAGGGAGTGGACTTAGATTGTGACAGCCTATTATGTAATCAACAGGTTTATGAGAGAAACTAGGTTACTTTATAGTGAACCTTTCTTCTTCATCCTCTGAATGTTTTGCTTTTGTATTCTCCTACTTGGGCACTTTGTAAGAAGTTTCAACACTCATAGTATAGGAAATGGAGATGAAAATGATAGAATGGAAAAGGAAGTACAAGGAGGCATGGACTTGGTGTTCCTCTAGGAGCAGTCTGTGTCCAGCCTATTGTAAAATTTAAATTCTCTTTTTTTTATAAAAAAATATCTTCTACCGTTTCTATCAAAAAAAACATACATAAACAAAAATCAATAAACTTAAAACTTAAAACTTAAAAATCCATATCTTTTAAGTTATATAGAAAATTCACTATAATCTACACTTTAAAGATGACATAAATATAATAACACCACGCCAAAAATCCAAAAATATTTGGACCCAACAAGGCATTATAAAAAGATTAGTTACATTTCCATGTTATAAGGCAGATTATGTTTATGTTTAAGATTCAATGCCCACTTCACTAGGGTTAAAATTTCATTTATGCTCACTTTTAACCACTTTTAAAATTGATAAAATGTTTTTCTCTTTTTTTTTGTCAATAAGAGAGACATTTCTTCTATTGCATATTAAAAAAAGAGGTACACATTTGGAGATCACTACAAAAACAGGTAGTCAAGCCATGGCCATGGAACCACCTAAGAAAGGTATGCAAAATGGTCCATAACGAGAATCTAGTCATAACTATTGCAGCCCAATAGTTGAAAGTTAGTAGCGCAATACAACTTAAGAAGTTAACATAAAAAGAGAGACTTGGAGGGAACATGAAAAAGACAGAATAAAGCAGAGTTGCTAGAACCTCTTGTAGGATTCGGCCTCATCTTGCAAATCCTTGTTGGTGTTGGCATCCCTATCATCATTTTTTGCTCTGCTGAAGGGAGACTTGGAGAGTTGCATGAGGTTTTTCATGTGGATCAGCCCTTTTTCAGCGTTTTCTTTGAAGGTGTTGACCGTGAGGTTCATGCACTCTCTGAAGCATTCCCATTCACTCATGGATCCGGCCAAGATGAATTTCAGCCTCCAATAGTTGGAGATGGTGATATCATGCCCTAATCTGAGCCTGAATTCACCATAAATTTCTTCGTCCATAGCTACAATGGATTTACGAATGTGTGCGGGAGCTTCTTTTTGGAATAGAGCCTCTCATTCTTCCTTCTGGTCGCCTCCGCCTCCCGAAGTCATCGCTGAAGAATCATGGTGCTGGAGTCCACGAGTAGAGGGCTGAAATGTGTTGAAGAACGCTAGTGCTAGAGTCCGTACGCAGAGGGTTGAATCGTGCTAAAGAATATTGGTGCTGGAGTCCGTGCGTAGAGGGCTGAAATTGGAACCAACACTTCAAAGATTCGGCTTCCCTTCCTTGTTGACAGACTGGAGCTCTGGATCAACCATCTTATATCTCGCGCTTGAGAGGCAACAAAGTATCCAATGATCCCCATGTCAAATGCAATGGATCTCAACGCAAGACCCACTGTGGCCTGATTGTTGCAGAGCGGACAAGATATTGGTCATGGCGCACCTTGTGCATATCTGGTGGGAAGCGTGAGGATAATCACTCACCGCAGCAAGGGGAGAATCGCTCACGACACTCCAAGGATGCATATCACGATTTACCGAACTAACCGACAGGTTAAGAACCAGATTGATCATCATCACAGTGGAAACTTTCATGGGTAGCGGTGTGTGAGAAGTCTGCTCAAGCTACGGAAGGATTGTGTTGCGTTGTTTAAGCATGGAGGGAGGACTGAGTGGCGTTGACAACCTCAACACCTGCCCACTCCTCCCGATGCCCCATGTCCTCACTGCACCACCTGTCCTCAGCCTCTTGAACACCCGTATCTGGGGCAATGTTTTTTCACTCTTAATATAAAATGTTTTTATATATATTTTTATAAAAACATAAATTAGATCACAGATGCAATCATCATAAGCATTTGTTGATTTTAAATTTTGAATTGGTTATAAACTAAAAACACTTTTTAATGTAATATCAATCCCTTTGATGTACATGTAGCACAATAATCTAATATTTGTCGAAAAAATTATAAAAAAAATATATATATATACTTGAAAATAAACACAAGTTATAAATCATTAGGCAAACTATGCAAAGAGGCCCAATGGTGGGGAACAAATAATCATGATGGTTGGGGGTCGGTCCTTAATAAGTAACATCAATCTTTTTCTATGATTATTGGCTCCTAATAATCAATGGTGGGCTTTAGTGACCTCTCCCACTCTGAAATGGCAATTATTGACATAGGAAAGTTATCATTCTATTGAATTGGCTAAGGAGTCCATTTGTGTCTAAGTTCCTTCCTTTCTCTTACAATTTTACTAACTCGTGATAAATTTAATCATCTCAATGTAAAATTGGTGAGAACAAGCCAAAAAAAAATAGAAATGGTTAAGTGGAATTTCAAAAAATAATTAATGAATGAGAAATTATAACTAAATTTTTTGTTTTCTTCAAAGTAACATAAAATCAAATTAGATAGATCCTATGAAGACAACCACCTGATCAAGACCAATGCAAGTCTTTAAATCATATGAACCCCCTCGGTTCTCTAGTTGGGGATATTTTAGCCTCCAGATCTCCAAAAAAAAACTAGCATGTGCTTAATAAGGTTACTCTACTCGTAGACATCCCTTGAATATAAACAAAAGATTTACATATTAAATTTACCGAAGGTTTGCCCGAGGGTCAGATGGATCTCATGTTTGAGACTATAAGGGGCATCCAAAATTTAGAGTACATAATGGAGCAATTTGAGAAATACATCGCATCTTTGGGTTTTTTTTAACTGTTTGAAACTTCGCCATCAGATGAGTGGCTCGTCACCTTATTACATTGTGATGTTAGGTGTGCCTATTCTAGGATGGTTTCGATAAGCTTTTTGATGTTTTTTTTTATGAATAGTATAATTATGTATGTTCGAGTATTGGTCATAGTTTCTATTATGTCATGTTTCAACACTTTGAAATCTTATTTTGTAAGACATGAACAGATTGTTTTAGACCTAAGATATTGGCATTGGGGAAATGTTATTGTTTTATACCTAGATTATCTAGAAATAAATGTAATTTTACATTTTACTTTTTTATAATATAATTTTATTTCNTATAAGGGCCTCACTTGAAGTCCCCATCGGGTTAGCTCTGTAATTAGAGCAAATGGAGTCAGGTCTCCTATGACTTATTCATGTGAATGTAGCAACCCCACTAGGGGTTTGTGAACCACTAATAAAAATAAAAAATAAAAAATATATATATAAAAAGAGAAAAAGGGAGAGAATTATTATAAATAAAATATTATTGTTTGGAGTTCTAATTTTGTTATATCTTATATGAACATTTAAAAAAAAAAAACTATCAATTCATCATTTATTGATATGAATATCTATTCATTGTGAGTTTGATGGGTTAGTTTATGTGGTTAAGAGCTATGAGTTGTAAACAGAAGGTTTTTTTCATCAAATCCATAGGTGGCTTTGCATAGATATATAAGGGTCTCACTTGATGTTCCCATTGGGTGAGGCTACGTAATCAAAGCCGACAAGGTGAGCCCCTTTGGGTGGGCTCCCGAAAAATTCTTCCTGTGAACATAACAACTCATTTGAGGTTGTGAACCATATTGAAAAAAAAACTATTCTTTATCATTATTTATTTATAATTTTAAATTTTATCAATTAAAATTAAAATTACTGTTTATTGTTTTTAATCTTATTAATAATAGTAATAATTAATACAATCCAAGTATAACTCTAACCATTAAGACTATGGATTTTCTTTTCAAAAATTACATATTCAATTATGTAATTCTTTCATAAATTGCATATTGAATTATAGAAACGTAGATAAGTTGTTTATTTATAAATAAATAAATGGTTTATTTATAAATATTTATGTAAAGTTGGCAAGATACAGACACTTTTGAGTTTAGCTTTCAAATAAAAAATTAAAACAATTATATTTCTTAAACAAACTTGAATACTTAGAATTTCAAATAAAATAAATAACAATATTTGTAAAATGAAATAAAATGATCTATGATGTCTTTTTCATTATATATTCTTCTTATTCTATTAAAATTAATGTTATTCTTCTTTTCATAATAACTTCATCTTTTTATCCTTTTCATTTTATTATTTTTTCTTAATATCATCTTTATTTATTTAAATATTGATATGGGTAGGTATACCGTTTTCTATATTGTATCCAAATTCACAAACTTTAGTTTTTAGAGTATTTGTGTTGTGATTGAAAAAATAAAAAAATTAAATGTGTTTATAGTTTATAATTTTTCTATATGAATGTGTTCATAACTTTGAGATAAATAATCATAATTTTTTATTCGATGGAAAATGAAGAATCCTAATTTTTTCAAATTTAAATACTATTTTTAAAATAAGTAAAAGTATAATTTTGATAAAGAATTGGCAGGCAAACAAACAATGGTATAATTCCAAATAAAGTCAATGTAAATATGTTCATTAACATATAAATAATAATTCTATTTTTCAATTAAAACAATATTATCAACAAAATCATATAACCCCGACTAATTATTATTTTCATGTTCATGTGGAAGCCACATCAACTCACCATGATTCTCCCATATGAAGGGAAGTTAGTAATGTATGGAATTGACTAGACTTGTAGAAGCATCCGAAGAATCCCAAAATCCTAACTGAAATGGGCAATAAAATATTGTCAAACTCCAGTAAAAAACTTCACCTTTGAATCTATCTTATCGATAATATGCAAGGCTGGGTGAGTACCCAATAGAATAACGAGCTCTCAAAACACTAGCGAGGTATGCTTTGGAGGAGTCTATAACAGACCTCGAGTTAAGGCAGCCAAAGCCTAATACCAACTAAGAGAAAAAAGTGGGATTCAATTTGTTTTTTGTTGTATTTTTCTTTCGATTTACCTAGTTTTTTTGTTTATCTAGGGTTGCGATTTTTTTGTTTTTTTTGCTATATTTGTGATATGTTTCGTAAGGGGGTCAAGAGGGGTATGTTTTCCCATTGCCTAGTGGCTTTTCAGGTCCCAACACTCTTGTCACTTCTCCCTCACATCAAATGTCGCGTCTCGTAGATGGTGTTGAACTCTAAATCCATAAGGAATCCTTGTAGGTTTTCAGGACTTTATATATTTGGCCTTCCTTAAGTTAATACTATGGAAGATTTGTCAGAAATGCATTATACAACATCACAAAAGAAAAAATTCTTTATTTTGATAATGCTCGTGCTCGACAGAAGATAAAGTTCGAATATAACGAATCCGAGGTTGAAACTTTTACACAGGGTACATAAGGAATTTATCTTCGACCTAGAATATAACGAATATGAGGCTGAAACTTTTACACAGGGTACATAAGGAATTTATCTTCGACCTGTAAAAGTTTCGGCTCCTGAGCCTTCTCCAATCTCGAGATATAACGAATGCACCAAAATGACTAGTTTGTCTTTTAGGGTTTTCAAGCATGAAACCCTAATTTCCATTAGCTGCCATTGCAGTTGTATTTCAGGTGTGCAATGAACCTTCTTTGATTCATATTTAATGAGAACCTCAAATGGAAATACAAAAGATTTAGATCTTACCAATTTGAGATGCCCGAACTGGATCTGGAGCTAATATTTTGCAGTGTTGATATTTTGGTCGGGGTCAAATTAGGGTTTGACTTTCCTAGAGTTTTACCCAACCAAAAATTTCGATTTTGGTCTCTAAATTTCTATTTTGAGGAGGAGAGCAATCCTATGTTGGGCTCACTCAAAAAATCCTCTTATGTGAAAAGCCCTAATTTCCCACAGTGGTGACAGGTCAAACACTGAAAATATCTAGAATCAAATTCTGCATCGACAGAAAGATGCGCCCTTCAATGGAGAGTTAGCCTCTCCTCCTTTTGCTGATGATCTATGGAGAGAGACCCAAAAAGTAAAAAGCCCTAGCTTCTACAGCTGCACAGTGTCTTCTTCTTAGGTTAGCTCTGATACCATGTTAGATTTTTATCATTTAATCAATATGATCTAGGATCTTATCTGAGAGAATAACATGCACAACAATAATCACAAGAGACAAGAGAAAAACCATAAAGGGAAAACCATAAAGAATTTTTCTCAGGGAAACCATAAAGGAAAAACCCCGCAACTTCCTTAGAGATAGAATGAGCACCAATGGCAAAAGTAAAACCCAAAGAAACAAAGATGATCTCCGACAGTTGTTCTCTCTCACACTTGTGCGAGCTTCTCTTTTCTCACTCATGCGCTATTGTTGAGTGAGTGTGTGTTTCAAATAGAGTCTCACTCTCTATTTATACTAGTTTTCCACTTGACAATTACTCTGCAGGGCCGACCTCACTAGGAGAGTCTAATAACCCTAATACCCCTCAACTGTGGGGACTATTGCCCCGACTTACAACGAAGGGTTAACCTCAATGACTTTACATGACTTTATTTTATTAATGACTCTCCCAATCGGAGGAATAAATATCTATGCCGGGGTACAATGAAATACAATAAGTGAATACATTCCGAAGTTACAAATACAATCAACAAAATTTAAATACACCACAATAATAAACCACAACAACAAATCTACACTATTTATTAAACAAATTGACCAAACTCTCGAGACTCCATTACATTAGAGACCCTATGCACAGGTCTTTGGAATCCACAATAGTCCACACTACACAAATCAAACCTAAGGAGAGCCAAAGGCACTTTGCTTGTTCACAAACATCATATTTATTACGTCGATAGACGTTTTTATTTGAGATTTGGGGTGGACTACGGCTTATGCTTTTTCATCTACAGACGAGGATGAGACAAGTGTATTGTCGAGATTGATTCTATGGCAGTCGTTCAAAATTCAAAATAAACAATTATAAAAATAAAAATAAAAAAATAACTAGTAGCCGATGAATGGATAATTAGTAGCGATGCATGGATAACTCATAGCTGACGAATGGATAACCAATAGTTCATGGCATATAATTAGAAGAATGTGAAGTAAAAAAAACAATATAAAAAAAACGATAGTTGATAAATGGATAACAAAAAGAATGTCGGTGATAACATGTAGCTAGGCATGGATAACTCAGAGTTGAACCCATTTGATTAGAATAATATGAGGGATAAAAATAATTCCAAACTGTCTTCCATTCCATTGCTATCTCTCAACCATTTGATCCCTATCCACGTGATCCAACCATAAACTATGTGGGTGTGCTAGTACTTGTGCTCCTTAGCAATTGGCTTTACAACTATCCTCATTGTTTAAATTCCAAATTTAATGCTTCAAATTCCAATTGTTGACAAAAATTCACTAATGACAATAAATATTTCACTGCGTTGCAGTATATATATATATCGCAAAATAAAACCAAAACTTAGCAAAGGTAAGAAAATGAATAGGATATCTATAATGCTAGGGGTGCTCCTACATAGTCTATGAACTTGATGGCACACACAGGCTAGAAAATATGGCAATGTTTTGAAAATCTTATGGCTCTATCAAACAAGGTTAGGCATATGAAGGAGAACTTCACAAAACATGCATAAAGTATTTAGTTTACCTCAACATGTTTGTAAGAAACTTTAAATTGCTAGAATTGAAAGGTATAGAGTAATGTTGCATGGAAACTCATCCCCACCCCGGGGACGCATCCCTTGCATTTCCCTGTTCCTCAGGACATGGGGACTGCAAAGGGAAGTCCTTGTTTAGAATTTCCCTGTTCCTCAGGACATGGGGACTGCAAAGGGAAGTCCTTGTTTAGAAGGGAACGTCCCCAAAGATGTGGGAACTCCTGCCATGTCCAAAAGACATCTGCCTCAAACAGGGCGGTGTAGTGTAGTGGATGTTCCTTGATGGTTTTCAAGACACGCTCCCCTATCCACACTGGCACCCATGTGGCACCAATTCTCCAAGAAAAATATTTACTCACTAGTTCTACATTCAAATAATGACAAATATTATCTATGCAATGCATGCTACAATATGTGTTCTTGTAGTATGGGTTCTTTTTAATATCCACACAAATAAGTTCAGAGATTACTGCTATTGTTTTTTTATTGTGCTGCTGTAATAAAATTGCTTTTCATTGTGGCACACTAGAATTTGGACCATTTATTCATTTCTTTTCTTTGTTATGTTCTATCAGAAACAGATTTCATGGTGATTACGTCTGAATAAAAATTTGCATAGAAAAAGATCAACTGCCATTATAAAAACATGAAGCAACATCTGTTTCTGTAGCAAGACGAGGCGCAAAGAACTATTTGACTGCATATTATGTTTATTTTATTGGCTCGAAATGCGATTTCCACTGGTAACATAACCCATCACAATATGTAAAATGTTCTCCAAGTGAGCAATCTTCGTATTTTAATGCGGCAATATTTATATCGAGCGAGGTGTTATTTATTGAAGAGCGATTTTAAGCAATATTTGAAAAGATATTTGTTCCTCCTAGTCTTTCAAGTAAAATGTCTCTACTTTTCAAAGATTTGTGTAAAATATAAATATCTTATCCAATTTTTTTATCTGTTTTTGAGGATTTGAAATTCAACCTTTTTTCGGATGACTACAACAGTTCTAGCATAAAAGGACCTACATGATGTAGATAGTCGAATATGGTAAATATTTAATATATATTACAAAAATGGGATATCCTTAAGGCTTACAGCAGTAAGCAACTGCAGATTCATAGGCAAACAACAAGGCACTGAAGCATGGGTCCTAGGTTGCAGCAGGGAACTTGGTTTTACTATTTAGTCATAATGTGGCTCCAGGTCTGCAAGCATAGCTCTTGCAGCTTGAATGAATTATACAAGGTCAGTCTGAGATCTTAGTAGAAAGGGCCGAGGGAACTATTTTAAGCTTTTTCTTCGAGTACATGCAGGAAAAAATAACCATTCTCCTCAGCACTGGCAAAGTTTAGGCGTTCCAATGTGTAGTTCTCTAATACTTGTTCATTTGTATGTTTTTAAATTAAGGCTTTGATTGAACAACTTAGTTTCTCCAAGGGAAAAAATTCGTAATCATGATTCATTACCAATAGAATACCAATTACGTACAAGATGGAGACAATTTGTTTTGATTACAAACTATACAACTTAAATTAACAGTACAATTTGTTTGAGATAAACCTCCACAGTATGAATGAATAAAAAGCAAAAATCAGTGATCTTATATGGAGTCAACATAAGATAGGACCATATAACATTTATGATCTACCAAAAAGTCACGCCCAGAAGGTCCCCTGCACCCAGGATTTACGTGTTGTGACTCGTAGGCATCTTAAACATCTATATTAAAACATTTTAGCATTTGCAAGTGACATGAGCAGTGCACACATATAGTTGATTCTGAACGTATGCTTGTACTTGGTCATGCACAAAACTGGATAAATTATGCAATGAAGAACATAAATGACCACTGTTTCAGATAACAAGAAATACCTTTGTTTTGTATCACACTAAGAAAGTTGAGAGTGTTGGAAAGATAATTTTTATTACTTGTATCTTAACTTCAGCCAGCCTTGGCTTGGCTATTACAGAATAGGGATAACCATTGCTTAACCTCTGTCAGGTATAGCAATACTTGGAAAGGAGAAGTATCTAGAAATCCTGTTAGGTTTTCGCTGAGCAAAATCTTACACTTTGGTTTTCTTTTACATCACTAACACCGATGCAAAGATAAGATTAAACTTGCCTTTTTCGTTCAATTTACCAATGCATCAATCCAAACAGGTAACACAACAGTACATTGTGATGCGTATAAGAAGAACAAACCAAAGTACAGGTTTGACATGGGTAGCTGATTGATACTAATTCATAGAAGCTTTACAAATTTTCAAGCAGCCACCTCCTGCACCTTCGAAGAAAGTTGGTTTTGAATATGCTGGGGTACCACATCAAACTTAGCAAGTTGCATAGTATAAGATGCACGGCCTTTGGTCATACTACGGAGCGTACTCACATACTGAAACATCTCTGCCAGTGGCACCAAAGCATCAATCACCTGCATCCCTTGTGACTATTAGCACGATCCTTTCAAGGTGCCACCATGTTAAGGAAAACATACTTCAAGCATAAACTTCAGTCCATTTGCCTAGATTTGTGCAATTTATTAGCTATCTAACTGATCTGTCTTTTAACAAAAAGACAAACAACAAAGTCAATAAAATTATCACTATCATATAATGCATACCTTAAGTCCTCCTGGCTTGTCATCAAAAGTGTTGATCTGACCACGCCTTGAATTGATATCACCAATAACATCCCCTAGATGCTCCTCAGGTGTTACAACTTCAACCTTCATTATAGGTTCCAGCAACCTTGGACCTGCCTTTCTGATGCCCTCCCTGAAAGCACCACGAGCTGCAAGCTGAAATGCCAGTGCGCTGGAGTCCACCTCATGATATGATCCACTTGTAAGGACAGCCCGCACATCGACAACAGGATACCCTGCTAGAATACCATTGCTCATACACTCTTCCAACCCCTTCATAACACCTGGAATATACTCTTTGGGCACGACTCCACCTTTAATCTCACTCTTGAACTCATAGCCACTGCCAGCTTCCAGAGGTTCAAATCTTACAGTTACATCTGCAAACTGACCTTGACCACCTGACTGTTTCTTGTGCACATACTTAGTCTCTGCAGTTTTTGAGATGCTTTCTCGGTAGTTAACTTGAGGTGCACCCACATTAGCCTCAACCTGAAAAAAGACATTAGGTACAATATATTTAAATTTTAAATGTGCACAGAAAGCCAGTTTATTTCATCAAAGTAAAACAAATGAGGAAAAAATTATTTGCTTGGGGTATAAAACCAGAAGAGAGGATACAAAAGGGTGATACCTTGAATTCTCTCTTCAAACGGTCAACAATGATTTCAAGATGCAACTCTCCCATGCCTTCTATGACAGTTTGATTGCTCTCCTCATCTCTAGAGAAGTGAAAAGAAGGATCTTCCTGAGCAAGTTTGACAAGACCCATAGACATCTTGTCCACATCAGCTTTTGTTTTTGGTTCAATTGCGACTTTAATAACAGGTTCAGGAAAGTTCATTCTCTCCAGCACAATGGGGTTATCAGGATCACAGAGACTCTCTCCTGTTACTGTATCCTTCAAACCAGCAAGTGCCACTATATCCCCTGTCACAGCAATCTTGATATCATCTCGACTAATTGCATGCATTTGTAATAAACGTCCAATTCTCTCCTTCTTCCCCTTGTTGGAATTAAGTACATATGATCCAGCTGTTAGGACACCAGAGTAAATTCGGACAAATGTAAGAGATCCCACAAAGGGATCTGTCATAATTTTAAAAGCAAGCCCAGCAAATGGTTCATCATCACTAGCAAGCCTTTCTAGGGTTACTTCTGGATCATCAACATCTGTTCCTTTCATTGGTGGCAAGTCAAGAGGGGAAGGCAAATAATCCACGACGGCATCCAATAAAGGCTGTACACCCTTGTTCTTAAATGCTGAGCCACAAAGAACAGGAACAAAACTGATAGATATGGTACCCTTTCTGATCAATCTCTTGATTGTTTTCTCATCAGGTTCCTCTCCCTCAAGATATTTCTCCATGGCATCATCATCAAGTTCTACTATAGTTTCAATCAGTAGATTCCTATATTCTGTGGCTAAATCTAGAAGATCTGCTGGAATGTCCTCATAGCTAAATGTTGCACCCAATTCCTCTCCAGACCACAACACAGCCTTCATTTTCACCAAATCAACAACTCCCTGAAAACGATCCTCTGCCCCTATTGGAATTTGCAGAACAAGAGGTTTTGCCCCCAGGTTTGTTATTATCATGTCTCTTGTCCTGAAAAAGTTTGCTCCAAGTCTATCCATTTTATTAACAAAGCAAATTCTGGGAACACCATACCTATCAGCTTGTCTCCAGACAGTCTCTGACTGTGGCTCAACACCAGCAACACTGTCAAATAGACAGATAGAACCGTCAAGAACTCTAAGAGCACGCTCCACTTCCAATGTGAAGTCCACATGCCCAGGAGTATCAATAATGTTTATACGGTGATTATTCCATGCACATGTAGTTGCAGCAGAAGTAATAGTTATGCCTCTTTCTTGCTCCTGCTCCATCCAGTCCATTGTAGCAGTACCCTCATGAACCTCCCCAATTTTATAGTTTCTGCCTGTGTAGTAAAGAACCCTCTCTGTAGTAGTGGTTTTCCCTGCATCTATGTGGGCCATAATTCCAATATTTCTGTAGTCTGACAGTGGCACTTCCCGTGATGCTCCTGTTCACAAAAATAATCATAAGAAAGGGAAATATGAACTGCATAAGAAATGCAGAGATGCTCCTAAACGTGGAATAAAGAAGACTTGCTTAGGGAGAGAAAACTTCTGAGATGAATCATGGCTCATTCCTCTTAAAAGACAACAAGATAGCATAAAGTAGACATAAGATAGCATAACGTGGAGTGTCAGAGTTCAAGAGACTGAAGCTTGTTGAGTGAATAAAGTAGTTATGGAGATAGAAACGGGACCCTTTATAACTCTGAGTACTCAAGTTGACTCCACTCTCAGAGCTTGCGAGCAGAGTAAAAATCTTGGGGAAAATTGGGCAGACTCAGTTTTGATCAATAAGTTTATCTAGTTTATTTCCCTTTATTTTTTCTAGTGTATGTTCCCTGATTTCTGACTTTTTAATAAGCTAAGTAATTGCTGAATTTTGCACTGAGTTGACTCTCCACTTTGGGTCTGCTGAGTGTTGCCGAGTCCAAGTTGGGTAACTTTGTTTATCAGCATAGTAACCTAAAGAAAAACACTCTAATAACAACCATACCATAGATTAAAATTTGAATAGTAAACTAAGTTACTACTGCTTACCAGAGCTGGATCCTGTCGCAAGCCTTAATACAACTCCTGCCAAGGCCCCCAAGATTCAACACTTCACTGGATGTCTACAGTTCAAAACCTCCTAGGGAAGTAAGTACTGAGATAATGGGGCTACTTATGTAACGAGATAAGCTCATAGCCTGGATGTTAGCATCCTTGATGAGCTTCTTGTCGGTGAATTGTTCTGTTAGTGTCCTCCCTCACTTCGATACTAATATCTTGATAGTTTTGCACGTTAGTGGATCCTTTGGCTTTGTGACTAACTACTTGTACATTCTGTGTGTGAGCCCTGTTAGTATCCTCTTATAGTTGTAAGTACAGGTAGGGTTTGCCTTCTCTTCAAAATACTCAGAGGCAGACTAATGAACATCACTATTCTCATGACTTCCCCCTATAGAAACTTTATTGGATCAATTTCTATGAAAGTGAATTGGAAAATGCGTTGGGTCACCGGAGCTGCTATGAACAAAGACGTAAGTAGATAAATTGTGATGATCGAAAATTTGCAAAGTGTCCCTGTGAGTCTCCAAAGCCACGGTGAAAACATGGGTGGCTAATAAGCATAGACATACACTTTTCTACTTCGTTTGGGATCTCAAAAAACTCTGAGGAATGTTTGGTAATTTGCTACTTCGTTAAGAATAACTAGGTAATGTAGATTCTGAAGATGTTCTCAAAACATGCAAAATGCAAAATAAATAAATAAACTACCGATATATCGATATATTCATGATTCGTACAAGAGGAAATTATAGCCATTAAGGAATACAAAGACAACAATAATGCATGCAGCTATTGCAATAAAAAAACTAAAAATGAAAATTGCAATGAAAACTAAAAGCATGAACAATAATAATGACCACCTGCAGCCATGGAAACAATGGGTGTTCTTCCACGAACATTGGTGGAGGTTGAAACAGAGGCCTTGCGAAGCAACAAATCATTGGCTCTGAAACCCTGGATTGATGGTGAACGTAGAGGAAAACCAGCTAAAGCCTTTAACCCATTAAATGAATTCAGCGAAATCCCTTCCTTGCTCCTCCTGCTACTATACTTACGACGGCTACTGTAATTCTGTAAACTGTAGGAGAAGCATGGGGAGAGCTTGAGAGCTTCCGCCATTGATATAGTTTCTAGTTAACAACCCTAAACCCTACAAAATTTCTGAAGCCCTTGTACTGGTGGAGGCCTTCATGGAAGGGGCACACAGTATTGAACTGCTTCATCTTGATTGATTGTCGTCTTATAATTTGTAGTATCAAGATGGATGAGTGGAGGAAAGTGAGCTGCCTTGTCCAAGCAAACAAACATGATACGAGGGGTTAGCATTCGAGGCTAGCGATGAGATAAGGTGCATCAACGATTAAGACCAGAT
Organism: Pseudotsuga menziesii; assembly: GCA_001517045.1. Taxonomy (NCBI): domain Eukaryota; kingdom Viridiplantae; phylum Streptophyta; class Pinopsida; order Pinales; family Pinaceae; genus Pseudotsuga; species Pseudotsuga menziesii. Next base: position 418,022 of record LPNX011089151.1, read on the forward strand.
AAGAACCACGTAGAGGAGGGTCTGTTTGTCACATCATTTAGAGGGTCTTTTTCCTTTATTTTATTTTATTTCTAATGTGAAGTGTATCTAAGCACATGAGTTTATTTTAAGCATCATTTTTTAATATTATGAATAATAATAACTAGCACATCCACATCCACATAGTTTGTGGTTAGATTATATTGATAGGATTAAATGGTTAAGAGATAGTTATGGAATGGAAGACACTTTGGAATTTTTTTATTCCTCATATTCTTTTGGTTAAACAAGTTCAACTCTGAGTCATCTATGTTTAACTGCATGTTATCACAGACATTCTTCTTGTCATCTATATATCAACTATCGGTTATTTTTTATATTCCCATGCCTAGCTACATGTTATCACAAACATTCTTCATGTTATCCATTTATCAACTATCAGTTATTTTTTATATTCTTTTTATTTTTATCTCACATTCTTCTAGTTATCTTCCATGGATTGTTGGTTATCCATTCATTAGTTATGAGTTATCCATGCATTGCTACCAGTTATCCATTCATCAGCTAGCTACTAGTTATTTTTTATATTCTTTTTTTTTAATAATTGTTTATTTTGAATTTTGAACGACTGCCATATAATCAATCTCGACACTTGTCTCATCATCGTCTGTAGATGAAAAAACATAGGTCATAGTCCACCCCAAATCTCAAATAAAAACGTCTATCGACGTAACTAGCTTATACTTAAAATGAGGAAATGAAATGCCAAGAACTTCAATATGTTGTAAAATGAGAGAAAGTTGTGTGTACATAGACAATATATTTTTATGTGTTTGAAAGCAAATCTAGCTAATTTATGGTCCTCTATTGCAACGGTTTTGTCAGCTTTATCTTATGACTCTCCTTTTAATTATATTGGGGCACTTAGAGCGGATGTGCCCCTGTCGGAAGTTCCTTAATTATTATTTTGTCCTTTAATATATGTGGGCTTGACAATACGCCCAATAGGATTTCTTTTAAACGACTTCTTGACAAGGTTGGGTCGGATGTTGTTCTCTTGCAGGAGACCATGTTGACGGAGGAACGTGCTTGTGATTATATTAAGAGGATAAAGCCTTTGTGGAAGTGTTGTGGTATGGATGCATGTGGATTGTCGAAGGGTTTATTGGTAGTCTAGAATCTGATCACTGCTAACTCTTTCCCTTTCATTATTGCCGCAGGATTGAAGATTGAAGGCATGTTGAGAGGTTTGAATCGATCCATTAGCATCCTTAACATTTATGGACCTTACGATAACAAGAAAGATTGTCGGGATAAGGTTGTGGGATTGGCATTTGTTAAATTATTGAACCATTGATCTACATGCAAATGAGAGATGAATTATGCAGTGGAATATCAAGAACAATGTACACTGAACAAGACAAATTTGAGACAAACCTGATAAGAATTGATAAGTTAATTACAACATTAATCTTCATTATTCCAATAGTAATACACGGGTGTTACAATAAATAGTATTTGAATCATGTGGATAAGATTCAAATCTACGAACTAAACTTGACTAACTGGCTAACTCAGTGTGTCTTAATCACTGCATGGGAGCCACTAGTCTAACTCTTGATGTCTAAATCATTCTACATTCAGTTAAACCAGTTAAACTGATTACGTAGGTGGAAAAAGGCGCCACTTCCCCATGCAACCATGCAAAACTGGCGCTAGACTAACTGAGAGTGATCTAACTGATTATAACTAGAGGTTGACTCAGCATAACTGCCTGCCTACCACAACCAACTGATGGAAGCTGCTGGTGGCACTCAGGGTGGCTCCTATAATTTATGCATTAGTCACAAAGGCACATAAACTCATGCATGAACATGCATTATGTGGCAGTTAACTTCTATATGTGTTCCCCATACTCTACTACATTAATAATGTCTCCCTAAGCTAGACAAGATGATCAAATAGACTATATATGAACAAGGGAGGATTATATAATCCTAACACCCCCCCTTAATCCTAACTTTGACAACTTGGGCCCTAAAAACTAAGCCAAAAGTCACCCATATAATCTAAAAGAAATAAAAGTTGCTTAATAAACTAAGGTAAATGGGGAAAACCTTATGAGAACCCCCCCGCTCAAAATAAGCAGGAATCAAGAAATTTTGCTACAATCTGCAGAATCTTGGTTCTTCTGAGCATCAGCATCCTGGGACTATGCATGTGAACCTCTCCAAACTAAATGATTATGTCTGGAGGAATTTTCCTCTTTTGAAGAAGAGGAATATGCTCAACTGAATCAAGAACATAGACAGCTTGATCCGGATTTATGCATGAACGAAATGAAAGAACATGTACAGAATCATAAGCACATACATTTTGCAAAGATAACAGAGATACAGTAAACACATATTCTATTAAATGGCGAAAATAGAATAAACTGTAATATAATAGTTAGAATGGTGGTAGCTATCTCTGAGAAGAGATGTGACTACTACGTTCATCTGTGCAAAGCTGAATACAAAATGAGGCCAAAAGGCCTATTTATAATAATAACGAGGGTGAGAACCCCAAAAGTCCAAAATGTAACCCTAGAAGATGAACTGTCATGAAGTTTGTGGCCCCAAGGTGGTAAGTTGAACAATCAACTTCCCGAGGGTCATAACTTTTGCATACGATCTCTGATTTGGGTGTTCGATAGCTCGTTGGAAAGGTCTATCTAATATTTACAACTTTTGATTGACCAAATGTATGTCAATGGCAACTATTAGGCCCCCGAACCACCAAAAAACGTCGTTTAGGGCCTCAAAACGGCTCCGAAAGTTTAGGACCCGAAAAACCGTAAAAAAGTAACTAGGAAACTGCCACAATGGACAATTGTTTTGAGCCAGTGGAATAGGTGGGTGGCCACCGATCTCCATCTGGATCAATCCTCACTCCTTAGGAAGTAATGGTCTCCATTGCGTCGAATCCCATATCATTTCTTGAACTGTGTGTTGAGTTGATCCCCTAGTGCGACATTTGCTGAAGTGGAGAGGTTGCTTTTCTTTGGCATCCTGAGAGGGTTGTAATTGTTGTGTGGATGATTTGTTTTTGGAGGAGCACCTTGAATGCGTGGCATTACATTGTAGAGGTACTCAGATAGATGAGGAAACGATGGCTCTGTTTTCGTCTTGTGTCTGATGAGCAGAGACACCATGTGCATAGGGTGTGGAGGTCTCTGTGATCTTATGTTCTCCTTCAGACGCAATTGTGAGGAGGAATAATTTCCTGGTGTGGGAGCTTATCTTCCTACCCTACGAGACTATGGCAGGTGCAACTGTCTCTGGGATCCGGTAGAGTTGTCCTCCCAAAGTGACAATGACACTGCGAGGTCGTGACTCATATATAGCATGACGCTTCCACACATATGGTTGTCCTAAAAGAACATCACAGACTTCAAGTGGGGCCACATCACACAGTACCTCGTCTTTGAAAGGCTTGATGCCATATGGTAGGAGGCATTGCTGAGTAATGCGAATACCTCATCCTTGGCTTAGCCAACCGATTTTGTAGGGTTGCGGGTGTGGTGTTGTCGGAAGCTCCAATTTTTTGACGACTTCTGCTAAGATCAGGTTCTTTTAGCTGTCGTTGTCAACAACAAAATGTAGAGGTGTTCCCTTCACCCACATCTACGAGTGGAAGAGGCACTCCTCTGCCTCTGACTCTTCAGGATCCTCTAGTTGAATCTATGCAGTAGCAACAGTGGTAGTGGGGTTTGCATCAATGATCTGCCTCCCATTGTACGCGGCTGTGGCATTGGGTTTGGAATCATAATCAGGATCTGATTCTGAATATTTGATATCGACCACTAATGACTGCTTTGAGCGACATTCATCAGTGTTGTGCTAAGGGATTTTATGAAATTCGCACCACTTACTGGTGTCCTTCTTTGTCTTTCTATCCCCCTTCTTTGCTTGTGGTGGGGACTAGTTGTCGTTTCCTTTTGTTGTGTTATGCGAGCCAGGGTTTCCCTTGCCTTGCTTCTATGGTGGATTCGTAGGTCCAAAATCTCACTTATTCTTTTGTCGAAATTTCTCCTCGATTTTGACAGCATATCGATAGGCAGATCCAAGTGAAGAGATGTCGAGGAAGTCCATCTCAGTTCGGATGTACTGATGTAGACCATTGTGATATTTCAGAATTAGGTGCCACTCAGAGTCCTTGATACCCAGCTTTGTGTGCAAGGTATGAAAGTTGTTGGTGTACTCCGACACCATCTGGTCCCTTTCTTGACGCAAAATGGTCCATTTTGTGTACTGGTCATCATATTTTCCCACAAGGTAATACTGTTCCCTGACGACATCTATGAAGAGGCCCAAGTGGGATTTGTTTCAAACATTCCAGACTCGTCTGATGAGTTTTACTCATAATAAGTACCCCACCAATTTTGGACATGGGGGACTACCTTAAGGAGCGCAAAGGTGATATTTTCCCTGTAGAAAAAATTGTGGACAGAGAAATACCCTTCTAGAACATTCAACCAATTATCTAGGGCATCTGCATAGATATTGCCTTCAAATAAAGGAATATCAAAGTTAACTTGTACCTTAAAGGGAGTTGCATCCCTGAACTGGCTGCTTGTTAAAGATGCACTTGTCGCTACTGGAATTTGTAGAAAGATTTAAGCGAAACTATCCATCATCTCGTTCCTCTGTCGCTCAAGGGCTTCCTCGAGCAACGACTTGATAGGATCTCCTGCTCCGTCGTCTCTCTTTTCTTCCGCCATGGAAGGTCGTTTGGGGCAGCGAGAGTGATCAAGTGAAACTAGTTCGAGACTAAACTCTCTATATCCTAACCTTGTCGGGGACATGCGCCGAGAAACAATCAAAGAGCAGATTGCCCTAATACCACTGATCCATATTTATGTGTGAACGAAATGAAAGAACATATACAGAATCATAATCACAGACATTTTGCAAAGATAACAGAGATATAGTAAACACATATTCTATTAAATGGCGGAAATAGAATAAACTGTAATACAATAGCTAGAATGGTGGTAGCTATCTCTGAGAAGAGATGTGACTGCTACGCTCATCCATGCAAAGCTGAATACAAAATGAGGCCAAGGGGGCCTATTTATAATAATAATGAGGGTGAGAACCCCAAAATTCCAAAATGTAACCCTAGAAGATGAACCATCATAAATTTTTCGGCCCCAAGGTGGTAAGTTGAACAATCAACTTCTCAGGGTCATGACTTTTGCATACGATCTTCGATTGGGGAGTTTGAATCGCCAAAAAACATCGTTTAGGGCCTCAAAACGGCTCCGGAAGTTTAGGACACGAAAAACCGTAGAAAAATAACTAGAAAACTGCCATAATGGACAATTGTTTTGAGCTAGTGGAATAGGTGGGTGGCCACCGATCTCCATCTGGATCACAGCTGCAAGATGAAAACTAGACACATGTAGAGCAATTGAGATCAACTGATGAGAGAGCAAAAGTGCTTGAGAATTCGAGCCATGTGAGGTAATTAGACCCAAGCAATTGACATGTTGCATCCTTGAGCATCGAACCATGTGAGGTAAAACCATCTCCAAGTGTTAGGAGCAAGTGTTCAGGCGAATGCATGATGTCTCCATCTTTACTAGTACTGTGAGGAGATGAGCATGTGATTAAGTAGAAATGTAGAGAAGTCTCAGGACCATGGAGAGTGAATGCTTGAGCTCCATAGTATGATATAGCTTATAAAATATCCAATGATTCACAAAATCTAATATCAACAAACTCATGAGAGAAAAATAACATCGAATCCCCAACAACAATTCTGAAAGAGACTTGAGGTACTTGATTTTTCACACCGAAATTGATGAGAACAACTACAAGCATGACTAGAGGCTCTTGAAACTTAAAATTCAAACCAAATAAGGTCATATCAGATCCAATAGTGTGGAACAAAGGTTCCAAGTGCTCCACTGAGATGGTGGAAGCACAATTTTCTCCTTCTTCAACAAAAATATGAGTATTGGTGCAAGCAATCATGTAGGAATTTGATGGAAGCTGTAGATCAATGAGAGTGAATGGATCACTCCTAAAATCTGATATTTCTTCCAAAACATCCAAAGTATTACTTTTCTGCACGCCAACATCAACATTAGAGAGAGAGAAATCAAATTCCTCTTCATTTTCTGAAGCAATCACTGACAAGCTTTGCACATAATTTAAAATAGAAGAATCACTGGAGAATGCTTGAGTAGAATGGAAGGAGAGTTTTTCCTAAATAACATAGATTTGAATGTCTTATTTTTTATCAGCTATATGAGAAGATGAGATATCAAAGATCTCATAAACTTCTGGAGCAGCAGGAGAAGGAGTCAATCCAAAGAGTCTTTCTTCAATTCGAATTGACTGTGTTGAAGATTATGCTTCTTCTTCATCTTGAACAACATCATTAGAGAGAATAGAGGCTGATACTTTTGAAGAAAGAATTCATGTGGTGTTGGGTGTGCTCTCCAAATTGTTATAATGATCTTCATTGTTCTTGCCAAAGGTTCTATCCAATTCTGTCCAGATATCCTTTGGGTATTCAACATAAACAATAAAGTAGTGCAAGCTTGGAGAAAAGGCCATACATATCGTTCCAAAAGCTCTATCATCGTCATTTAGCTAGTCATTCTCATCTTCATAAGACCCTTTAACAAGTCCAATAGATACCTCATAGAGACCTTGTCTCTTTAGAGATGAAAGCATCTTCAATTTCCATTCTAAATATCTTGTGAATGGATTAAGAAGAGGAACTGATAATCTCAAATCCATATTGAAGTTGTACTTGCAAAATATCACTGCAAAACAAACCAATTCACAATCATATGTCAATTCAATCCTTTCCACCTTGACATGTACACTTTCTCATAGTCCATCACACTTGGATAGACTTCCTTGGACAAAATCCAGAGGGAGCAAGGCTATCATTCCAGGATTTATGTGGAAAGTCAACTACTTTTGGTGTACAATGGAGATTGGACAAGACTTGCTACTAGCTTGAACAAGGCTCTGATACCATGTTAAATTATCGAACCATTGATCTATAGACAAATGAGAGCAATTAAAAGGAGAATTGTGCAATGGAATATCAAGAACAATGTACACTGAACAAGACAAATTTGAGACAAACATGATAATAATTGATCAATTAATTACAACATTAATCTTCATTATTCCAATAGTAATACAACGGTGTTACAATAAGTAGTATTCGAATCATGTGGATAAGATTCGAATCTACCAACTAAACCTAACTGACTGGATACCTCAGTGTGTCTAAGTCACTGCATGGGAGCCAGTAGTCTAACTCTTGATGTCTAAATCAATCTACAATCAGTTAAAGTAGTTAAACTGATGAGGTAGGTGAAAAAATGCACCACTTCCCCATGCAACCATGCAAAATTGGTGCTAGACTAACTGATTGTAGCTGGAGGTTGACTCAACATAACTTCCTACCTACCACAACCAATTGATGGAGGTTGCTGGTGGCACTCAGGGTGGCTCTTATAATGTAGGGATTGGTCTTAGAGGCACATAAACTCATGCATGAACATGCAATAAGTGGCAGTTAACCTCTATATGTGTTCCCCACACTCTAATACAGTAATAATGTCTCCCTAAGCTAGACAAGATGATCAAATATACCATATATGGAAAAGGGAGGATGATATAATCCTAACAACATTTTATTTTGATCCTAATCTTATTGTGGTCGACGATTTAAATTTAACGTTATCCTTGGATGAAGTCTGGGCCTCAAGGGTTGTCAACGATCATCTGACTATTTATTTTACTACTATTTTTTAGTATGCAAGTCTATTTGATATACTTCCAACTTCCCTAGTGCCAACTTGGCATAATGGACGGTGTGGTCGAGATGGTATTGTGAAGCATATTGATATTTCTGATGGCTGAGCAGATGGGGTCAGTTGTGGGGTGGTATCGAACCTGGGCTATTCCTTTAGGAATTTCAGACCATAAGGCTAATGCCCTTCGGTTGGATTTTGATTCTAGTCCTACTGATTATCCTTTTAAATTCAATCGAATGTGGTTAGGGGAGCCTGATTTTGATCCTCTGGTGCATAAGTGATGGGAAACATTCTATTAGCAGGTGTCTCTGTCGTCGATGTAGTGTTTGATCAAAAACTTGAAACTATTGAAATCATAAGTGGTAATTTGGGAAAAAATAAACAAGAAATATAATTTAAAAGAGCTCACTGCTATTGAATGTGACATTGCAGATCGAGATAGTTGGGTCGATGGGGGTTACTTCTCGGAGGAAAGGAAGTATGAGTTGTTGGAGCTAGAAGGTAAAATATCGAGGATCTTGGCTTATATGGAATCCACCCGACGATTGAAGGGAAGAGCAATATGGGTTAAGGAAGGGGACTCCAACACGACCTTTTTTCAATGTTATGTTTCCTATCGCAAAAACAACAATTCCATTTGATATTTGAAGAATGAGGTGGGTTAGGTACTATCAGTACAACAAGCTACTAGGGAGGAAGCTACAACGCATTTTGGTAATACTTTTAAACAAGATACGGGTAACAATCTGGAAGATCAATTGCATGTGATTAAGCTGTATCCTCGATTCTTTTCCTCTTTAAAGGGACAAACCGTGGGGAAAAAGGTGGAACTGGAGGATATTCATGAAGTTCTTAGGCACTTTTTGAAGGATAAGATCCCAGGTATGGACAGATGGACTACGAAGTTCTTTTTGCATTTCTTTGACATCATGGGATAGGATCTGGCTAAGGATATTGATGAGATAAGGAGGAAATAGTTTATTCGAGAGAATCTTAATACCACCTTTATTACCTTAATTTCTAAAAAGGATAGGCCTAAGTCTTTCAATGACTTCAGGCCTATATCACTTCTACGAATCCATCACTAAGATTATTTCAAATAGAATGAAGTCAATACTTGAAAGATGTATGTCTCCTTAGCAGTTTGGATTTTTAGCCAACAAACAAATTCTAGATGTAGTGGGGATTACACAGGAGTGTCTCCATTTAGTCAAATTGAAGCACATTCAAGATTTTATTTTGAAGATAGACCTTGTTAAATCATATGACTGACTGTACTGGTCTTTTGTCAGATTTATATTGATTCAACTTGGGCTCATTGCTGAAGTTACAAATTAGATTTTGTCCTGCATCAGTTCAACATCACTTGCAATTTTGATTAATGGCTCACCTACTCCTTTCTTTTTATGTTCTTGTGGGTTGCGTTAGGGTTTCCCATTGCCCCCTTTACTTTTTATTCTAGTGATTGAGGGTCATAGTACACTAATTAATCAAGCAAAGGCGATGAAGATGATTAAAGGTATCCTGATCACAAGATCTTTCACTATTTCCCATTTGATTTCTGTTGACAATGTACTCTTGTTTGGTACGGGGTTGGTTTCAGAGTGGCGGGTGTACAAAGACATTATTGAATGTTTTTGTAAAGCTACAGGTGAGTGTAAGTGCAAAAAAGTCAATGTTTTTAGACTCTAATATTGGCTCAGCGATTTGTGAGGAGATTAGATCGTTGCTCCTGTTCATAATGGAGGACATCGATAGGGGTTTCAAATATATGGGTTTTCAACTGAAGCTGAATCGGTATAAAGTGAAGGATTGTAATCAGATTGTTCAAAAGTTTGACGAAAGGATAAAAAACTAGACCTACTAGTGACTATCCCTTGGTGGGAGGCCTGTGTTAATAAACTCGATGTTGCAAAGTCTCCCAGTATATTGGATTTCATTGTCATCGCTCCCGTTGTCTATAATGGACTCCATTAGGAAGAATATTTTCCATTTTCTATGTAGTGGGGGTCGACATGAGTTTAAATTTCATCTCTCGTCGTGGGAGAGCCTATCACTTCCAAATCATTTGGGGGGATGGGGCATCAACCGTCTGGATTGGTTTAGTGAGTCCTTACAAGATAAAACATTGTGGCGAGGTATTTTTGATTTAGGGTTGGAGTGAAACGATCAAGACCAACTATTTGGGCAAGATTCCTATCAATTTGTGGATCAGACAAAGAAGTTTCAAGACCTCTCGGGCATCCATTGTTTAGAAATGACTCCTCAAATCCTTTCCTATTTTGGGCAGTTAGATAGGTTGGCGGGTTGGGGATGGTATCCAAATATTCTTATATGTTGATCCTATTGTGGGATGCGGGGAGGAATACATGTTGTCCACCTATTTAATTTCAAAATTTCACTCTAAGAATATTTTTGTTTTGGCACAAGGGAAGAAGGTTGGTGTTGAGGTACATGATGTCTCATATTAGCTAATTGCAAAGGATTTGGGACTAATGGGGGCTGATGGGGAGAAATGGAACATATTTGTAGGCATTTCAAATAGAATTGGGATTGCCTTGTCCAATCAAAATGATAGACTTGTGTGGGATTGGAGAGAATCAAATGTTGTTATTATGATAAAATATGCATATCATGAAATTGTTTATACAATGGGCTACTCATCCATTTGCAGATGTACATTTAAGCTTTGGAAACAAAAAATATCAGTGAAGGTAAAGTCTTTTGTTTGGTTGTGCTTTCAGGATAAAATTTTAACCTGGAACAACTTGCTTAAGTGTGGATTCGAAGGGCCAATTATATGTGTACTATGCTTATCATAGTGTAAGAGTGTCAGTCATACTTTGTGTATTGTGGATTCTCCAGTCAAGTCTGGAAGACTATGAAAGCTATTACCAATTATAGAGATGAATGGGAAGGGTCTGACTACAAGGAGCGCATTGTCAATTGGTTCGAGGTAAAGTCTGTCTAGCTCTCGTTGCCCTTGTTTATCATGTGGGAATTTTGGAAGAGCAGAAATCATGGGATTTTTTAAAATGGTAAACCCACTATAGCTCATGTTTTCTTTAGGGCATGTTGCTTACTTCAGGATTATATCGCCCCAAAAATACCAAAGAGACTGAGATTTTTACAATTTATGGTGGAAGTTAACGATACGATGACTGCATTTTTGATGGTGATGCGAAAGTTGGTGTTTATGGGGTAGGTATGATTTTAAATCTCAAAAGAGATCATCAAATTCGGTTATGGATGGGTGTTGGTTTTGGTACAAATACGAGGGAATAATTAGAGGCTCTTTGAGGTTTACTTCGGTTTGCTAAGCTCAGGGGTATTTTTAGCATTACAATTTTTGGTGATTTAAAGATTACGATCGAGTGGGTGAAGGGTATGATGGACATGCAAGATCTACACTTGGAACAATAAAGGAGTAGGATTCCGATGTTGATTGTTGAGTTTGCTTCCATCTTTTAAGCATTTCTACTGTGAAATTAATGTACATGCACATACTCTTTCTAAATTGGCCATTGGTCCAATTGATGGCCATATCTTTTTTGAGGAATACATGGACCACCACTTCGTGGATTCGGGTTACTACCAATTGTTTGAAGTTATTGGTGTTTGGTAGATGTACTAATTACATCTTACACCTGGTAGTTTTGCTATATTGTTGTATTGTTATGTTGAACATTATATAGTATGTTTGGATGATTATTGATATGTCTGGTAGTCATTGGTAGGCTTGACGTTGTTCAAATTGAGGCATAGGAATCCTTTTATTCATGAATGGATATTTTATGTAACTTTGATTTGATCATCAAATAACATGTTACGATTTTTTCTCTCTGAAAACAATTATGGTAGGGATAATAGTCGATGAAATTGAAAGGAAAACTCAGTTGCAAGTACTAATAAACAATAAATATAAACCCACGTAATCAATGGCAAGTAAAATGAATTGTACAATAATTTGTCATATGAAAAGTTATACATATGTGAGTAAAGAAATAAAGGGCTAGGTAGTGATAAAGTTTGGCTCTATATATATTGGAAATCAACATTGTTGTTTTCATTTGGTAGGGGGAGTGTAAGGATTGATGATTGCAATTTTAAGTGTGAAAGGAATAGAGAATGAAGGAACGCCTCTTGCTTTTTTCAAATTGAGACATATGAAGTGTCTTTCATATTTGAATAGCGTTTGAAGAAGAACAATGGTGTGATTTTGATTCCTTCTAATGTTGTAGTACGTGGCATTTTTGTGAAGGTCAATCCTTGTCGTTCATCGTTACCAATGTCAATGGTTTTCCTTGTTACTGCCAATTCTTGGGGTTTATGGATTGTCAATGACCAAGCCATCTTGCGGGGGATTTTTTTCTTGTTACTTTGATTTATGGGCGGAATTGGTATGCGTTTTGGTTGAGATTGGTCCCATGGAGGACCAATGTAATTATCAAATGCCATGATAACATAGGTTGGTAACTTAAGAGGGCTAGATCCAGGAGTGTATACAATTTGCATGGCCAATCCAAGTGCTCCATTTACTAATCCTGATTGGACCCATAAATTGTAGGATACCATTACTCGCTTCCCTACACATAACAATATTTGATTTTCTAGTTGATGGTCATAATCTTGTTGTGGATCTAAACCATTGATGAATTCTGTGAAAGATCATCCAATAGGCATATCCAATGCTTGGAGCACGTATTCGTTATGATTTTTTACAATATTGCTCGTTGCAAATCAAATTCCAATGATGGAAAACAAGGAAATGTCTAAAATCAACCTCAATAATTGAGAACTACAATTTTAGTAAACAATGCATGATTAGATTCCAATGATGACAAACAAGAAAATGTTGAGAATGTATAACATTTAGCCTTCTTCCTTAAATATTTCATTAAAAATATATATTTTGTATTTTAGCGTGAGATGTATATTTGAGTATTGTTGGAAAAGTTCTCATTTACAATACTACATAGTTCCTCTTTCACATGGCTAACATATGTTTCTTGGAATTGTTTTTATGACATAAATATCTCACTATACAAAATTAATATCTTATATTCGTTGGTAGAAGTAGTCCAAAAAGCATATAAGGCCCAATATATCACCATTTTTATGCAAATGAGGGCAATAACAAGAGAGTGGTGCTCCCTACTAACATCATGATGTATTGGTTGCAATGTGAATATGTTTGTTTTCATAAAATTCCCATAACTAACTTTCCACATATTTTCCTAAAAAATTCTCATAGCATGCCTAGAATTGTTTTTGTGATGTAAGTCTTCAATGAAAAACTTGTATATAAAGTGCAATCTTAAAGAACTTGTGTATTCTAAAAAACAAAACAATTTATTAATAATTGATGGAATAAGTTAATCAATATCTATCATATTAGTTTAAAACAAAATCCACGAAGTGACAATGTTCCCAACTACAGATTTAAGATTTAATACTGAGTGAACATTTGTTTTATAGCTCTTTTGCATTGCTTCCATCATAATGAAGATAAAGTGCTTCCATCATACTGAAGATAAAGTGCAATCCAACCCATGTAAATCCTTGAGCACTCTATCCACATGATTGTTTAGGTTATGACCAATACTTTATTCATCGTGCATCTTGACTAAATGAGTGAGTTAGTTATTAGTTTTGAACATATAATGTGATATTATTTTTATCCTTAACATCATTATAATACAAGAGCCACGAAGTGGCAATGTCACCGCAGTTGTTAAGAGCTATTGCTACAAGACAAAAACTATAGAAATGTGATACCTTTTGCCACAAAATTACTTAACCATCAAATAGATTTATCAATGTTTTGTCAAAACAATGATAATTGGAAAAGATGCAAATCATGTGCTAAGCATTCTTCTTCATGATCAAGAACCCAATTTGCTACATCTTAAATACATATACATTCACATAGACTTAAAGAAGGATGTAACATACATGTAAACATTCCAATGACTTCATCGAAATAGATAAAACAAACAATCGTTGTGATCACTCAACCACATTCTTAAAATAACTGCAACAAATTAAGCATTTAAGCATTATTATTAATACTTAAGGAAAAAAATATATTTACTATGTATAGTTATTATCATGCACATTATCATTTTTAAAATTGAATAATATAATCAAATCAATTATTTCTTAGGATACAAATTATATGTAGACTAGTGAGTTAACCAGATATAGTAATTTGGTAAAATATCTTAGTCGTCACACATTAAGCGATCAAACTCAATACGTTGTGTAAAAAGAAAACAAAAATATATAAGTGTTGTTAGCCACTTCCATAATCCCACAATTAATGTGATCCTTCACCTCCAATATGAATATCACCGATGCTTCCATCCTAGACCAACTAATCTCTTTGAATACACGTATGAATATTATCTTGACCCTCCTGAACTGAACTAATCTCTTTGAATACACATAAGAATATCAACTTAGCCTTCATGGACGATCTAATCTCTATGTTCGATGAAAACAAAATGTCACTGTTGATTTCGAGGCCGGTGTATTTCAAAGCTCGCGAGCTTTTCCTATTATCACTTTAAATAGGATAAACGTTTTCTTAACTCTCTCTCTCTCTAACATCAATTTTTAAAAATGACCTTTTGTTACCTCTCCTACTTAATAAATGCTTTATATTAAAAAAAAATCCATGTACACCCATAACTTTTTGTTATCCTAATGCCATATTCTTCACTCATTAACCTATAAAAAAGTTAAGCTAAACTCTTTGATAGTTCCACATTCTTAAAGGGTAATGGGAGTTGGACTATTGTTGTGTCTCTTTCAGGCCTTGCCTTTGCCTTGGGGTTCTCTTTTAGTACACATGGACAGATAATTGTGATTCTCTTTATACTCAAATTTTGGATGGGTGTTTCCTTGGACATCTACTAATATTTTTGTTTGCTTTGAGTTTGATTGTTTAATGCGCCAATTAAGAAATGGACTACAAACGCCTCGATGGAAGTGGCTAACAAGATGTAGCTAGCAGTGTTGGAGCCAATGGCTAATCAACACAACCATGGCCAATTCTCTTTGGCTCACTATAAATATAAATCCGAGCGTTTTGAAGGTGCTGTGTTCATGGGTGAGGCAGCACACCAATGAATTGATAGCACGTCCTTGCATAAATCGTCTATCATAGAGAGACAATACAGTGATGAATTAATTGCAACTCAGCTCTTCCCGCACTCAACCAAATAGTTGGACCAAAGTACCTTGGATGGAAGCCTTTTGCATCACGGATTTGCAGCATATTAATAAGAAACAATAAATACCAAAGTACCTTAGGTGATGCAACAACCACACGTTAGCTGCTTAGCGTCGTCGATGTCTCATACCAGCTTCCCGAGGCTTGCATCATGCAATACGACAACCAATCAAATTTGGAGCACAATTCACAAAGGTGATGTAAATTGTTACGATCAGGGATGGAATTTGACGGGTAAATGCCCGTCATGGGTCAATTTACCCGTCAAATACAGCGAAGATTTTTCCAAGACCGTCAAAATCTGGCTTAGAATACAGAAAATGTTTCAGATTTGGTTTGTTATCAGCAATTTTGACGGGTGTCAGTCATTTGAAATTCCAACCCTGGTTACGATACCAACTAGATACAAGTTTAATTTATATTTAAAAAAACGTTTTTTTTCAACATTAGGCTTGAACATGAGCGTTTACAAAATTTCTAAGTTGTACAAAGAGATTAATCGATCTCCACGATCTATATATGTCACCCTTGCGGTCACATAATAATATACTGATGTTAGACAAACATTATAATATCATCATAGATCCATCTAAAAGGGGATCTACCAAGCATCGAGAGGGATCAAATCTCTTGAGATGCAAACCCTTTTTTAGAATGAAAATGTTGAGGAAATGTGTAATCCAATGTTTATGATTATAGTTTATCTATTTTATGTTGTTTTTTATATATGCAATTCTAAATAATTTAAATTTAATTTAAGCCGACATGTTATTTTTAATAACATTTTATTATTTTTTTATAAAGGACATGTGTCAACTATAGGATGCGCACGGAAGGAGTTACAAATATCTCCCCTGCTGGGTTGTAGAATACACCTCTTCAATACAATAATATATTAGCATTGACAAGCATTATAATCTAATATACTGACATTGACAAACTTCTCTACGAGTAGTCCAAAACAACAACTTTGTACTCATATGGAAATCATGTAATGTAATGTGGTACCAAATCTAATAAATTTGCTAACGACAACCCTTTACTCATCTGGAAATGATGTAATGCAGTACCAAATTTTATGAATTTGTTAGTAGACGTAAATAATTATTAAAATTTTTGAGTTAGGATATTGACCAAGGTCATTGCTTTCACTAGCATCTTTAATTCTAATAAATTTGTTATCGCACTTAAGCTAGGATTTAGTGAGACATTCATTAAAAATTGTAACAAGCCAAGGAGGTGAATCAGTCATGTGACTTGGGTCTAGAAGAAGATTCGTTGTCAACTACTGTTAGCAATTTACTTTACCGAATGTCATCGGTAACAGAAAAGTTTATGATCGGTGAATAATGGATGCAAAATGAGTACAAGAGGACCTGATTATGGGTTAATGGATCAAGAAGTTTAATGGGAGAGTAGATGCAACTGCAATAAAAAAAAATACAACCTTTCACTATGAGCCTGCACGCCGCCGAGCCTCGATAAGGGATTCTCGAGGCTTGCGTCATGACCTTTGGGCCAATCCGCATTCAACAAATTAGTGTAAATTTAAAAAATGAGATTAATATTGTTTTCATTGACTTTATCCACCCTTTGCAAACTGCAAAAATTTTGCCTCATAAGAAAATATTAATACAACCTTTACGAAACAATAATGTCCCCCATCGATGACATAATAATATAATATTAAATTTATAAACTATATAAAACAAAAAACAAAATAATGTAATTGTATATAATAAATATTTTGTATATATTCAACAATGTAAAATGATATGGAGGTTCATAAAAAATTGATCCCTCATGCGATTTTATGAAAAAGGATCAGGATGCGTCTCGATGGTCGAGCTCTAGGGTTTCATCAAGTCGTCCAATGGCTTCCCTGTGATCTGGTTTTTCCCGACGCTAACCCTCCTTACTCTCACAGTCTGTCCTCTTCGCTTCCCCTTGTTCTCACCCATGGTCACCTGTATGGGAGGGACGCAATGTCCCTCCCGACCGCTCTCAAATTCTGCCTGTCCCATGCAACTTCAGGAAGATTCCCTGCATTCTAGAAACCCTCTTCCCACTGACATCATGTAACCTGACACCATTAAGATTGCTGAGGAACTGACGAATTTGATTACGAGAACAGACAAACCCAGAACTCACACATGCATAGCCATGTTCGTAGAAAAACCCATAATCAATCTTCCTCCCTCCAGAATCAACGCCATGATTGAATATATGAAGACATATGCTCTCATTGGGAAATTCATAGGAATTTGGCCTACTGAAAAAGCTCTGCTCAACTGGATTGTTGTCAAATAGAAGCCAAAAGCACACTTCAACCTGCAGCTTGGTCCAAAAGGATTCTTCACCATCATCTTTGTCCTCCAATCTCCTTGTTGGAGGACAAAGATCGCATCTTAGAAGGAGGAACTTATTTATTTAATTCCATAGCCCTCTTTCTCAAAAACTAGATTGAGCGCTTTAATCCAGACATTGAAAATTTCTCCTGGGAACCAGTCTGGGTTCGGCTATTCTCGCTTCCTCAGGATTATTGGGATGAGAAACCCTCAAAGATATTGGCAATACTCTGGGATATTTTTTCAAAGTAGCATATCAAACCAAACAACAAAGGGACACTTCTTATGCCCGAATCTGTGTCTACACGCACATAGCTAAAACCCTACCGGAGTCTGTCACACTATCTCCGGAGGAAACATAATGGGTGCAGCCGCTCGATTACGAACATGTTCCCTTCAAATGCAGGAAATGTCATGAGCAGAAACATCTATATCGAGATTGTCCCAAGAATAAAATTCCCATGGAGCAAAAACAAACCCCCCCCCCCCNTCTACCAACAACAACTTTGAGGTGCTTGCACCTCAACAAGATGAACCAGACAACGGAGAGGAAGGGGCACCCCCCACAACGAAGCGTCCTCACCAAGAAGTCCAAAATGGCAAGAAAATGCACGAACTCAACCAGACTGTAAAAGATGACTCAACCAAATAGTCCCAGTATCCAAAAGAAAGCATTCATGAATAGGAAATCCTAATCTCTACTCAAGACATTGATGTATTAATGTATGAGGACATGGGGATATAGATATGGGAGATATAGATATTTTAGGACTGGAATATGCATGTAAAAACAACACCCTTCATGCAATAACTCCCAAGCAAATTCAATTACTAGCTGACATACTACAATCAACCAAAACACAGACCAAGCTTGGAATTATCACCATCAATCCCAAGGAAACAAAGAAAAGCCTCAAGGAAGCTAAAAAGAGAGGTCGGGAAACATATATACAAAGAATTTCCACGCTTGGTACCAGGATTGTGGAATCGGGACAATACTCCCAGCTTACAGAATTCTTCCCATCCAACCCCACTGTTAATCAATGAAGGTGGTCTCCTGGAACATCAGAGGAATCAATAGTCCCATCAAACACATAATGATAAAAATAAGATTTAGCAAGAAAAACCCACCATTCTTATGTTCCAAGAAACCAAATCCAACAATGACAATCTTGACAACTTGATGGCCAGAATATGGCGAGGTAGTAGATCCATTTCTGTAGACTTCTCAAGAGCCTCAGGTGGTCTAACTACCTCCTGGAACCTTGTAAAAGTAGAGCTAGACAATTTTCTAGCCTCTCATCACTCCATCTATGCTCATTTCTATCCTCTCAACACCAATTTATATGGCGGGATTACCAATGTTTATGACCCCCAACTTCATGATCAGAAAAATCTCTTTCCTGTATTTTCTTCATTGGCACACTCGAGATCAACCTTATCCCATAGATATTCTCAGAGGGGATTTCAATCTTATTACTTCTCTGAAGGACAAATGAGGGGGACGACGCTTACTCTCACGTGAAGATAAGCTCTTCAATGACTTTATTGATAACAACAACCTGATCGACTTGGATACAAATAATGGGATCCACACTTGGAACAATCGCAGAGGGGGGATTGCTCAGATTGCGACCAAGCTCGATCGTTTTCTCATTACAGAACATATTATGCTCAGAAATGAGGAACATACTGATTCTATTCTCCCTGCTGTTGGATCTGACCACTGGTCTATCTGCTTAAATTGGCAGCTAGACAAGGCATCTCGGAGAAAGCCTTTCCACTTCAATTTTTTGCCTCACTCACCCTGATTTTTTTCAGATAATCAAGGATTGGTGGCTAAACACTCAAGTCACCGACTCCTCCTGTATGTTTAGATTGCAAACTAAACTAAATATTTTAAAGAACCATCTCAAACACTGGAATAGGCACACTTTTGGAAACATATTCACCAGTAAGGCCCAACTAGAACAAGAAATAGAATGTCTACAACAACAAATTTTCACAACTGGCAGAACAGAGGAAACAGACAAGCAGGAGTAACAAATTCATTATAAGATCGAGGAGCGATCCAAATAGGAAGAGATCCTCTTGAAACAGAAATCCAGAATCAAATGGCTATAGGAGGGGGAACACAATGCCTCCTTTTTTCATCGCTCCACCATCCAGCACTGTATGCACAATCGCATCACCCATCTAAAAAACAGTGAGGGCACTAGACTGAAAACTTACAAATATATTGAAACCGAGCTCGTCTCTTACTATGAAGATATTCTCACAGAAAATGATCAGGACCAAGAGGATTCCATACAACAGGTAACTTCCCACATACTCACATTGGTCACGACCGACAAAATGCTATGCTCATGTGACCCACTACACTTCAGGAAGTGGAAATTGCTATCAGACAAATGAAGGAAGACAAAGCTCCAGGCCCGATGGCTTCATTGTCAATTTTTTTCACTCCTGTTGAGACTTGCTCAAATACATGATCTGGGAAATGGTGGAAGAATCTTGCAGCAACCAGAATATTCTACCAGCCATCAATGCCACCTTCCGCATGCTTATTCCTAAAGAACAAAGCTTCCACTCGTAGCAAGTATCGACCTATAGCCCTCTGTAATGTTCTCTATAAAATTATCACCAAAGTCATTGCCAATCGTCTCAAGCTTCTACTTCCTTCTCTCATCTCTCCGGAACAAACAGACTATGTGGAAAGACATCAAATCCTCGATGGAATCATTATGGCTCATGAAGTCATACATCCCCTCAAGATATCCAAAAAACCTGGTATGGTCCTTAAACTCAATCTCTCCAAAGCCTTTGATAAACTAAACTGGACCTTCTTAAAACAAACCTTACTTGCTTTCGGTTTTTATCACTCCTGGACACGTTGGATTCTCTGTCTTATCTCCACTACCTTTTTCTTTGTCCTCATCAACGACGCCCCTTCTAGAACCTTCAACCCCTCCCCCAGTATCAGGCAGGGAGATCCGCTCTCCCCTTTCCTTTTTATCCTTATGATTGAAGGTTTGGGACGAATGCTCACTCATGCAACTGCCCTTGGGACTCTCAAAGGTCTCTTGCTCCATGAGAACACTCCTCTCACCCACCAACAATTTGTGGATGATAACCTACTAATGGGACATCCTTTAGTCTAGGAAGCCAAATCTCTCAACAATATACTCTCTACCTTCTCCAAATCTTTAGGTATGACTATTAATATTGAAAAATATGAGACTTTCTTCTTCAATACACCCTTACCTACCTAGAGGAATATGTCCATAATACTAGGCTTCAAAGCTGCTAACCTCCCTTCAAAATATATCGGCGCCCCTCTGACCGACTCTGCACTCAAACACTCTTTTTCGGAGGGAACTTCTTACCAAACTTGAACTCTAACTCTCTCAATGGACCCTTTGCACACTCAACCTAGCTGGACGTCTTGTCCTCATCAAACATGTTCTGCAAGCAATGCCCCTTTACCTATTCTCAGTCCTTGCTGCCCCTAAATGGGTTCTCAAATCCATCAGAGTGCTGCAAGCCACCTTTATTTGGCAAGGGGACAAAAATTATCATCACTGGGCCTTGGTCAAATGGGACATCGTTTGTCGTACCAAAACTGATGGGGGGTTGGGCCTTCGAGATCTAGCTCAGAGCAACGAAATTTTAAGTGCCAAAATCCAGTGGAAATGTATCACCAAAAACAACAACTAATGGGCACAAATTTGGAACAAAAAATATGCCGCAGATTGGTCAGCTCAGAATCTAATCAGATACTCTCAGGACATCAAAGGCTCTCTCATTTGCAACACAACCAACTCCCAAAGACCGCTCATCCAGCAGCATAGTTTCTGCGAAATTCATGATGGATCCTTAGCTAATTCCTGGATGGACTCCTGAAACCAACTCCCTTGCCTAAAGACTATATACAATCTCAGTCCTTTACATGATCTCCTTCTGATCCCTTCTCACGAAAAAGTCAACACCTTTTGGTTTAGAACGTGCAACAAGATTTCAGGGAATGGTCTACTCATGAAAAATGGCATCCACTTCAACAATAGGCTTATTCAGATACGCTAAGGCAATGCCATTCTTAGATGGGGCTATAAGCCCAAAGGCGTTTTCTCCATAAAAGAAGCACATCAACTCCTTAATCGTCCCAATGAGTAGCCAAACCCCTACTAGGTCAAAATCTGGGGAATAATAACTTGACCCAAAGTTACAATATTTCTCTGGCTTGTGTCACATAGGCGCTTCCTCACATGGGATAATCTCCTCAAGCGAGGCTTCATTGGACCCTCGCAATGCTCGCTATGTAAAGAACAAGAGGAAACCATGGATCATCTTCTTGATCAATGCTCCTTCTCCAATCAACTATGGGACATGATAGCTCTCATCTACAAGAGAAAGGATCGCTGCAAGGGTAATATTTTAGAAACTATCAAATGCTGGCACAACCATCCCTACCAAAATCCTCTTCTTAACAGAATTTGGCATCTTATCCCAAGATTCATCATCTGGAACATCTGGAAGGAACGCAGCCTTAGGATATTTGAAGGTAGAGCTAATCTAGTGGAAAAATTTTGGATCCTATGTCAGTAGCGTATCAAGGAGACCACCAGGCTAATCGATTGGAAGGAAAAGGTTCTCCAGGCCAGTCCCATGGAAAAATCCATTCTAGACAATTGGTTCACTCATTCTCCACAGATCAACATCACTCCTAAACTTCAAGCTCATCACCCATCCGCTCCACATTCTTGGAAAATCCCGCCCCAAGGCTTCTCTAAACTCAACTTCGATGGGGATTCCAAGGGAAATCCTGGAAAAGCAAGGTATGGGGGAGTCTTCATATTTTCCACTGGTTAGATTCTTCGATTATTCTATGGAAAACTAGGGATTGAAAGCAACAATGCAGCCAAGCTGACTAGTCTCCCACATGGAATCTGCATTTCCTTCAATCAAGCTCTGTTTCCACTCATGGTAGAGGGGGATTCAGAGCTCATACTGAAAATGGCCATCAAGCTACATCAAGGTTTTAGAAGCGCCAAGATCTCGTCTTGTTGGAGATTGGATTACGACCTTCAACATTTAGCACTCCTCCTCTCCCAACTTGTAGCCATCACCTTCTAGCACGTTCGATGAGAAGCCAATTCTCTCACAGACAAAATTTCCAACTGGGGAGTTCTTTCAACCTCCTTTCTTTAGCAGTATTCCCTTGAAGAGATCCCAAACTCCAACTTCAAGTGCGAATGCATTCAAATAGATGAGAAGGATTTCTGCCCAGAAGCAGGTGATATCATGCCAACTAGATCTTAGAGCTTGACTGATGGGGCACACAACTGCCCCTTGACATCATCAACCTGATGTCAGCCACCCGGAATTCATTGTGTCGGTTGTCGACCTCCTCGATGGATGCAAACATTAATTTTTCCAGGGTACGAGCCTCCTCAACCATCAATTGGTTGCATGCCTAGTTCAGCAGATTGATGGTGAGCTTCAATGCGCCTTTGGAAATGCGTTGCCAAGTTATTGTTACAGGCCACCCGTCCTTCATTCCTTTCTCCACCCGTCGACTCTCATTCACGTTTGCATTTTTATGTCATTCTGCTCCTCAATCCTCTGCCACCTCCCTGGTGCTATATTCCCCCACTTTTCCCATAGGTTGCATTATGTTGCACAGATAGAGGGCCACACCTAGATGGGGTCATGCAGGTCGGGGCACCTCCATCCAACGATCCATCAAATTCAAAGCTCAAGCAAGTTCAGAGGGTTACGACCTGGAGATCCCTACCCCCCTCCACCTCATGTTCGATGACAGGGAAGATGAATTAACTGGCTCTCTCCCTCTCCCTCTCTCTCTCTCTGCGACTAACATGACAACTGAGCGCATGCATCATTATTGGGTTGTGAAAAACCCGTTGGTCCGCCTCCTCCTTCGCTCCACCGCCCTTCAACTCACGCCTCCAGCTCCCTCGACCACTTCAATTGCCTCGGTTATTCAAGCTCCTTCTGTCTTTCCTTCTCCCTTAGTCACCCTTGCCCCCTCGGCCACTCCAGTTGCCACCCTTCACGCTGGCCCCCCTACTGCACACATGGACATTGAGCTTTCGCCACCTCCTCTACAACGAAGAATGGCCATCACTAAGGCTGACAAAACCAACATTGCAGTGGACTACCAGAAGTTTGAGCCTCTCCCTGTCAAACGAACACCCTCCAACAATGATGATGCTTCCAATGGCAACGACGACTCCAACAACGAGGATGGGTACCCATGAAACAACGATGGTCCAGTCATCACAAAGTCGTTTGACTCCACGGTGCACTATCCTCCAAGAACACAACTGGGCTTCAGCTTCGGGACACCCATTGTAGAGGAGCCCTACACAAAGTCTTAGGCCAGGTTTTTCATGAATCATGCTTTCTCTTTTTTGACAGAGTTTTTGGGAATTTGGACACCCATGTTTATTATCACTATGCTTTCTCAAGCGCATATTTGTAAACTCTATAAGTTCCACTTTTCTATGATTTGTTTTCCCTCTTAGAGGGAGGATCTCTCAGACAACAAAGGTTTGAATTCCCTTCAAGGGCAGACTGGTCTTCTCTTTTTGCTTTTTTTTGCCTGCAGAACAAACTCTCAGTTTTGTACTATAGACTGTATTACTATTTTACTTCAATAGAATAGCTCTTGAATTCACAAAAAAAAACAATGTAAAATGATATAATAGTGAATTTATAAAGCATATAAAGTAAAACCATTTTAATTATTTATGATAAAACAATTTATATAAGTAAAATTATATATAATTGATGGAATGAGTTGAGCATTATTATACTTGAGATAAATACGATGCAACCAAAGTCTCCCAGTCCATATTGATTCAAAACTACTAGCATTGACGCCCTCTTATTGGGTTTTTTTATAGAACTACACGTAATAATTTCCAAAGGCTCCAATTTCTTCATGGTTGTTAAAGCATGCTAGTGCTCAATATAAGTATCAAGTAGATTTTGTTACAGAACAAGACGAAGAAAATAACCAAATGCACATCCATAAGAAAATTAGTTATAAAACACGCGTTTCATTTATTTACCTTATGAATAATGTACAAATAAATATAAAGAAAATAACCAGATGTACATCCATAGGAAAATTAGTTACAAAACACGTGTTTCATATTTTTACCTTGTAAATAGTCATATAACAATCTTACATAAGAACTGCGAACTAAAGATTTTTCAAAATCATGCCCAAAATTACATTCTAATAATAAATGGGAGTAAACCTCTGAACCGATCATTTGCGATTTGGCTTGCGTGAGCGGTCACATCCGACGTTGGTCAACAAATAGGTGAGGACATAATAAATAACACAATAAACCAAGCATTGTTCTCAAGTCCAAAACCAAACAAAACCTAAGAAAACCAGAATGCGGGAAACATAAATAGTTACTCAGCACTCATATCCTTCATTGCCTTTCTCTCCCTCTAAAGACTCAATGCCAACTTCCTCATAATCCTTCTCTAGGGCAACCAAATCCTCAGAGTCTTTAGAAACTCGTTCTCTTCCATACCCTCGCTCACATACCAATGAATGCTCACTTGGTGTACATGAGATCGAATTTATGGCCGATTCTTGAGAAAACTTCTGTAACAATGGTCGAGTTGAGATCATGCAGACAACTCTCCGAGCCTTTGCGACATCGCCTCTAGGGACAACAATGGGAGGCTGGTAGTTAGTTCCACACTTGAATCTGTTAGCTATGCTGTTATTATCAATGGATCTACCAATTTTTTTAGAGGAACCAGGGGGATCCATCAGGGATGCCCCCTATCTCTACTCCTCTTCCTTTTGATTATAGAAGGATTTAGTAAATTGATTCAATTTAAGAGGGAGAGAGGCGAGATCTTGAGTATCAACATCTCTCACATCATCAAAATTACTCACCTCTTGTTTGTAGATGACGTTATGATATTTGATCTGGGGAAGATTGAGGAGTGGTTGAATTATAAATACATGTTGTATAAGTTTTGCAGTGCTTCAGGGACGTTGATTAATGATAAGAAATCAAGCTTTCGTCATTATGGACTGGAACAAAATGAGATTGGCAGGATTCAAGACATCCTACCATATACTATAAAATTTTTAGATGAAGGTACCAAATACTTGGGATATGCTTTAAAACCCAAAATTTATATGACAAAGGACTGGTTTTGGCTTATAAAGAAATTTGAAGCCTGTATAAAACATTGGAGTTTAAAATGGCTATCTATGGGTGGTATAATTATATGCTAAGGTTGGTTCTTACAATATTTTCTGTATACTGGATCTCACTATGTAATGTGCCAAACTCTGTTATAAGAGTCATAAATAGTAAGATATTCAATTTCTTATGGTCGGGATCTCTTGAAAGGAACAAGTACTTGTCAAATGGAATCACATCGCTAGACCCATTGCATATGGAGGATGGGGGATTAAAAATATTTATCTATTCTCCAAGGCCCTTGTAGCAAAAAGTCTTTGGCATGGATTATTTATGGACACTTGTGGCATAGGGTCATTGTTGCAAAGATAGGGTCATTGTTGCAAAGATTTGAGGAATTTAAGCGTTGAAAAATGGATCAGAATGAAAAAAAACAGGTCAAAGGTGTTTCCAATATCTTTGGCATGGATTATTTATGGACCCTTGTGGCATAGGGTCATTGTTGCAAAGATTTGAGGAATTTAAGCGTTGAAAAATGGATCAGAATGAAAAAAAACAGGTCAAAGGTGTTTCCAATATCTTTGGCATGGATTATTTATGGACACTTGTGGCATAGGGTCATTGTTGCAAAGATTTGAGGAATTTAAGCGTTGAAAAATGGATCAGAATGAAAAAAAACAGGTCAAAGGTGTTTCCAATATATGGTGTGGCATCACTAGGGCATTCCACACTATTGGAAATTAGATGGCCTGGATGCATGGCAATGGAGAATCCATTCATGTGGGATTGGACCCGATTGTGGGTGGACCACAAAATTATAAATTGACCATAGAACTTGTTGAAAAATTGAATAGGCCTGAACAAAACTCTTTAAAAGACTAAACCAAAAACAATGGCTCAGATAGATATGATGCATAATGGATGGATGCTATAGATTTGAATTTAGATGACCGACATGGTGCTGAATGGGATAATTATATCAATGGTCTAAATCTAGGTGGTATCACTATGTGTGATGATAAGGACTCATTGATGTGGACATGGAAATAATCCTTGAGTGTTGTTACAACAAAACTTGCATATGAGATGCAATGGCATTCAATTCATTGTGAGATCCAATGGTGGCAATTGGAGGTATGGAAATAGACAATTCCTATTAAATGCAAAGATTTTTTTATGGCTGGCCTTCAAGAAGTCCATCCTAACATGGGAAAACTTGATAAAGAGAATCAACTTGGATTTGGGTTATTGTTGTTTGTGTTTTGCATATGAAGAATCCTGTGATCAATTATTTTTGAAATGTGGTTTTATTTTGAATGTTTGGGAAGGCATCACCCTAATTACTCATCTCTCACTTCATTGGATTGGAGATACGCTGAACAACTGTATGGATAGTTGGAGACATGCACATCCAAACATGATGCATTTACCTATCTTAGTATCCTGGGAAGTCTGGAAAACGCGAAATCGTTATATATTTGATGGACAAAAGCCGTTGGTGGGATTTATTGTCAATTGCATTCTTGCTTCTTTCACAGAGTGGAAGGAATTAGTAAGAAAACATGTTCAAAAGATTCGTCAATCGCCTTCTTTTAACAGGGACTATTGCAGGGTTTTTTTTAATGGCACGTCACAAGATGAGGCCACTCGAGGGGGTGCAAGTGCTACTTTATGGATTAATGATAGATACATATTACAAATTGGATTTTAACTATGGCGCTAGTACTAATACTAAATCAAAAGCGCCGGCACTATGGTTATTGTTTTATTTTGCACATAGTCTGGGTTTGAATATTATGAAGGTATATGGAGGCTTTAAGATTGTTATAAGTTGGATGAATGGTATCATTCATCTACAAGTAATACAACTTAAATACTGGTTGTTACATATCAACAACTTAGCACCATCTTTTGATTGTATCACATTTGAACATGTTTTTCGGGAATTCAATACAGATGCAAATGTTCTCTCTAAAACAACTTTGGATTTACATTTTGGTTTTGTAGATATTTCACTTCTTCATAATTATCGGGTGATAGAACTCAGATCTATCAAGATCCTTTAATTTTGGGCTTTGGCTACTACATTCCGGACTATACTGGGCACTCTTCTTCAACCAGTACAGGGTGGATCTTTTTTTTGGATATACAGGACGTCAAAGGTTTTGTGACAACATCTTGTTACATTACTACCTATTTTTTCTTAATTGGATTTTCAACTTTTCTACTTAATAGATGCTTGTCACTATCACGATTCTCAGGCTTTGGCTATACTTAGATTGATTTTATTATTAGTTGCTTTCTATTTTGATAGACTGGTGATATGTTTATTGGATTGGGGTTTGGAATAGATGTCTACCTTTTGCCATTCGATCCCCTATTCCATATGCTCCATGGTATTGTTTATGTCCTATGGTGTTTCCTCTTTGGGCCATATGGTGTTGATTTTGTGACTACTGTTGTGACTACATAACTTCCATGTACAATCTTGGCTTATACTTATTAATATAGTATAGTTTTTTCAGTTGTGAAAAAAAAGAAATCACTTTAAAGAGTGGAAAAATATTTTTTCACTTCAAAATAGATGAAGGTCAATTAAGACATGGAATTAGAGAGGAACATTATTTCTTCCAAATCCTCATAATAGTAATCCTTATACTACTGAGAAGTTTGAGACCCAAATGTATCCAAAAATAAATAGAAGTAATTGGAATAAGTATAAAACCAAAATAAGGCCCACAAAAACTCGTTAGAATCACGAATTTGACATAAGAGTGGAAAACAAGATTGCACAAAAACTTGTCTGAAACATGACTGTACTCAATAGTGTTGGAGGTTTTAAATTTTTTATATAAAGGCCATATTGAAACTTTGTCAATTTAAAGATATTAATCCATTTGTATATTTTGCATGTTTTAGGACTGTTGGATATTTTCTTGATTTCTACACGGAAGAAAAACACAAAATGCTAAAGAATTACTT
Source organism: Pseudotsuga menziesii (assembly GCA_001517045.1). NCBI lineage: Eukaryota > Viridiplantae > Streptophyta > Pinopsida > Pinales > Pinaceae > Pseudotsuga > Pseudotsuga menziesii. Next base: position 446,606 of record LPNX011089151.1, read on the forward strand.
ATGCCTGTTTTTGAAGATAATATACTTATTGTTTTTTTATTGTGCAACTTCATTTGGTCTTTGTGGGGCATGTATTGTGTTAAAATTGAATAACAATAATCTTTTCCAACTTTGGATGGGATGTGGTAGAGGAACCAGTATGAAAGTTGAATTACTTGCTCTGTGGGTTCTTCTTTGGTTTGCAAATTATCAAGGTATTGATCAACTACAAGTGGCTCAAGATTCAAGGGTGATTATGGGTTGGATTGAGGAAAAATCAAAGCTACAAGTCATGAATTTGTAAAAGTGGTGCTCTAGAGTGTTGGAGTTTAAGAAGCAATTTTCTCACATCATTTTTTCACATATCTTTCGGCAATTCAACATAGTTGTTGATAGATTTTCAAAAAATATTGTAGACATAATGGATGAGTATATTCATTTTAAAGAAATTTTGGAAAATAATGTGGTTTTCAAAAGATCACTGCATTTTTGAACGGTTTCTATGTTTTTTTGATAAAATGTAGCACATATAAAAGTACAAAACCAATGCTTAATTTAAATAGTTGTTATTTAGTATAAGTTTTTTTTATAGACATGATGAATCACAAAACCAATGCTTAATTTAAATAGTTGTTATTTAGTATAAGTCTTTTTATAGACATGATGAACCGTTATCACATACAACAATTTCAAAAGAGAATATATTGAGATTGTTATCTTGATTTTCCATTAGATGAATACCAAGTTAACTGTTCTTGTCTTTTACTTAGTGAAAGAAGGGGCAAACAAATGCTATGTAAAAGATGTCTTTTGATTCTCTTGAATAACAAAGACTGGTATTTTTTCTTCTGAAAAAAAGAAGGGGCAAACAATATTTAACATGTTGCAGAGCATTTAATGCCGCTGCAGTAGGCTTAATCGTCGTTGGATCTTGAATTGCTCAAGATCCAACGGTTATCAAACCTGCTACAACCACATTAAATGCTTTACAACATACTAAATATTGTTTGCTGAAAAAAGGGCATAAAAGAAACAAAGGACATCATCAATGATAGAGGTGGACCTGAAAATGAGTATTAAAGAAAAGTTTAGTCTGCCAATCAGCGCCTAAATGACACTATAGTATTATAATACTTTCACTGTTGATTAGTGACGATAACATGGATCGTTGATCGGGTTTGGCATGGCGGCTAAAATTGCAGTGCAATGTCGACGAAACGGGTAATACGAAAACTGACCAAAACATTCAAAATACATACCATCCCACCCGAATTCAACATAACACAGCCCACAAAAGCCAATGCCGATTCGTATATTCTCATTAGATATTTGAAATCAATCTGTAAGGAGGGCCAAATGAAGGAAGCCATGAGCATTCTGCAGGTTCTGGATCATCAAGGCATTTGGGTAGACCACCCTTCATATTCTCCTTTGGTACAGGGCTGCATCAATACCAAATCCCTGGCGGAGGGCAAGTTAATCCATGCCCACATGATCGAAACAGCGTTTAGGCCAGACATGGTCTTAGAAACTAAGCTTGTGATAATGTATGCCAAGTGCGGGAGCCTGGCGAACGCTCGCAGAGTCATGAACCAAATGCCGGAACGAAATGCAGTCTCATGGAGCTCTCTGATTGCAGCCTCAGCTAAGCAGGGGCAGAGCGAGGAGGCCTTGGAACTGTTATATCAGATGCAGAAAACAGGAGTCCGGCCTGATCAGTTTACGTTCGCCAGCGTACTCCCGGCTTGCGGCAACTTGGTGGCTCTGGAGCATGGCAGGGAGGTTCACGGTGCTATAATTGTTGGTGGGTTTGGTTCTGATGTTGTTGTGGGCAGTGCCCTTGTGGATATGTATGTGAAAACCCGGACTGTTGAGGATGCACGCAAACTCTTTGACAAAATGCCCGAACGAAATGTGTTTTCCTGGACTGCTATGATTGTGGGGTATGTGCAGGTTGGGCGTGTGGATGAGGCGGCCGAATTTTTTCGGAAAATGCCTGAGAGGGACCTGACTGCATGGAATGTGATGATTGCGGGGTATGCGCATAACGGGCGGCTTAGCGAAGCAAAAAGGCTGTTTAGGAATATGCCGGAGAGGAATGTTGTCTCGTGGACTGCTATGGTTACGGCTTATGCACAGAGTGGGCTAGTTGAGGAAGCTATGGAGCTGTTTCAAGAGATGCCCAAGAAGAATAAGTTCTCGTGGACGGCGATGATTGCGGGATTTGCACAAAATCGGCAGATTGAGAAGGCCTTGGAGCTGTTTGAAAAAATGCCAGAGCGGGACCTTGTTGCATGGAATGCTATGATTGCAGCATATGCACAGAATGGGCGGGTCGATGAGGCTCGGAATCTGTTCGAGAAAATGCCCGAACGAGACCTGGTTTCGTGGAATGCAATGATTGCTGGTTATGTACGGAATCGGCGCATTGACGAGGCCTTAAAGGTTTTTGAGAATATGCCCAGACGAGATTTAGTCTCATGGAATACGATGATTGCAGGATATGCACAGGATGGGTGTGTTGATGAAGCCCTGAAGCTTTTTGAAAAAATGCCGAGACGAGTGGTGGTCTCGTGGAACACAATGATTGCAGGATATGCACAGAATGGTCATTTTGATGAAACTTTGAAGCTCTTTAGGGAAATGCTATCAGCGGGTGTGAAGCCAGATGCTGTCACATTTTCCACAGTTCTGCCAGCATTTGCTGCCTTATCAGCTCTCCAACAGGGCAAGGAGGTTCATGAAGAAATAATTAGAAGTGGATTTCAGTCTAATGCCTTTGTTGCCAGTGCCCTTATAGACATGTATGCCAAATGTGGGAGCATAGAGGATGCCCGCAATCTGTTTGATGAAAGGCATGAGGAAAGTGTGGTTATGTGGAATGTGATTATTAAAGGATATGGCATGCATGGATACGGAAAGGAGGCCATCCAACTCTTTGGGCAAATGGAGCGTGCCAACATAAAGCCCGATAGTGTCACTTTTGTTGGCATATTGTCTGCATGTTGCCATGCAGGTTTAGTGGATGATGGTCAGAAATACTTTCACTGCATGACTCGAGATTATGGCATCATTCCTGTAATAGAGCACTATTGCTGCATGGTTGACCTTATCAGCCGTGCTGGACGCTTGGATGAGGTGCTAGACTTCATAAACAAAATGCCAATCAAACCAGATACTGCGGTTTGGGGTTCTTTGCTTGGTGCCTGTAGAGTTTATAACAATATAGAACTAGGGCAGTATGTAGCAGAACGCCTGTTTGAGTTGGACTCTAAGAATTCTGCACATTATGTGCTCCTGTCAAATATTTATGCAACATCTGGCAAGTGGGATGACACTGAAATGGTGAGGAAGTTGATGACAGAGAGGAAAGTTAAAAAGATGCCAGGGCGTAGCTGGATTGAGGTTAATAACAAGGTGCATACTTTTCTTGTAGGAGACAGATCGCATGAGCAAACAGATAAAATATATGAACTGTTGGGAAAATTGTCGGGAAAAATGAAGGAGGCGGGGTATGTGCCGGACAGAAACTTTGTGCTCCATGATGTGGAGGAGGAGCAGAAGGAACATTTTCTCAACTATCACAGTGAAAAGTTGGCCATTGCCTTTGGGATTCTTAACACATCCCCTGGGAAATCTGTTCGGATTGTCAAGAATCTTAGAGTGTGCGGTGACTGCCACTCAGCCACCAAGTTCATCTCCAATCTCGTTGGACGAGAAATTGTAGTGAGGGATACCAATCGTTTCCATCATTTCAAGGATGGGCAGTGTTCTTGTCAGGATTATTGGTGATTCAAGCTGAACCGAATAATGACTTCAGCTCAGTATCATGACAAGCTTATGCATTTTTCCAGTTTTGCATGGGTTGTGACTTGTGAGGGACTAGGCTTTAATCCCTTTCCAGGATTATGTGGCATGAGAAAATCCAGGGTCTGGTCTCAGCCCTGATAGAATCATTCTTTATATAAAATGAGATTCTGTGCTTATTTACAAGCGGAAGAAAATATTGTCATCCCATAAAATACGGGGTTGGGAGAAATACATATTCACTCCCCCAGCACTACTATTGACACGACACATTGTTTCCAATCACATAATTGTAAATCAAAAGCATGTAACTGCATACAACCAGTAAGCATGGTTGAAATGCTACACAATATCTAACGGCAACCAAGAAACATATATGGAATGCTCTATGAGAAATGAAAAATGATGCCACAAACACGGTTGTCACTCAAGGTCAAGCAATGACTGCAATGAGGAAATCATAAACTGAATTGCTGGAGTTGAGATGACACAGTGGGCCAACTTTAGGCCTTCAAGCTTGAACACTATACAACATCAAACTCTTTCAGAAAGTGAGATAAAGGAGCAAATGCAGGCAAGTCCAATCTCAAGGCCTGTCACAAGGATTGTTTTTATGTGAGTTCAGAGGATGGGTGATGAAGATCATTTTGCTGCACACTGGTTTTCTTGTATCAATGTCATAATTCTTCCCATGAAACACATTCCCGAGCATGAAGAGCTACAGAGATTAATACATCTACAGAATGATATTAGACAACCATGCCAGTGCCCAACCAAGTGCTTTTACCCAGCGGCCGATCTGGACCTCCCAAACCACTGTGATAACATGGGTGCCTAATAAGCATGGAGTAACATTGCCCTCCTTGAGCTTTACCAGCACAGAATCAAAATTTTTCCAACAATATATGGAAGCCACTTCCATGGAATCCCATGACAAACTCCATAAATAATGAGATGCAATATAGGCATATGGGATGTTGAAATGTGTCTGAGAATTGACTTCCACACGAGCTCACTGACCTTGTTGAGTCCAAACATAATTGCATGCATATTTTGCTTTGGCATAATATTATCTACACGGGAACTCTATGGTGGATTGAAAAATATATAAATAGCAAACCAAATAATTGAGCTTTGCTTGTAATTCAATGCAAGAACTCCTAGATGTAAGCTTTAATGCAGTGAGCTTCTTGCATGGTGGTGTTCTGCTTAGCTTCTCCCCACAACGAAGCGAGTTGATTCAACTTCTTGACTGCAATATGATGAGGATGGACTAAATTTCCTGAGCATGCTTTATGGCCTAGAAATCATGGTCACTTTGCATTTCACTGCTTATTTATGTACAAATGCTTAGCACTGCAGCTTGTGATGATTAGCAATTCAAATGTTTCTGATTTCAGATGCATGCTAGCTAAACTGAATGGCTGTAGTGAACCCATCCGCCATTCTAACTATAAGACGGGGTTTCAAAATTTTGCCTCATATGTCCATATTAAATTCAGATTTAATATAAACCTCCCATGGGCAACATAAGTGCATGGATATAAAACATGGTAGAATTAAGAACTATATTTCACACACACAACATGCATAATCCATCATATTCATATTATGAAGTAAATATACTCATTGCACATTCATGCACAACAAAGAATATTTATTTTTTAATAGAAGAAGATTCAAACAACTCTTTGTGCAAGAGCAATTTTCCACCCAAATGTTGAATTTTCAGGATAGTTAGGGTTTTCACAAAAAAAAAACTTTAAGAAATAATTTTCATCTCTTTCAACTTTAACACTCACTTAAGGATCACTGTGTTAAAAGTTCACTTTAAGAATTGCAGAGATACACAAAAAAATCATAACCACAAAGCCATCGTCAATGATAATAAGAAAAAAAATCCAATCAACAAGAATGCAAATCTAATCAATAAAATAATTTACTAAGAGAAGAAACCTTCCTTATACTCAGAGTTACTTTCAGATCCGACTTTGACTCTTGGAGGCAAGTCAACAAAATGGAACAAGGTAATGTTCTCTTCTACATAAGCACCAAAAACACCCGTTAACCTAATTTAATTCCCATAGGTTTGAACGGGTATTAAGGAAAAAGGGAATTCATTGAGGACATTTAATACCAGGAGTAGAAAGGAACATTTATTCAGTATTATTAAGTCTTCTGTATAGTAAAGAGAGCCATCAGAGTTAATATCATGAAGCATGCAGAGCATGCATACCTTATTTCTTCAGGCTTAAGTCAACGAGTAATTAGAATTGCATGCATGCAAAAAGTAAAGTGCAAACCCTAAAAGTGACATGCAAACCCTAAAAGTACATGCTAACCCTAAAATCTATATAAGAAGGTTAGTTGAACTAAAAATATCATGCATGATTATTATTAACTTTGAGTTAGGTTTTGAGAGCAGCAACAACAGTAGTCGTACTACCAAGTTGGGGTTGGAGACAGAAGTCTTCAGCTAGCAAGTGTTTTCAGCAGCGAAATCTATCTGCCTTAATCACTTCAAGGTAGGTTACTCAGATCTACCATCCACTATTCATAGTATTCAATGTTATTCAAAGATCCAACATACAGGGGAAGATATTATTGCAGGTTCACGTTTTGCTACTGGGAACAGCTGGAAACACCCAGAACAATTCGTTGGGACTCGGGAACTCAATATTTCTTTCGCATGTCATCCTCATTCTTCTCAACAGGCTCACACTACTCTACTGGGTGATTATCAGTCAAGCTTGTACAGTTGCAAAGTAGTTATCAACAGAATCATGAAAGAGTGAAGACGTCACCTATTCAGAGCATATCAATTCGCTAGGTTTCCTGAAGGGGTCAAAACTTGTGCATGTTTTACCCCATCTCTCCGGGGAACTCGTACTACTGTTCCTGGAAATCTCAACAACATCAAACACCCATTGCCTCAAAAACATGAAGAAGAGCACTAAAGGGGACATTTTCTAAACCTGGGCGTAAACTCTTGGAGATAAATACTTTCTCATCTTTATCCTGATTGCATGGCCTGCATGCCTCCTATATACTGAAGGCCTATCAGCGCTATGATTATTGGTATGTGTCCATACTCTCACTGAAAGCTTATTTCCTATTATTTCTCAAGATCTGGTATATTTTAGGGCCTTTTGGCACGTCACTGTTTTGCATGCAAAATTTTATTATCTTTTTAGCACACCTGAAGCACATAAACCACAAACATATTGTCAAACATAATAGAATATCAGTTGGGATATTACAAACAAGTATGACCCTTACTTGAGGGCATGGACATACCTAAGAGAGAGAGACAAGTGCTAAGGAATAGGGTTGATCAGTTACAGTATAAGGTATAGCAGCTTACAGAGGGTACAATATATCCAAGATCAAACCCAAAATAATAACCAAGACAGTCAACAAGTGTTCAATAGTGAATGGTATCCTCAAAGTAGAGTATAGTAGTGGATGACGGCCACTAGGAAGCAATAGGTACCCTCAAATAGTTCCCACAAGTAGTGGCAGGTTATACACAAGTAGTGGTACCCTAAACATAATGCACATAAGCAGTGGTGCCTAAACACAGTCCACATAAGCAATGGCATCCTCCACACAAGTAGTGGTGCCCAAAACACAGTCCACATAAGCAGTAGCAACCTTCACACAAGTAGCAACAATCTCAAACCAGTTAACATAGGTAGCAATGGCCTCAATACAAACAACAACATCCTCATACCATCCCACACAAAACAATCCAACAAGGTAGCGGCCCAAACAATCCAAGAAATAGTCCAACAAGGTAGCGGCCCACACAAGAAACAATCCAACAAGGTACCGTCCAACACAATAAACAATTCAACATGATAGCGGCCCTCCAACACAGTCCAACAAGGTAGTTGCCCTCCAACACAGTCCACAATTGTAGCAACCCTTTCAACACAAGCAACAATAGACTCAAGTTGACTAAGACAGGCCTCAACAAGGTGGGCAACAACCCTAACAGGCAGTGGCAACTACAGTGCTAGCAGCAACACCCTCATAAATGGCAGTGGTAGCTATAGGCTGATCAAAACAGGCAGAGGTAACCTCAAACAAGGCAGCAACACCCTCACACAAGCAACAACAGGCAATGACAACTTTCAAACAAGTGGACCACATCCCTAGCTCTAACCAAACTTATAAATCCTTGACGTCTCCTACACAAGGGTGTTGAAAACACTTGACAGTCGCACAAAAAAATTCAAAGCCCAGATATATCTTCAAGAAGATACATAATGAAATGTTATACTAGCTTTTATAGCCTCTCAATGATCTTCTGGAAGGTTTTCTGTAATGTCCCCGGTTTTGACCCCGTTTGCATGATGTATATATTGTAATTAATCGTGGTGAGGAGCTCAAGGCAAAATCCCCACCATCGATTTGGTTGTGTATGTTTTGGCAATAGGGATAGTTGTCGATGGAATGTCGTGCTATTTGGCACATTATAATTCGGCATCATGTAAACACGCACATCAATTAAACATAAAACCACAACCAGCTACGGCAGTGCAACGTTGAATGAAAAGGGCATGGTTCCAAAGGATAAGGGGCGAGGGATGTCAAACCTTGGTTATGGGGGAAAAACCCATGTGTTGCCACCTTGTTGATTTGTCACCTTTCTTGTCTTATCCAACCTCTTCCAACCTCTTTATGGTCTTGTATTGGGTAGTTGGGGCAGTTATTGTTTTGGGAGTGGGGTGGCAGGACTGTCAGTCCTTTGCCCACATGCCCACTCCACCCACGACTTTCCATTCACTCCACTCTACCACTGCTAGGCATCCTCACGGTGGCCTGTTCGTTCACCACCGTGGTCTGTTCATCCGCGCGCGCATAGGGAGGTCGGTTTTTGGTTCCTCCTGTTGGTCTGCTCACTCTCACGCAGAGGAAGACGGTCTGGTTTCATCCTCACGCACCGGCAGTGATTCTGCTGGATCTCACGCAGCCAAAAGAGGTGCTGCTTATCAGTGGTTGTTCACGTGTTTCCATGGAGTGGAATCGGGTATGTTTTTCCTTGTGTGGTGGTTGCTGATACGTTTTTGGGATTGTTGTTTTCCCATGCCATGAGTGGTATTTGCTGCTATACCTTGGTGCTGTTTAGAGTCTGTCCTCTTTCCATCTCGGACTGTGTATGTGTGTTCACTTCTTCCGTTGTGGGACTGTTGCCTTTCCCACGTTGTGGTTGGCTGTTGATTGCCGCCTCTGTGCCTGAGTTTCCCATGGTTGTGCTGAGAGTTCTGTTTCTTATCCACTATGGGCTGTGGATTGTTGCCACCATTTTGATTGGGAAGTTGGGCTGCTGATATACCCTGGTTTGGGTGTTGCATCCGAGTTGTTTTGGCCACGGTAGGGCCAAGAACAACTCTGTGTTGCCTTGTGGGCTTGAGCTATGCTCAACGTTTGTTTGGGATTATCCCTGGTCTTCTTTGCTTCTTCACAGGGCTGTGAAGGGTTGTTTTGCTGCTGGTATGCAGTGGTTGTCCCTTGGACTGTGCTGGCTTGGCCGATCTGTTGATGGCCTAGTAAACCCAGTGGTGTTGGTTTGCTTATTTTGTCCCCTTGGCTATGTGTAAGCCTGCATTGACCCTTATCCTTGGAGGAATCATGCCCAGCTCGGGGGTGGCAGTGTGTTGAGAGATTGATGAGCACGCTGGCCTATGGTTGGGTGGACGTTGCAGCGACGTAGCTGGTTGCGGGACTCTTCATCGAAAGATAAGTGCTGCTGACTGTTTCTTCTCTGCAATTTAATCTACTGTTTCGTGAGAAATGATGAACATGATTAATGTTGTTTTATGTATATGTTTGCTTCCACTGTATGATCGAAGATTTATGCATTGAGTGATTGTGCATATATGATGATGGATTATTCATCTTAGCCTGCATCTGGTTATCTAGTATGCATTATGATTAAGCTTTTAACTCAGCATTTATCTTTGTTTATGTTCATGGGGGCTGTTTGCCCGTCGTGTTGGTGTTGTCGCGTCCTCTTCGCCAGTTGAGGGATGGGGATGTGACATTTTCCTTCTAATTTTTCATTGCGGTTAGGGTTTACTCAAAGAGATCAAGACATCATACACTTTAGGAGGTTCCACATATAAAATATAATTCAATGTTAAGACATCTTAGGACAAGGTACCAAGAATAATACCAAGGGTCAAGATACCACACTCAAAAGGGGGGGTGCTAGCACATAGGACCAACAAGAGATGGGTCAACAAAAGACCAAACCAAACACAAGGCTAACCAAAAGTTAGCAAGAGGTGTCACAACAAAGTGGGAAAACAACCCTTCCAACCACGAGACCAAAGGTGTAACAACAATGTGGGAATACAACCCTTCTACCCAAAAGACCAAAGGTGGAACAACAAGGAAGGATAAACAAACTTTTATCTCTCTCTCAATGTATGTAGTCCACAAGTGTTCCATACAATACTGGAAGATTATCATCACCATATAAGGAAGGTTCACAGTGGATGATGTGATCCTCTGGTCCTCTTGATTGCTCCTAAGGTCAATGCTAGTGACTCCATCACTTGTCATCACTTGTCATAAGAGCAAGTCATATCATCCTCCTCTTGTGGATCTTTCCCACAAGTTAAATTTAGTTCGATAGTCAGCAATAACCAATATAAATTTCACATAATGTCATAGTCTTAGCATCCATCCATATACTAGGAAGCTATCTAGATGCCATCAAGAGTATATCAATCACACATATATGCAACAGGTCATAAGAAAATATGTTTCACCATGATAATTCAAAGAATCAAAACGAGTTGGGACACAAAGTCCTCCCTCTTTATATATGCCCTTATGTGGAAGTTACGGTGTGCATCTTGATCTTGTCATTATATTGGACATGTACTTCTTAAGTGTGCATTGGCATCATCATCATATCATCCTCATGCAGTATCACACATTCATCAACATAGTCTAGGTTAGATCATAACCTTAGATATGTAAATTATGGATGAACTCTAATATAGCTACACAGGTAACTAACTTCTTTACACTTGCTTACTCTGGTTATATTGATCAAAGAATCTCAAAACTCTTTACATAGTAAAAATAATCAAATTATATGATCACATAAACCCTTGATTACTAAAACACACGAGGAGTCAATTAGACTTCTTACTCACCACAGAAATAAAACATACATGAGTGAAGCCTCTTAGATTGCTAGTTATATTTGACATACCTCTTCAAGGGATCATCAAGTCCACAACCTGCTAATTCCACCATCTCTTTACTTAGGGCATAAACTAGCAGAACCATTGGAGCTGTAATAAATAAATCCTTGTATGTGTCCATCCAACTTTGTTTAGGGCATTGTTCCTTTTGTGACCCAATGTTCAAACCCTTACCTTATGATCTATGTAGGCTCAATTAAGCTGCAAAATAGAGCTAGATACAAACCCTAAGCTTTGATACCATGTTGAATTTCAAGCTAGTTAGGGTTTTTAAACAAAAAAACTTTAAGAAATGGTTTTCAACTCTTTCAACTTTAACACTCACTAAGGATCATCGTGTTAAAGTTAACTTTAATAATTGCATAGATACACAAAAAAAAATCATAACCTCAAATCCAACATTGGTGATAATAAGAAAAAATCTAATTAACAAGCATGCAAATCTAATCAACAAAATAATTTACTAAGAGAAGGAACCTTCCTTATACTCAGTTACTTTCATATCAGACTTTTCCTCTCAGAGGCAAGTCAACAAAATGGAACAATTCCAGCCCTTACCTGAGGGCATGGACATACCTGAGAGAGAGAGAGAGACAAGTGTTGAGGAATAGGGTTTATCAATTACAATATAAGGTACAACATCTTATAGAGGGTACAATATATCCAAGATCAAACCCAAAATAATAACCAAGACAATCAACAAGTGTTCAACAATGAATGGCAAGCACAAAACCCTCACTACCGTGGATGACAACCTCAATGTAGACTACAATAGTGGACGACAACCACCATGAGGAAAAAGGTACCCTCAAACAATTCCTAAAAGCAATGGCATCCTATACACTAACATTTTTACCCTAAACATAGTCCACATAAGCAGTGGAAACCTCCACGTAAGCAATGGTGCCATAAACATAGTCCACATAAGTAGTAGCATCCTTCGCACAAGTAGCAGCACCTTCAAACCAACTCACGTAGGTAGCAATGAACTCAATTGAAACAACAACATCCTCAAACCATCCCACACAAGAAGTGTCCCACACAAAATAGTCCAAGAAACAGTCCAACAAGGTAGAGGCCCAAACAATCCAAGAAATAGCCCAACAAGGTAGTGGCCCACACAAGAAACAATCCAACAAAGGTAGCAACCCACACAATAAATAGTCCAACAACTTAGTGACTCTCTAACACAGTCCAAGAAGGTAGCGACCCTCCAACACAATCCACAAACAATGCACAATTGTAGCATCCCTCTCTACACAAGTAGGAGCAACTTGAAATTGACCAAGACATGCCTCAACAAGGTGGGAAGCAACCCTAACATGCGACAAAAACTATAGTGCTAGCAACAACACACTCATAAATGGTAGCGAAAGCTACATGTTGATCAAAACATGCAGAGGTAACCTCAAACAAGGTAGCAACACCCTCACACAAGCAACAACAGACAATATTAACTTTCAAACAAGTGGACGACATCCCTAGATCTAACCAGACTTAGAAATCCTTGACGTATCCCACACAAGGCTGTTGAAAACCCTAAACAGTCACACAAAAAAAAATTTAGAACCGAGATATATCTTCAAGATGACACATTGTGAAAGGTTAGGCTAGCTTTTATAACCTCTCAATGATCTTCTAGAAGGTTCTCCTTCTAATTCGTCATTGAGGTTAGGGTTTACTCAAAGAGGTCAAGATGCCATACACTTTAGGAGGTTCCACATACAAATTATAATTCAATGTTAAGACGTCTTAGGAGAAGGTACCAAGAATAAGAATAAGACCAAGGGTCAAGTTACCACACTCAAAGGGGGGTGCTAGCACATAGGACCAACAAGGGAGGGATCAACACAAGACCAAAACAAATACAAGGCTAACCACAAGTTAGCAAGAGGTGTCACAAGAAAGTGGGAAAACAACCCTTCCAACCACAAGACCAAAGGTGTAACAACAAGGTGGAAGACGACCCTTATACCCAAAACACCAAAGGTGTAACAACAAGAAACAATAAACAAAATTTTATCTCTCTCTCTCTCTCTCTCTCTCAATATATGTAGTCCATAAGTGTTCTATACAATACTGGAAGATTATCATCACCATATAAGGAAGGTTCACACTAGATGATGTGATCCTTTGGTCCTAGTGACTCTATCAAGGGGTGGCTAGTCCCTTGATGAAACAATCTAGCTCGACCATCTCGAAGACCTAGAAGAGGATGACATTGCACATCATAGTCTTGGTTATGTGACCAAGATCCTCCATTCTTGAAAATGGCTCTCATCCCTAGGATCAGTTTCAGTCCCAGACTAAATCATGTTGATCAACCCCCTTGTCCCTTACCAGGTCCTCAACCCTAGGCTGAGCTTCAGTCCCAGAATAAATGTTGATCAACCACTTGCAGGACCTACTTGGTCCTTGACCAAGAATCTGTCTAGTACTAGACCAGGATGTCTATCTCAGCCTGTAGGATCTGCTTGGTCCCTATGACCAAGAAAATATTTGGTCCCTGACCAAAATGCCCTAGACGCAGATAGGGGACCTATCCACATGCTAGGGACTTTTCCATGGCATCAACCTGCTTGGTCCCAGACCAATAACCCCAGTAGACTGCTGGGGGGCCTAGGGTAATTGCTAGGGACTTACATCGCTTGGTTAACTGACTAGGGTACCATCCTCTTAGAGAATGACCCTCACAACTGCATTATCTTTAACACCAATAGTAGGTATCATCTACAGATACACTCCCAAGCCAAGCTATGTGGCCATTGGGGTGAAGGAAACACCTATAGGCTTCTCTCTCTCTCTTTCTCAATCAAACACATTTAATCTCATTCTTAGCCAATTTTCTTACCACTAAGCACTACATGCATCTCTTTTAGCCATGCCAACCATGAAACTCCCTTCCATTGCTCCCACTCCTTTTCTCAATAGTCCCTTAGAGTATCCAACCCTTACAGTGTTTTTTAGTGTGTGCAGAAACAATCCAACATGATGTATGCTTTTGGAGAACCTTCTATAGCATCAATTGATGGATTCTCAAGCATCTTGGAGAGACAAATAAATAGTCGGTAAAGGTTTATATTCTACCCAACGTTTATGCTCATCTACAACCATCCTCTTCACTCTAATGTCTGCAATTTCCTCTTCACAATGTTAATTTCACAGTTTGGTTATTGGCTATGGTGAAAACACAACATGAATGCTATGTATTGTATGAGTTTTGCATGGAAAATGAGTGTGATACTCCAATGGAGATGAGAGGAATAGTGAAAAGACAACTGACATTATTTTTTATATTCGAAGGAATGATTCCTACAATCGCCATAAAAGTATATTCATCCCAAGTTTCCATAACTAGTTGAGAAAACTTTTCCACCAACCTCATACATGCATTCAATGATTGGATTTAATAAGTCAAAACGAGGTAAACGGTTCATGTAAGACACATGATAAAAATGGATGAGTTCTAAGGATGATACTTGGCAAAAAAATGATTTTAACTCCCATAAGCCCATTTTCCTCTTCCCCATTAGCGGAATCATAGTCCCTCAGGTGCTCTTTATAGAACCAACTTTGACCATTTTATTATTTTCCTACATAATATTTACATAGATTTTGAATCATCATGACAAGCCAACCACATGACCCATATAAAATATTTTTTCATTATACACGCCTAACCATTCACTAGCCAGGCCTTGACCTTTAGCTCTACTCTGGGAATCCATACTAGCATATTTACAACATTTTACATATTTTGATTTAAATTTTAATACATTCTAAGGGTTAAGACTAAGGGCATTGCAATGTCTAGCTTACAACATTGTAGTAAGCTTTAGTTGCATTGGCCTTTGTTGTACGAGAATTCGAGGAATTGATGATCTAATATGGATCTAATATGGATATGGTGTGGTCATTGTATTTTTTACTGTCCTTGATAATATACCTCTTGTATTTCATATTAATAGACCCATACAAATTTAGAAAGATTGAAATATTTTTTCTAATTTATTGCACATTTGTGAGGTTGAAAGTCTTCTCAATTTTGCTTTGTATCTATGAGATGTATACTTCCTTATTGGAGTGATATTGGGTTTTCTCATTATGTATTTTTTCTACACCGAATCATATTTGGTTTCATATTTATATTCGAATCTAGCTACTATGGTTTACAATAGTAAAGTGTAAGATGACTCAAATTAGTGCATTGAATGCAAAGAAGTCTATCTTTGTTGGTGACTTGCGGACATGCCATTAGACTTGTTCCCTCGCAACAAAATTAATTATTGGTATAAAGAAAACAAGTGATCCTATTACCCTTAGATGCTCAGTGAGTTTTGGTCAACATCCAAGAGTTTTGAGACATGGAAATGTATGTGAAAGGATTAGCCAACATTCAGGGAAAGACGATTTAAATAAATCCCAAGGGTCAAGCATATTCTAGTATTTTTTTTTCTGGCAATTAACATGATTTTCAAATGAATATATGAATTGTGTTCTTGAAAAATGTAGCTCATGCAGAAGCTTGTTGCACACGTTAGGTGTGAAAGTACAAGAATAACTTCAATACAATTTCTTAGTGACCATTTAGTAAAAGTGGGAAATAATACCATTTTGTCATTTCACTTAATAAATAAAAGTGAAAGGGATCGTGGGGGGCAGAGCAAGTCGTAAAGTTGAAATGGTTGTAAATGGAAGGTCTCGTGTTCAAATCCCCCCAAATTGACTCATGTGCAATGGTTCGGGCTCTGTGGATGCACCTAGGGGTATAGTGGTAGCAGGATTGGATCCCTGGACCCCGTGTCGTGTGAGTACCAACCCCATCTTTAGTTGTCGATTCCCCTAGTTAAAAAAAGAAGTGAAAGTCTAAATTTTGTTGATCTCATTAGAGGAAATTTGGGGTCTAAAATGGGCCTTATAAGAAAATGCGCCAACAATAAATTTTGTGAGTTGGAATTCAAGAACCAATAGAATTTCAATAAAATGAGTCAACCATAATGGTTGAATTGACATATTTGTCATAAAAGAAAACTACTTTTTTTGTTCGTATTTTCAACATATCTCCCTGTGTTTTTACTCAAATTCTGACTAGGAGAGCTCGTTGGATGCGGAATTTAATTCCGCATCCAAGGAGTACCCACACTGCATACTTTTCACGGACCCCGCTGCCCCAAAACAAGAAATACCTGAAAAAACGTGATGATGACATCATCATCACATTTTTTCAGGTATTTCTTGTTTTGGGGCAGCGGGGTCCGTCAAATGTCATCATCACGTTTTTTTAGGTATTTCTTGTTTTGGGGCAGCGAGGTCCGTCAAATGTCATCATCACGTTTTTTTAGGTATTTCTTGTTTTGGGGCAGCAGGGTCCGTCAAAAGTATGCAGTGTGGGTACTCGTTGGATGCAAAATTAAATTCCGCATCTAACGAGCTCTCCTGCTCAGAATTTGAGTAAAAACACAGGGAGATATGTCGAAAATACGAACACAAAAAGTAGTTTTTTTCATTCTTTCTCCAAAATTAATAACTATTATTTTATTATTTTCCTTAGGAGGCCCATTTTAGACCTCAAATTTTCTCTAATGCTTAGCCTTAGATATTTAAATTAAATGCTTTAGAGATTCTAAAATATTAGCGAGTTGGATTTGATATAATCTTGACCATACACCTCGTTGTTAAGATAAGGTGGTTGCCAGGATTAAGGATATTAGTTGAGATTGATTGCTAAATCAAGGAGTTGGTTGCTAGAATCAAGAAAGTAGTTGCTAGAATTGGGGAGATTAGTTATCTCTCTCAAAGAATAAATATGACAAGATGGGAGGAGAAATGTAGTGGAACACACCAAGAAAGTTGTGTGAGGAACACGCCATGGAATTTGTGAAAGACATGCACCAAGTAAGTTGTGTGAGGAAAACACACAAGTGAAGCCAAGGAGGAGAGAACACAAATAGCTAGAAGATGATCGATGAGAAAGGTAGAAGACAACAAGGATAGTATCGTACAATGTTGTACGGTACACCAATTTCTCAGATTTATGTGTAGGCATATTGTTTCTTTTTCAGTAGTTTGCAAACCTCAAGTTGAAGTGTCCTTGTAAGTTTGGATCATTAAATAATAAGTTGATTTGAAGAACTTACTTATTCAGTACCGTGTTTATGCTTTCGTTGTTCATTTTAAGCTAGATGTGTGATTGTTGCATGTTCAATAATATTTATTTCTATGGTTAAATAAGTTTGGATTTGATTTATTTAAAGTAGAAACATAGGATAGTCACCTAGGGCCTGGAAATTTACATGGTATTAGAGCTTGGTTATCTGAATGAGATTCTCAAGGATTTACAACAGTAAATTAACTACCAAAAAGAGCTAGCAGTCAGAGGGTTATATTAATTCTTTAAGGACTAATTTTCAGATATGGGAGTTTGTGCATTAGATCAAAGATGAAATCAGTTGGCCTCGGGTTCGAGGATAGTTTGGATAGTGCCTCGAATTTTCTATCATGAAAAGTCAATGTAACTCTTGTAATAAATCCTAGTGAAAGCTAAGAGAATGATCATGGATGCTATAAAATATTATCCGATCCTTCACATATCCGAGAAGAAGATAGAGAAGGACATGTTTGATGCCTTGATTAGCCTTTACCAAAGTGAGAACATTAACCAAAAGATGATATTGCGCAACAAGCTCATATATATGTTGAGATGACTAGATCATACACTGCTACCAATTATCCGATGAAGGTCACACAGATTTGTGACCAACTTACAATAGTTGGGGAGAAGGTTGAAGAGAAGGAGCTAGGAAACATGACACTGAATGGGTTCTCATCTCAATGTGAAACATTTGTCCAAGATGTTTGGGGTAACCTTCCCTCTTGACTATATTCACGATCAAACTTAGATGGAGTCAAAGGCTAGCATATAAGGAAGTGATAATGCCCATTCCTTAATTGGTCAAGCGAAGAAGGGTAGAGGTAAATGACCCAGCAAGGTTAAGATGAAGGGTGTGGAGTTGGCCTCATAGCCATAGAAGAAGGACGTGAGTAAAATCAAGTGCTTCATATGTCACAAGAATGATTTTTTATGCTTCATAGTGTATGGAGAAAAAAAAGGGTAAAGGGAAGCAACAATACCAGGTACTAACCTCAGCTAAAACTTAGACGAACGAGTTTTCCTCCAAGTTCAAGAAGGATTTCCCGATGGTTTATTGTCCCTCTCCTAGCCATTATAGCAAATTTGGGGTCTAAAATGGTTCTCCTAATGAAAATAACGAAAAAACCACGCCACATTACAAATATGTCATGCTACAATAAGTTAAAGATGTTATGTAGTGAAGGTCAACCTATATTTTCTCATTAACACTAGTTGACAAGTATGTTGGACTAGTGTAAAGTTAAGAGATGGGGTTTGAAAATATTAATAAAATGTTTAAATTCTTGTGCACAAATGATTTAGTGGTAATTTTTTTAAATTTATATTATATTTTTATTATTATTATAAAACACTACTAATTTTTATATATTTAATAAAATCTAAAAGAAAACAAACAAACTAAACTTATAATGAAGAATATAATTACAATAATAATAAAAATAAACAATCGCTATTATCATTTTAAAATATCTATGTAATAAAAATAATAATCAATATCTATTATCATATATTATATAAATTTTTATAATATAATGTTGTGTTTTTACAAGTTTTTTTTTCAATGGAACACATCACTGGAAATCCTTAGGTACTTCCCCTCAATTTGATGATGGTGCCCAAGGTAAACTGTCGACCCTCATTACGGGGCCTAACTCGGTGAGAACATCGAGTGAGGCCCTGCATAGTCATTCAATTATAGCTCTCAACCACGTTGTTTGTTTACAATATATATAAGAAATTACCCAACACTAGCATGTATCATAAATAAGAAAAGAGAGAGAAAAAATTATTTTGGTACTTGTGAGATAACTTTCGTTCCCAAAGTCAGAATTGGTTGTTCTTGATACCATTGGAAAAGGTCTTGACAAGAGCTACAACTTTCATGCTTTAGTTTCTCGAGATTCCACACTGATTTTTCGGGACAAGCATTTTATTATTTATGGGAAAAAAACATCTTTTGAAAGGATTTGTTTATGGGAGAAAAACATCATTTGGAAGATTCCAAACATTCAAAATATGTTTTTCTCTCATAAATACTAAAATGTCTACCTCGGAAAATCGATGTGGAATCTTGAAAAACTCAAAAGATTAAAGTTGTAGCTTTCGTTAAAAGCTTCACAATGGAACCACGAGCGCCCAAGTGTGAGT
Source organism: Pseudotsuga menziesii (assembly GCA_001517045.1). NCBI lineage: Eukaryota > Viridiplantae > Streptophyta > Pinopsida > Pinales > Pinaceae > Pseudotsuga > Pseudotsuga menziesii. The sequence goes on from LPNX011089151.1 coordinate 465,917, forward strand.
TCAAGAGCGAAAGTTATCGCGAAAATATCAAAATATTATTTTTATCTCTTTTCTTTTTTAGGATGCATTTTTGGCCTTGGTAGTTTTTTATCGGGGTATGAGCTATTCATCCATTTTCATTTTCAAGTTAAAAGAAAGCTTTTAATTCAAATTAATTAGTCTTTTTAATTTTTACAGAAGATAGTAAGAGCATATTGTTTTTAATTTTTATATAAAGCATGCAAGGTATGATTTATGACTATTTAGTAATAATATTTTGTATTAGTATTTAATTATTTGAAGATGAAGTAATTAAATATATTTAGAGTTTTTTAGCCCTCACGGGTGTGGCTCAATGCAATCGCTTGATATGAAGTCACTTATTGTAAAGGAGGTCACGAAATCAAATCCCACCCGGGTTCAGGGATAATTTAAGGGGGCGATTTTTAGCCCAGTGGGCTATTTTTCCATGTTTTTCTCCCAAAAAAGATTCGCCATTTTACATTTTTTGAAGCCCTGTTTCGCCCAATTTTGATGGTGTAAAAATTTTTCACCCTAAAAATCGCCAAATTATTATATAAACAATATAAAATCCTTATAAATTATTTTTTTTTTTTAAATATCGCCAATCATTTTATAGTTGGCGTTTTAAGAATTGGTAATATTCGCCAACATTTATACACTTTTAAATAAGTATGGTTCCTTAAAATCATCTCTGCTCAGGTTTACCTGTGTCCCATGATTTGCCAGATGTTGTGGGGCACTTAGGGGTATAGAGGTAGCGGGAACGGATCCCTGAACCTCATGTCACGCAAGTACCATTCCAACCCCAGCTGTCGATTCCCCTAGTAAAAAATGTGTGTGAGAGAGGAATTATTTAATAATATTATAAATACTATTTTTTTATTTAGTATTTAAATTATTTTTATTTTTAAAAGAATGATTATATAGATGTTTTTAATATTTCAAAATTACTCCATTATCATTTTACTTAATGTGAGTTTTATATTTTAAAGGATTTGGAAGTTGTGATAATACAAAGTAATCTATATTTATTATTTCAAGTATATTTATTGTATTTTAATATGAATTTTTCATGATCTTAACTAATGTAACGTTTATATAGAGTTAGTTATTGTCAAATAAAAATATGACACATAAGCATTATTGACTTCTATATATGCAACTCAACGATAATCGTTAACCAAAGTTATTGAAATTCTATTGGTTTAGGAAATCCAACTCATTCATAACACATTTTTAAGAGACCTATTTAAAACCTCAAATTTACTCTGATACAACAATAATCAACTTAAAAGTATGATAGTTTTTTACAACTTAACAATGTCTCAAAATATACCTATCCCATGGAGAGTTGTTTCAAACAACTTCAATAAGTTATGCATTGAAAAGTCAAGTCAAGATGTCAACTTTAGATTAAAAGAAAAATAAAGCTTGAAATACGTATCTAGCTATTGCATAACACATATGGGTGGAACATGTGAACCAACTAATTTAAATATTATATCATTAAGGAGGAGGTGTTTCATATTTATCAAATTAAATTAACAATAAACGTGGCATTTTCTTGATTGTGGATATGGAGCCGTGTTTTGATGGTGATGAAGGGAAATAAGAAGACATGGTAAAAGCTTATCAATATACACTTTCCTTTACATAGAAGACATCACTAAAGAAAAAACAAGAAAGAAAACTTGTAAGTTATAGTAGGAAATAAAGAAAAGACTTAAGAAGTTGATTTGGGAAAAGAATAGAGAGAAATAGAAGTATATAAAAAACATGAATCAGTCTATTAAGTTGTGGTCTAACAGTAATTTGGAATAGTTCTTGTGATGAAAGCCCAAGTTTAAATTTCAGTGGGCATGCTTCTCCCTTGTATGCATGAACCAATGTGTCAAGTTGTGGTCTAGTGGCAACACAGAGCAATTATTGTGATGAAAATCCAAATTCAAATCTTGGTGGACATGCTCCTCCCTTGTATGGGTTTGTCAATTGTATCTAATAGTGTAGACTTCGGGCATTTGGGTTTGGTCCAGCCTTGTTAAACAAGGATGATTTTATTGGTTTGCATGTGGTTTTCCCTTGTTAAATGGAACAAATTCTATTGGTTTTCATACTTGTGAGCAATGTTGGCTGAAATTAATGTCATTTGCATTGGCTTGGTACCAGCAACCTCACTTGTAGCTACTGCAATTGCATGGGATAGGATTGAGATTTTCTGGATTTAGTGTCTAAATTAAAAAAAAAAAAGATCCTTTAAAGAAACAAAAAGAAAGAACCAACTGATCCAAGGAAGAAATGAGAGAAAAAGAAATAAGGAAGAAAATTGAAAATGGGAAAAAGTTAGTAGATTGTCTAAATACAGATACAATGACAATAAGTGCATTATGGGAATTTTTAGCTTCTTTAAAGAAAAGAAAGTAGAGATGGATGAAATAAGAGAACATATTTAATGAAAAAAGAGAGTTTAACGTACCAAGAAGAAAATTAGGACTTGCAACAATGAGAGAGAGAGAATTAGCATCAAAGCAAAGAAAAAGAATTAGATGATCTATTAACGAAAAGAAAGTAGCAATACAAATAGAGAGTAAAACACTAGAAAATCATAGAATAGATGAGGGAAAACAATAACTAATTGAAGAAGAGGTGAAAAGAAAAGTGAACGAGGAGATGAGGGGAAATTAGGAATTGAAAAGAAAAATGGACGAGGAATGAAACAAAAAAAATGAAGAAGAAATACATCAAATATTAAAACAAGAGTTGTAGAAGACACAAAAAGGGTCAAAGGGACTTTGGAAGAAAACATGAATGAAGAGTGAGTTTGAGAGACTAAAAATAGATTAGGAAAAGGAAAAGAAGAAACCATTAGTAAATGGAAAAAATAAAAGAGAAAGAATAAAGAATATGCAAGACCCAAAATCCAAAGCAACAACATGACTCTTCAACAAGAGAACACCAAGATTAACATAACATAGACTTCCAACATAATGATATTTTAGACACAGCACCAACATTGACACTCTTCATATCAACACAATTTAGACCAAAAAATTACAAGACAATATTACTTTATTGTAGAATATCAACATGATAATCAAATGTCAGAATTGCAACATCAACATAATTAACAAAATATAGATTTAGACCAACAAGAAGCTAAAACAACACTTAATCAAATCTCATTCAATAGGGGCACCACCAACATCAAGGAAATCCTACATAGTAACACAATAATGACTCCCCTCTTGGGAAAACCCTTATGGCTTATGCACTGAGATCTAAATTTAAAAATCCCCAACTAACAATTAGAATGATAGGACATTGGAAAGCTATGCTTACCCTACAAGTAAAAAAATGTTTGTTTATGGAAGAACTATTGGACCAACCTACAACCCATATATAAGTAGTCGACTTCAACAACAAGATATTATTCAATTGAATAATTTGTCCTTGACAAGTTAAACAACATAGATAAAGTTGAGCACACAAGAAGCAACATTAACATAGATCGAAGGTTTGTTATAGATAAAAGCATCATGAGATTGTCCCAGGGCATCATTGAGCATTAGGACGTGTTAAGACTTTATAGCATTTTTTGTAATGATTCATAGAGATGGAATTATAGTGAGAAGTAACACATTGATGCAAATCACAAAATCAAAAGAAGAATAAATCAATCAATAGAATCCCAAGTGTGTCTAGGGAAGACAATAGGTAGCCGTAAATAAGTCAAGATGAAGAAGTTGCATAATTTTAAATTTGTATTATCTTTAAAATGAAAAAGGATTGGTACATTTAGTATCACCTTAATAACCTAGGTTAAGATATTAATATTGCAAAGGTAATGTTTTTCATAATATAATAAAATATCATTACATTATTTCAAGTGAGTTTTAGTTTAACAAATATTTGATATTGATTTTTTTTAATTTAATTATTTAAAAAATATCACAAAAATTGGTTAGAAGAAAATCATGCAAATTGATTTCACAACTTGAAAAAAATTCCATTTGATTAAATCATTTCTAATAAACATGTTTGATAAGTGGTCTTTTATATTTAGATAATTTAAACTTGGCAAGATGAAACATATAACTTATTTATATTAATATTAATATAAAAGAATAATTATCATTTCCAAAAAACACCTTTCATTATTTGTATAGCTCATTTGGACATAATTATGATGTTAAGGCAACTAAATGAATACCATTTTGAAAAGTGAGGCATGTGTGGACATTTTTGGGGTCTCAATATAGGATACAATAATCTTCATAGCGACGTCCTACTGATTCGTCATAATAGACATTGTTAAATCATGTTAATGTGGATAGTGGGTTAGGGACCAATAGGGGTTATTGTATTACTAGGGCGGGGGTTAATGGGTTAGGGATTGTCTAATGGGTTAAATCATATCAATGAAAAAACATGTAGCAAACATGACAGTTTTCAAATTCGTCTTTGGATAAAAATTGATGCCATTACACGTCAATGTTTTACCCTACAGGCTACAACGAACAATTTACGAGACAAAGGCTTGGAATGTGTTTATTTCGAAATATACAATCTTCTATGGATGTCTTAAATTTCTTAAATGCACATAAAGCATTAGAGAAACAAGGTTTGTGAGTTCTGCAAAAAATTGTCAACAAGAAGCGAAAAATATATATCGATTGACAAGAATGGTGTGAAAATTGGTCACAAACCTCTACATGTGCAAGTTCCAACACTTTGTTTTCTCTTCAAGCTTTGCTCACGTCAACAATCCCATGTTGCTCTCTTGCCATACATGATGCATACATCTATCTCTTCTCTTCAATAGTAGGTAGATTACCATTTCCACCATACTGGAAGGAGAGAGATGTTGAAAGCTTAATGCACATATCTTTGATGCCAAAATAAACTGACATCAATATCACTATTGGCCACCAACTCTTGTGAAACAACCACAAGCACATCCTAAAACATGCACACTTTATGCTCTCCCACTCTTTAAATGTCAATCTTCTAGCGATTCTTATCTTTTACCGAGCAGTTTTCTACTTTGAACAAGACCGCCACACGTGGACTTAGTTATGCACTTTGATCAACAAGAAACAAATAAGCCTTCAAATACCAATAGGAAGTGTGCTCCCACTACCCATCATATCATAAGACTTTACTGTAGTGCACAATGGGAGGAAAAAGCATGAAGCCATGGGGCTAGGTAAGTTAGGGAAGGCAGTCATACATTGTGATAATTTAGGAACCCTGAAGTGAATAAATGCTGACCTTTCATGAACATAGTAAAAAGGTAAACCTCCCAATCTACAGTGGGAATGTATGTGTCTAACAAACTCCTAAATACATTCAAACTTGAGCTTTCGAAGCCAAAATCACTATATATATATATATATATATAAAGATACATCACTAAAAGATTTCATACACTACAAGAAAATACCCAAACCACAGTGAAATGCAAGTGTCTAACAAAGACTTGAGCTTCAAAGGCTACAATCTATCTATATCTATATTAGATATATATGCATTCTAATGTAATGTGAGTAGGCATGCTCACTGTATATCATTTCTTTTGTTGTTTGAAACTTTTAAGTGTCATTGCCAATTTGAAATAACATTCATCAAATGCAAATCTTAACCTCCATCTTTCATTCTGTTAACATCCATTTTATATTTCTGAAATTGCTAATCAATGCTATAATTCACACACCACAAACACCGCACAGCCAGGTTTCAAAACACCAGCACTCACACCCACATACCCACTCCACCTAACTATTCAGATGTATCATAATTACCAGCTTTACAAAATGATGGGAGAAACGGAATTTCCTACAAGATGTGAAGCAATGTAGACGTAGAAATTAACCATGATCTGTACATATTAATGTGAGATTTTGGAAAGAGCATTCAAGAGTTGCGTTTCAGGATTTTGATTTATAGTATATAACCATTTTTTGTAGAGCAGGCTGCAGCTTGTTTATTATAAAAAATCATTCCAAAAAGAATCAGATTGAGAGATCAGAATGTGGACTTGTGAACAAACACTGCAATGTTAGCAGTTTCCAAGCATATTTCCTGATAACAGCCATGGAATCTAACATTCAGATTTCGGAACAACCATGTGTACATGGAATCCTACAACTACAATAGTGAAAAGCAACAGACCGCTTACAAAGAAAAAGGTACAATAACCTAATATGAGACAATTTTGAATCAGCATATTCAATAGAGTTAATATAAAAGATAATACAAATGATATCCGCCTCTTTACTCATCGTTAACAGAATCCCTCTCATCTGTGCTCCTGTGGCCGAAAATTGATAATCCAGCCAGTGGTGCAAAGATGCCTTCTGAAAATCTACAGGAAAGTTTTCTAAAGCTTCCAAAACATTTGCTTTACTGCTTATCTGAGACCCTCATGAATTTTTTAAATACATTATCATAATAGTGGCGTTGCTGTTTACAGAGAAAAAAAAGCATATAAATGAGTGAAGATTCCAAAACCCTTAAAAACACTTCATGAGTGAAGTTTCAAAAAGAAAATCCTTAAAGAACACTTCCTGAACCTATCTATGGAGTGATATGTACCTCTTTAGAAACAGAAGGCCTAACTCGGTTGAAAGCTTGCTCAAAGTGTGACAAATGAACTGACAAAGCATCTCGCCTGATGTCTGAATCAGCCTCAGAGGCAGCTGTGAGTTTTTCTTGCAATGCAGACATGCAAGCTTCATTGACCTGTAAAACAGATGACCCTTAGACAAGTATTTCTTAACAGATAACAAAGTTAATTTATGGCTTAATTCAAACACGAGAACTTACAAGAGCAGCAAGATCAGCACCACTGAAGTTCTCACAAGCCTGACAGTAGCCAATATAATTCAAATCCACGTCTGTAGCCAAAGGTTTATTTCGGACAAGGGCCTTTAAGATTGAAACTCGGCCCTCTGCATCTGGCAGAGGAACAAGGAGTAATTTGCCAAATCGTCCTGGCCTTAAAACTGCTGGATCCATTACTTCTGGCCTGCATATAATGAATAAATACAAGCAGAAGTTCAATTTCTCACTGCATAATATCTATATATATTTGCATCATAAATAACATTTACCTGTTTGTTGCTCCAATTACAAAAACACCCTTTCGTTTTTCTGCTCCATCCATCTCTATGAGGAGCTGCACTAAACAGATAGCAAAATGCCACCATTGTAAATCAGGCAATAATTACTGGAATAAGATTTAACTGCACTCTAATTTCAATTTCACCTTACTATTTTAACAGGAAAATAAGATGCAAACGGATATTTTTCTTGATTTTACTTGCTTGAACACATGATTAGACTGACTTATTAATCTAAATAATTATTAATATTATGTAAGATACCTAAATGAAGTGAAGTTCCCTACTAAGGGCTGATGTAAACAAAAGTATGTTATTTAAAAAAAAATCATTTTCCCCTCAATTGATTCAATAAATAAAAGAATAGAAGAACTCAATACCTGATTTAAGAGACGCTCTACAACCCACCCACCATCTTTCCCACGTCTAGTCGTTAAGGCATCAACCTGCATGTGACAAGTACAGCACATAGTTGTCATTGCTGCCATACGATATTTTTGTCCTCTCTATGAATTGAAAATAAGAATGCATAGTGGTTCATGATGGATGAAAAGGTAAGAAATCTTTTTATTGTGAAGTAAAAAAACTATAACACTTATCGAGTCTGAAAGAGGCCACTACAGCTAGGAAAATGTTCCCAATTACTAAGATACTAGAAACAGATATTCAAGTTCTGTTAGCATCTACCTCATCAAAAAAAAGTATGCAAGGAGAGCATGTGCGTGCACGAGTAAATATTGTTCGGACTGCCAGTTCACTTTCTCCCACATATTTGTTTAAAAGTTCTGGACCCTGCATTATAAATAACATTAGGTCAGTAAACGTAGTTTGCAAGTATTGCTAAAAGATTGGTCCTCCAGCAAGATATTCACTACTTTAACCAGAGATTTTTGTTTGCATAAATTTTAATTGCAGTTTGGAAAAGTAATCTCTCAGCCTTAAGATTCTTGTCCAGCTAACATTGTCAGAATAATAACCAGGCCTTTGGTTTGTATTTTAAAAATTTTCAATTGTCTTAAATCACATTAAGAATAATAGTACATGTGTGCAAGCAGTCTAGCTATTTGCATCACTTCCTGGACTAGCACATGTATTGAATTGAAAATATTGATAAACAATGATAATTTCTGAGTTCTATGTTAAATACATCTCTAATATATGCCATATGGTGTCCTGTCCATACATCCCCACCTTTTTCGAGACCGTTGAGGGAGCAATAAGGGATCGATGCTCCTAGAGCGATTCCTTATCCCTCCCTCAGCGATCCTAAACCAAAAAAACGCACCCGAAATCGATTCCTGGGCGATTCCGCGGGTTAGGTGCACCAGTTCCTTTTTCCCCAAATTTGCATGCTTCCACTTGTTTTCTAGTGATTGGCTAGAGTTCATTTAGGCAATATAAACACTATTGGACTCCATTTGGACTCATTATATTCCTCATTTCATTTATTTCACTTCTCTTGCTAGGGATTTGAGTGGGTTTGCTAGTTGTTTGAGAGCAAATTTGTGGGAGCTTGGAAGAGAGATTGAAAGGGGGATTGAAGGCTTCAATTTGTGAGAGCTTGGAAGGGAGATTGAAGGCTTCCATAGAGACATTCAACCACCATTGAAGAGCTAAAGACGTAGGCTATAAAAACCCAATCTTTGTTTGTTTTTGAAAAAAACATTTCACTGTGTTAAAATTTTAAATCTTGAATATTTTATTTTCCTAATCTTTCCCATTTCTTCTTCTCCATCATTCTATTGCAGGCAAGAAATGATTCTCATAGTGAGTCAAGAAGCATGATGGGTATGTGGTTTTTGTTTTTAGTTCCACTTCTTCTCGTGATGATGGTGTTGGGAAATAGATTTAGTGGTGGCAATGGTGAGGAGGAAGAGATAGGGAGTGGCACATACCATGAAGAAGAGGAAGAGGAAGAGGATGATAATGATGAGATTGAGTGATGAGGGGCAAAAACAAAAAGACACAACACCTTTGTGGAAGTATGTGACAAGGCTTGGGGAAGGGAGAGGGGGTGGAACCAAAGTTTACATGTCTCCATTGTACTAAAACTTACATAGGTTCATATACCCGTGTGAGAAAGCATTTGTGTGGGATTATGCCATGTGATGAAGGTAAGGCTACTAGAGTCAAAATCTGTGACAAAGTGCCAGCTAAAGAGAGAAACAAATAAAGGGTGGAAGAATAGGCTGCTCAAAACAATTCCAAGAGATCAAGAATTGAATCTGAATCCTCACAGAGAATGTTTGGTAGTGGATCTGGATCATCATTGGCTCGATCAGGATCCTCATCCCCACATAGTAGTGGATTCTCGCCTATGCGAAGAACATTATCAGATTTCCTTGACCTTGGTTGTAGAGATGATGTGGATTCAAAAGTTTACATGTTTCTCTATGCATGAAATGATACAAGCCATCAATGGTGCTCCTAAAGGACACAGGAGCACCGGGTATGACAAAGCTAGAATCGTGGGACTTGACAGGGAAAGAGCCAAAATCAATAGTGTTTTTGGAAAGTTTACTAATGATTGGTCCAACTATGGGGTATCCATTGTATCTGATGGGTGGAAAAATGTTAAAGGCACGACATTGATAAGTATTCTTGGTGTGTCTGCTAGTGGTGCAGTCCTCCTTTCAGCTCATGACTACTTAGATCGCTACAAGACTAGTATTAATATTGCACAACCTTTACTTGAAACCATTCAAAAGATTGGGCCATACAATGTCATTCCAATCATCACAAATAATGTTGCTAATTGTAAGCCAGCAGGAGCACTCATCGAGGATAAGTATCCCAACATATTTTGGTCAGGGTGTTTGGTTCACACATTGAACCTTTTGATGCATGATATTGTTAAGATGAAGGACTCTAGTTACACCGATGGATTGGTGCCTTGTACAAGAGAGGTAAGAAAATGATAAAATTTATTACCAATCATAGCATGGCCCGCCACATTTTTTGCAATCACTCTAGGTTGGAGCTATTGAAGACGGCGAAGACTAGATTTGCTAGCTACTACCTCACCTTCTGGAGGATTTTGAAAATAAGAGAGGCATTAGGTAGTATGGTCTCAAGTGATTCATGGCAGGAATTGAAAGACAAAGTTGCAAGCGCATCTGATAGACATGATTTTCAAGAGGTGGAGGACACCGTTCTTGATAGCCAGTTTTGGCCACAAGTTAGGTATGCTCTAAAGTTCATCGAGCCCGTTTATAGTATGATTCGTTTTGCAGATACAAATCAACCGATGATTACAAAGGTGTATGAGCAGATGGATAGCATGCTTGGTCAAATCAAAGACATTGTTGAGAAAAGAGATGCAATCTTGTATGACCATATTCATAAGCATGTGGTCAAAAGGTGGGATAATTTGAATGTTCCACTCCATGCCCTTGCATCTGTCGTTACACCAAAATATTATTCTCCATCTTGGTTGGCCCAACCTACACCTGGTGGTGGAGTTAAAAAAAGACCACACACAAATCCAAAGGTGCAAAATGGGTATATGCTTGCATTAGACGAGTTGGTCCTTGATGAGGAGTGTGCTCAAGTACGAAGTGAATTGATCTAATACATCAGTGAACATGGAGTCTTCGGTACCTTGCATGCAACTAAAGATCGAGAGAGGTTGACTCCTATCCATTGGTGGAACATGTATGGCAGTGGTGCCACATATTTGCATAAATTGGCGGTGAGGGAGCTTTCATAGGTTGTTAATAGTTCTTGATCTTGCATGCTTTCACAGGTTGTTAATAGTTCTTTTTCTAGGAACCCTAATTAAAGAGTACCTCTAAACATGTATGAGGGTGTGCCTGTCAATGGATAATCTAATTTGCAGCCAACTCTTATTAAGGGAGATACACCATCGACATTTTCAACAATAAACACAAAGATTTCAGTTTGTAAGTTTCTGCGGTGAGGTAGATTAATGTAGGGTTTTTCCGGAAAATCCGCAGTAGTCATTTTTGTAAGTCGATGTTTCGATTCCGAATCAGGAACCATCATCAGGATGATGGTTCCTAATTCGGAATCAAAACGTCGACTTACAAAAATGACTACTGCGGATTTTCCGGAAAAACCCTACATTAAACACAAAGATATTAAAAGGAAGCTAAACCACTATTGGCATTACTATTCCTGACCCCATATCAGTCAAGATACGGAGGACGACCTCCACTTCTTCCAAACACTAGAGGTGTGACCAATCTTAGCCCCATACCAGCAGCCAAAAGATCTTATCTAGGTCACATTAGCAAGCCCCCAACTCCAAGTAGCGAAACATTAACCATTATAGCTCCTCATCCAGTTCTTCCTACAAATAAAATATTATTTTGAGATTCCTTCATTCGGCCTCAGAGGTTAGGAAAAATGCTTCCAATGAACCATGACAAATTTACCTTTTTTGTATCACAGATTCTAGACCCATTCTCTTTGTACATTTCTCTCTTGGATTGATGCTCCATCTTTGGAGTTCACTCTTTTTGGTTTTTATAGGAGCCACCTTAGTGCTCCCACTTTGTATTGACACCGCGATACCACACAATCCCATTAACCTACTCTTGTGGTCATTTGTTGGACATTAATAAAATTATCTTATCTTCTAAAGAAAAGAACAATGTTACCTAGAGTATAGCACTTTATAACACAATTGTTGCAAGAATTTATGGCACTCATTTTCAACAATATTGAATCCAAAATATTAAGTCCCACAAAAGAAAACCCTTAGCTTGCTTTTCCTTCAGAAAGATGTTCAACTAAGCACCTAGGGGAGATCTTCCCAAATCCAACCATCCCTAACAATGGAGAGAACGAATCCTTATATAGAATTGAGCTCAATCTCCTTATAATAAAATATTATTTAAAGGAATCGAAATCCACTTTCTTCTCCAAAATTTAACAATAAAATATACCTAGATCCATGCTTTTCTCAAAGGAAGATATTAGCATAGAACATCAACAGGGCTCTCCAAAGGGTGCCACATGTCCTCTTCCTATGCCAACATCCCACTAACTTGGATTAGTTCACAATGCAAGTAGAAACTTGTTCTCTCCTTAATTGGAAAGCCCTTCCAAAATGGTCTTCAATAAAAAGCTCCAATAAAATATGAATATGTGCTAAGCCTAAGGAATAAAGCACTCTCCAAGAGAAAGGGTCATTCTTCCTTGAGATTTGTGTAAATGCCAAGTGTCAATCTCTTATAAAGCAAGTGCTCTCCAAGAAGGAAGCTTAACCAACAAAATAATGTAAGCTAATCCCTAGAAGAGGTGCAACCTTGAGAATTGTGCAATAAGGTGGCTATGAGACCACATTGACTAAGCTAACATAATATAAAATAGTACACGGAGACTACACCCTTGAAGAATGTGCAAGGTATTTATTGCTACCCAAAACAAGAAGACAACCATCTAGAAAGAATAAAACCATGCCAAAAGTAGCACAAAGAGTTAGAGCACTCCTCCCAATAAATCAACAAACTCTCCAACAATGAAAACATGGATAAAAGTGCAATCAATGATCCTAAGTTGTTGCAACCTCTTCCATGGTGGAGCAACCTTGATAGGTATTCCAAACCCGTTAATCCAATAGTCTCTTGCGGTTCTTGGTTTGGGACCAAGGCGGTTGATGCCATGGCAAAGACCCTAACATATGGCTAGGGCTCCTATATGTCTCTAGGGTATTCTAGTTTGGGACCAAACAGTTTCTTGCACACGATGTCCAAGCAGATCCTGCAGGTTGAGACAGAGACTTCCTGGTCTAGGACCAGGCATATTCTTGGTCTAGGACCAAGCAGTTCCTGCAGGTACATTCCTCGTTAGTTAACCAGGTGGATCTTGGTCAAGTTGACCAAGATGATGATGTGTGATGTCCTCTCTCCTAATCAGTTATTGCTTGGTTGTTTCTCAAGGGACTGGCCACCCTTTGATGATGTCACCTGCACCTAACCCTTAGGAGCAGTATTGAGGACCAGAGGATCACATCATCCAGTTTGAATCCTCTTCTTATACAGTGATGATAAAAATATATGTAACAAAGTACCTTAGAGAGAGAGAAAAAGATTAAAGTCATTGGTCTTGTTGGTCCTATGGGTAAAAAGGGTTGTTTATCCACCTTTATGGTACACCTTGGTCTTATGGCTATGAGGGTTGCCTTATCTTCTTATTGTGACCCCATTTATGGTCCTTTATAGAGGCCTTACTACAGAAGCACAAGGCAGTATTCGGAGACCTTCCAGCAGGTCGACCTCCAGATAGGGGATTTGAGCACATTATTGAGTTAAAGGAGGGGACCCAAGCAGTTATCACCACTCCTTACAGACATCCCAAGAGGTATAAAGATGAGATCGAGAGTACAATCAAGGAACTAATCAAGCTGGGGTCCATCAAACCTAGCTCTAGTCCCTTTGCATCTTCAGTAGTGCTAGTGAAGAAAAAAGATGGAATCTTACGCATGTGCATTGATTACATGCACTCAATAAGAAGACCATAAAGAACAGGTATCCCATCCCTAGGATTGATGAGTTAATGGATGAACTATAGGGGGCAAAGTACTTTTCCAAAATTGATCTCCGCTCAAGGTACCATCAGATTCGGGTCAAGGAACGAGATGTTCCAAAAACCGCTTTCTGTTGCCACTACGGACATTATGAGTTTCTAGTGATGCCATTTGGGCTCACTAATGCACCAACTACTTTCCAGTCATGCATGAACCATATCTTCAGGACATAGTTACGTAAATATATTCTGGTATTCTTTGACGACATATTGATATACAGTCGAACTTGGGAAGAACATTTGAGACATCTTGATGAAGTACTTAGTATTCTACAGGAGCAGTCACTATATGCCAAAATGTCCAAGTGTGAGTTCGGCATGCAGGAGATGTTGTACTTAGGACATGTGATAGGGGCCAACGAGGTCTAGGTGCACTTAGAGAAGATTCGGGCAATTTTGGATTGGCCTACACCTAAAAATGTGGCAGAACTGAGGGGCTTTTGGGTCTTTGCACCTACTACAGGAGGTATGTCAGCGGCTTCTCACAAATGACGGCAACCCTCACAGATCTTACCAAGAAGGGGGCATTTAGTTGGTCGGAGGCAGCACAACAAACATTCGAGAAAATGAAGGAGGTAATGAGTTCATGCCCAGTATTAGCTTTACCAGACTTTTCTCAATCCTTTGTGTTAGAAAGTGATGCTTCAGGAGAGGGAATTGGGGCAGTTTTGATGCAGAACAACCACCCCATTGCATTTGAGAGCAGGAAGCTCAAAGACTATGAGCGCCACTATTCGATATATGACAAAGAGATGTTAGCCATCCTCCATGCGTTAACCAAGTTTAGGCAGTACTTAGTGGGGGAAAGGTTCAAGGTTAAGACAGATCACAACAGCCTAAAATACTTCCTAGAGCAAAAAGAGCTAAACGAGAGACAGCAGAAATGGGTAAGTAAAATTCAAGCTTATGACTTCGAGATTGAGTACGTAAAGGGGAAGAGCAATGTAGTGGCCGATGCACTTTCTAGACGACCAGCTACTTTATCCCTTATGAGCATCTCATCAGATTGGAGGTCTCATCTTTTGGTTGAGTACTCCAAAGATAAGTTTGTTTGTGAGCTATTAGATGGACAGATTCAGATGATAGGTACAGGGTCATTGATGATATCATATACTACAAAAACATAATCTTCTTAGTTCCAGAGTCTCCCCTCAAGAAGAAAATCTTATAGGCATCACACAATTCACCATTAGCAGGGCATCAGGGGTTTCTCAAGACCTACAGACAGATTCGAGAAAGGTTCTCATGGAAGGGCCTCAAGAAAGATGTGATACAAGTGACAACATTTGACGGAGTGCAGCTTGTGCCAACAAAACAAAATAGAGCACATCCACCCGGCTGGTTTACTACATCCCTTATCTATTCCCGAGCAAAAATGGGAGAGCATCTCTATGGACTTCATTACTGGGTTGCCCAAGGTTCAAGGAAGAGACTGCTTGTACGTAGTAGTGGACAGATTGACCAAGTTTGCTCACTTCTTTGCCATATCATCAGATTATTCAGCAGCACAGGTAGCAGAACTATTTTTCAGAGAGGTATTTAGACTCCATGAGTTACCCAAGACCATTGTCAGTGACAAGGACAGCAAATTCACAGGAGCCTTTTGGCAAGAGCTTTTCCGGTTAGTGGGGACCGAGTTAGCCATGAGCACAAGTTATCATCCGTAGAGTGACGGGCAGACAAAGATTGTCAACAAGTGGATTGAGGGATACTTGAGAAATTATGTATCAGGTCAGCAGAGGACATGGATCAAATGGTTACACTTGGGTGAACATTGTTACAACACCACCTACCATATGACCATTGGGATGACCCCTTTCCGAGCCCTGTATGGGTATGATGCTTCCACTTTCGTAGACCGGATATTTGGCGATAGCAGGGCCCCCAAGGCCAAAGAGTGAATTCAGGAGGGTCAAGATATCCTCAAGATACTCAGGGTGAACATACAAGCTGCTCAAAATCAACAGAAGATATATGCGGACAGGCACAGAGTTGAGCATTGTTTTGAGGTGGGAGACTTCGTTTATTTACGCCTCCAGTGTTACCGACAGTCATCTCTTACAAAGAAAGGAGCAGAAAAACTCCAACCTCGTTTCTATGGTCCATGCAAGATAATTCGAAAGGTCAAAGAGGTAACATATGAGCTAGAACTACCCCCAGAGAGCAAGATTCACAACATATTTCATATCTCCAATCTCAAGAAGGCGGTTGGTCAACAGATTGTTACATCTTCCGAGTTGCCTCCCCTTGATGACAAGGGGCAATCGGTTCTGATTCCAGAGCGCATCCTAGAGGTGCTGGAGCGAAAACTGAGGAACAGAATCATCAGAGATTACCTGGTACAGTGGAAAGATCTGCCTATAGAGGAGGCCACTTGGGAGGCAGAACAGGTATTACAACACCCAGCTTTACAGTTGCTTGAGGATAAGCAAATTCGAGCGGGGAGGACTGTAATGTCCTCTTCTGCTTAGGCATTGAGGACCAACCCGCTAACCTATGTGATTCCTGTAGGTTCGAGCGGGTACTGACAATCAAGGAATCAGCTGAAGATTGATGCCATATATAGAAGATCTAGGGCATCCATATTATATCACCATTGGGTCGAAGAGGGCCACCAGAGCCAAAGGCCACCTGCATGCATGACATCCGAGCATTATTTAATGATGCATGCACCCGATTAAGTCTCCATGCGCATGCATGCAAGTCAATTGCAAATTAGAAGATAAAGTGACCTAATTAGGTCAAAAGTTAGGGTTTTCACAGTTGAAAGTTATAAAAGAAAGATTAAGTGAATGGAGAAGGCACTTATGTGATTATTGATTTGTGGAGTCGAATTGGAGAACTCGGCGAGCTAAGTTGGGGTTGAGCGCATGCTCAACTAACTGGTGTATTTTGGCAAAGAAATCTATCTGCCCTAGTTCATCATCAAGTTGGATCATCCAGGTTCAGCACTAGTTCATCATCAGGTTAGATTCAATAGTTATTCCGAGAGGTTGATTATTCATCCATCCAGAGGGTTTCACCGTCACACCGTGTCACCGTGATCAAGGACAAAGCAATTCGTTTTCCTACCTACAGGGTTCATAACTTCTGCATGTTACTTCCATTCATTCCGGAGCACCTCCATTATCCTTCCCCTGGAAGAAAGGTCATTCAGCTTGAGTATCAAGCAAGATATCGTCAGTGCTCCCCTTTTCTAGAGGCGCTAATCTGCATGGGCGAATTGATTTGAGGAGGCCTTCACGTTTTGGGCTAGTGTGCCTCTGTTCCTTCCGCATGCTGCTTCCATCATCATCAGAGGGGTATTATAACCTTAGTGCACATCATCTGGGCTTCCAGCAGCAGCTTATTTATTATTCTGGAACTTATACAGTTTGAAAGGAGGGCGCATTCACCTGTGGAGGACAATTTGGTGTATCTCCTTATTCCTTCGGCAGAATCCTTGCATGTTGGGACCAGTCTCTTCACCATCATCTAATCTATATACTGGTATGTACATGCATTGATTTCTCCTATTTTATAGCATCTCAGTATTTTTCTAGGGCACATATTTGCATGCAAAGTTCGGGGTTTGCTTTCCTATTTGATTAAGTAATAAGTCTATTAGCCATCTACAGTGTACACATAAACAAGAAAATATCAGTTTGGGATATTACAAAGCAGTATTGTTCTGGATCTAGTTTTGTTTAATTTTTTGTTTTGTGCATTAAAGTATAAAATTTTCATTCTCATATCAAACCCTAATCTAACTTCAAACTTTAACAAATCCATGTGCAACTAAACAATTCTCCTTGATCCAAGGGCCCAAAAAAGTTGAATGACCTTTAGAGAAACTGCATAGCGTATAAGTCTATGTGCACAATTACTTATAACAACACCAAATAAGGCCATGGGTTGGAACACCCTAGATAAGATAATCCAATCCATGCACCACCATTGAAACAATGTGCCAAAACCATCAACTCCACTCCAAAACCATGGCAAAAGAGGAGGGAGACGTAGGAGATTGTGCCAATGAATGAGGATTTGACCATTTATAACCACTAAATAATGAGAGTGCTTTAAGAAAGTGTGCAGATGTTGAGTGTTCCTCAAGCAAACGTCTCATCCATCCAAGTAAGCCATGACAAATCTCAAAGTGCACAATTCAACTAATACCATGCCAAACTTAGGAACCCCTAATTAATAGGTTCTACTCTACAATGTAAACAAAAATAAACATGAATGCACAATTGACCAACAACCAAGCATTGACTTAAAGCAACAAAGCCAACAATGAACCACAATACTTAGGGAAAATCCTTAGTTGATGGTTTTCCCTCTCCATGCAATATACTTGAGGGCAATCCAAATGTGTATTATGCTAAGCAAACCCCATGAAGGCACCAAATATTCCACATGTGCAAAATGCAAGCCACCCACAAAAAAGTGTAATCAATAAGGCAATATGCATCAAAGCACCAACATCTAGGCCCTAAAGCCAAAATTTTAAACGTTGCCTACTTGGGTAGGATCTTCAACCTAGAATAATCTTGTATGAGGGGTGTTGTTGCCTTGACCCTAACATAGGTGAGAAAAATCTCAAATCCCTGGCACAGCCTTCGGGGCAAGACTTGAGTCGGGTGCAACTATCACCACAACACTCTACTCCTCTATTTAGGCCAACTCCTAAACAAAGCCAAGGGAGATAAACCCTAAAAAATCTAAGGTCGGATGTTGTCAAAGCAACTTAGGAGTTAATTACAAAAACTAGTTAACTTTCAGAGACTTCGTACTTTTAAAAAGGAAATAGATCTAAGCTAAACAAGGAAATCAAAGCAACCAATCAGATCTATGACTTCATATCTATGCAAATACAAACTCAAGATTATCAAAATAGACCAATGCCTTGAGAGCCAAACTATGATGAGATAGCTGATAAGATAAAAGCTTAGGTCAAAATAACTTGCATGCAACAATTAAATAAATATGAAAAAGAACTAGCATGTGAATGTCAAAGCAGTAAAGTAAATGCCAAGTGAAGTCCCTACCTTGAAGTTTCCTTTTAAGAGCACCAATTGAAGTGTTAACTAGCTACAGTTGATATCCATATAGTGACGGACAAAAGGAGACTAATAAATTCTAGGGTTTATAAATTAAGAGTCCATGTTGATGGACTTAAAAATTAGCAAAAGATGAATCTAAACTAACTTGATACCTAAATTTATAGGTGAAAAGATGCATGCATGTAATGAACAGATACAAAATTGACACGGGCAAGACGGGGGCAGCAAGAAACTAGTGATAAAAAACACTAATTTACCAAGCTGCTAGTCCCTTTAGGGTTGCTTTCAATGTGCCTACTGCTGGTCCATATGGCCAACAGTCAAGGCATTTACAAGATGAGTGAAATCGCTTCCCTTTAGGATTGCATGTTTGCTGTCCAAAAAAAGCGAAATAGATTGGCAGACAGTGAGCTAAAATTAGTGGTGAATGCACTACTTCAATGGCTTGAAAAGAGTGCATTTACCTGCAAAACAAAAACAACTTAAAGGCATATATCTAGAGGTGTTAGAATGCAAATCGAAGTGGATGTTCCCATAAAATGCTAAATTGTGACCATCCAAAAAGCGGGCGGCAAGCTAAAAGTAGCCACAACTGCTCTGAAACACACTTAAGGCAACTCACGAGGTACTAGTTTAAGTGGGGAATCAATCAAGGTTGACTATGCCACTTAAAAAAGACTTGTTCTTGCAAGATCTACTTGAATGATGTACTTTAGAACTTATACAGATTTAACATGCATGTATCTAATAAATCTAGGATAGATATATCGTTTATAAAATAGATCTAACTATGACATGCGTATAAAACTAAGTTTTAAATTGAAGTTGATAAAGAGGAGGGTTATAGAAGATTTGTCAAAAGGTACTTGTTCAAGCTTTAAACAATAAAGTGCTTTCAGAACCTACACCGAGGGGCTAGTCCACAAAAGCCAACAAGAGAAAGGGGTTGCACAAGGCTAACCACAGTCTCCTTAATGGATGAGAACCTCTAAGGCAAACAGATAACTAGAAAGAGATAGAATCTCCCTCCAAATGCTTCTCTTGGCGCAACCTGAAAGAGAGGGTTGATACAAGCATAGATACAACTGAAAGTAAGCTTACAAGTTACAATAAAGACCTCTCTTACAACCTCCAACAAGATCAAAGGTAAGCAATAGATCCTATCCTACTGGATAACAATACCCCCTCCAAGGCCTAAAAGATGAGCAAAAGAGAACTAGCTATCTATTAAACAACACATATTACCTCATATATAAACATGCAAGACATTAGCATCCACATAATAGGTACAACTGATTCTTGACCTCCAAAGTCTTCACTTTATTAACACTATTCTGCAAATGAGAGAAATACAATACAATAGCTCTGTCTCCAACCAATAACCAACAATGAAAAGAGAGGGGAGAGCTTGCTTAAATAGCAAAATAGGAAGAGGGGGCAAAGTTCCTGAAGTGGAGTGAATTAGAGTGCCATATGACACCTCGTGGAGTTAACTAGAGTGTAATTTGACACCCCATGAAGTTAAATAGAGCTTAAGGGCTACTCATGAGTCACCTAGGAAACGAGGGGACAAATAAGGATTGATTGAGATCAAATCCAATCAAAATTGACTCCACACTCAAGGGGGGTGAATCAGGGAATATTCCCTTTTACCAACCCTCCTAAAATCACTCAATTTTGTCTCCAAGAGTCCACGCAAAACTCAAGGGATTTTGTCTCTAGGAGGCGAATTAGCTTGATTTTATGACTTTTGAGGGTCCAAAAAGGGATTAATGAAGTGTATTAAGGTGTTTAACAGCCCCTTTGACCATATTAAAACATTTTCTAACCCCCCAAGGGATGTAAGAGGTCATGATTTACAAAGATAAACATGGTTACATACTCAATTTTTAACATCAGACTCTAAGAACTTAGACACCAGCCTGAGGCATCTGTATTATGACATACTTTGGCCTTGGAGGTGTAAGTGAAAAACCTAGAAGAAGTTGAAAAGTTCTTCTAAGTGAAAAAACACTCCAAAGTTGCCATAATACAAATGACTCACTCGAGCTAGCCCTTTTACACATATAATGGACGTAAAAAGTTTTACAATCATCCTCCTTTGACCCTGCCAAAGGAAGTGTATAATACAATTAGGCAAAAAACTGCTTGATCCGGATGAGGAACCAACGGTTCCCTCGCTGACTGGTGTCTCCAGTCTGTTGAGCATCTTGTGCAAACTGGGTGGTAACAAGGTGTAACATAATGTATTAATATCAACAATGCAAACTAAAGTTCTTTATAGAAAAACATCTCCAAAGTGCTTTCTAGGCATTCCACCATATTACTGAATATTCTTTCCTTGATCTACATAAAATATCACAACTTCCTACAGTTTAGGGTTCTTGGGATCAATAAATCCTTGTATAAGACTGGAATGGGAGCACTCCATTAAATATCATTTATGTTACTCATGTTAATGGCAATCTAAGGAAGTAACAAGTTCATATCAGTGGAGTTTGACTCAGCCAAGACTTGCATGTCTTGCCAAGTCTTTGCTGGGCTGAGTACCTGCCTCATACATGGCCCTAAATCACCATTCTCCAAGACTTGCCCAGAGACTTGGCCCAGACTATTATTTGAGTTTTTTTGTAGTTGCCAAGTCTATCCTGATCACCAGGTCTTGCCAAGCCCTGGGCCAGACAAGTCCGAGTGTGACAACTTTGGTTCGTATAATAATAAAAAACATACAGCAGTATGTATATATGTATAGATATGTATCACAAACAATGCAATAATTCAATCTTGGTAAGAGTGAACCCTAGCTATCAAACACAAATATTGTAGAACTGCATTATGAACATAGGATTTTCTTCTTCCCATTTAATGTTCTATCCTACCCTTCCCACAGCTGTACTTTAGATTCAAAACAGGCATTAACAATTTAACACGCAAGATGTGTTTTATATTTACAGCAGATCATTTTAAAGGGAAGCAACAACTAAAAGCAGAGAGAGGAAAAAGAAGCAGACCTTTATGTGTATAAAATTGGCCCCAGCTTCATTGGCTACAGCCTTTGCAACCAGAGTTTTACCACAACCAGGTGGTCCATACAGCAAAAACCCATTATCCAGATCCATACCAAGTGTCTGAAATTCAATTAGTAGTCATAATTAATCAATCTCTTTCTCGGCCTCTCTATCTCTCCTATAAAATAGAAACTACTCTGGTTTACTTTGAATCTAGAGAGGCATCAATCAGAGAACATATTACTACAAGCTTGATTTTGCTTGCCTTATCTAAGTATTAAGGTAATGTCTTTCTTTCAATACAGACTCCTTCACCAAAATGTAAATCTACCTTCCAGTTAATGAGGTCTCTGGTGCAATTTTTTATATTGCTCTGAAATCTAGGAAATAAATCTCAAAGCAAAAATGTCATTGTTCTTTGATGTTTAAACGAGACCAAACTCATTAATCAAACCTCATAATCATCAGGGTGTTTTATCCGCCTAACGATGTAAAGATCAAAGTCCTTGCGCAAAGCACTGAGAGCTCCAACATCATCCCATTTAACATTAGGAATGGTAGAAAAACCTTCCCTTCGAGTCGAGGGCTGCACCTTTGATGCAGCTTCCTGAATCAAAAAACTTAATCAGCACAAAAACACAGATGAAGAAGCTAAAGAGAAATGGTTGAATAGAAGATATTTGCCTCTTTAAATTGCAAAGAAAAAGCAACCAGATAGGTTTCAGAAATGAGAAAGTGGTTTGAGTAAATTCAAAAACATTATATCCTCGAATGTAAGAGAATAAATGGAATAAAGAAGTAATCATACAACAAAGGGTTAACGAAGAATGAAATGCAGAGACTGCCAACATTATTTTTACTATTTAGTATCCCAGTCTTGAGCTTCTGACAATTTCTTTTTGTGGCTTTGATAATTAATGAAATTGCATTTTACATCTTTGATAATTTTATATTATTCTGACCAGACAATCTTCAACACTGTCATCATGCTTTTCCTGAAGATAGATTAATTGATGCATTTCCTTCGTACAAAATCATGAAAGATTAGTTTATGTGCCTACACTGTAAACTTTTACCCATATAAATCAGTTCATAGGCATCTTATTTACATTAAGTAGTATAAATGTCAAGCACAATTTCAGCACATAACTATTTAAAAGGAAATAAACAAAACACTCCAAAAAATCCTCTGCCACATTTATAATTGTAGATCCAGAACACTACAGAACATTGTAGATCCAGAAAACCACAGAGCATTGTAGACTATTGCAAATTCATGTGAAATGCCTATCTTATAACATCACTTGAAATACTCATTTACAAAACTAGCACCGATTTGTATTAAAGGCTGTCTTCTCCAGTCCTGTCTTGACCACAGGCTGGTCCAAAACGGAACTTCATTATATGAGGCAATGACCTAGACGCTTCATGCTTGAAGTTATTTGCTTTCATTAGAATGCAAATATTTATCAATTGTCATGATAATGGGCCAAGTTTTCCACACAGAATACTCAACTAATGAACTGTATTGCAAATCCCAGGGAATTATAATAGTTCACTTGAGGAATGAAATTTTGGCCAAAGTTGCAACACTCAGAATCAGATCAGACTCGGCAAGCACTTGGCGTTGACTCAGAAAAATTTAAAATTTTAAACATTTAATTTCAAAAAAAGTGAAATCATGCACAACAATAAAAATACAGACGGGGGAAGGTGTGGAGGTAGGGATTGGTGCTCTTTGACCCCAGAGAAAACAAGTAGCCTACTAAGTTTGGGGGCATGTAAGTGTGCAAATAGGAAAAATCACATCAAGATACATAAATAAACATTTCTAAGATAAATAACTACTTTTATTTCTGCAGAAAAAGTAGTTTTGCCTAGGAAGAACAGGACTAGTTCCTGTCAGTATTGGAGTACCATTTTGGACAATCTGTTGATATTTCCTATTTTGTATCAAATGGCTGTACGGTTAGGCTACCATTTTGGACAATCTGTGATATTTCCTACTTTGTATCAAATGGCTGTACGGTGAGGCTGCAGCCCTTTTCTTTAATATAATCTACATTCATTCTTGTAAAAAAAATACAAACAAGGAACAAAATATGCAAGAGTTCTAAACAAGAAATTCTAAGATAAATACCATAAAATTTCTGAAAACTTTCTGATAGACTGAGACAAAATAAAGAAAAATTGAGGCTCTGAATGGCCTCCAGAGTCCAAAGGTCATCAATCTGTAGACTAAATATAGACGGCTTATATGTGTGTGTGTGTGCGCATGCAGTTTGGGATGCCTGACTTGGCCAAGCCAAGTCATCGACTTCAGGTCTGACACAACCAGCACTTCAACTTGGAGTTTTCAAAAATGGTGAATTCATGAACAACAATGAAAATACAAACGAGGAACAAAATATGCAAGTGTTCTGATTTCTACTGCATGTAAGTGTGCAAATAGGAAAAAACACATCAAGATACATAAATAAACATTTCTAAGATAAATAACATAGAATTTCTGAGAAGCTTTCTGATATACTGAGACATAATACATAAAAATTGAGCCTCTGAATAGCCTCCAGAGTCCGAAGCCCATCAATCTCTAACCTAAATACAGACAGGTTTTGACACGCAAAACTAAGTTTACAGGTATATATATATATATATATAACAGTCGTTCACCATAAAAGCCCAGTTTACACCATGGCTACGTCCACCCGGGAAAATATCTCTTATACTCGTTTGGCAAGTATACATGAACGGGCAACAACAACCCCCGAGAGGGCCAATCACAATAAACCAATGTTATCAGAACCGGACTGGTCATCGAACCAGCAAAGCCCAAAATGTGAACTGGACCGGAAACCAGACCAGAACCGGCAAAAAACCGGGTAAAAAACCAGCTAACTAAAAAATACATAAAATATTCATATTTTGTAAAAAAACATATATATTCATGTACATACATATGAATCCAAACCATTAATACAGAAATATGCAAAGTTTCTCATATATATAGCAAATATGGGTGCAAATATTCAAAATAGCACCTAGTGCAATACATCTCTGAGGTTCTGAACCAAAGTACATTAACAAAGAGGCTCCAAAGTACATAAGCAAAGTTTTTTTTTTGGTTTTTTAAAAAAAATTGAGTTTCGTGAGTCCCCAGTCCAGACCGGCCGGTTCGTCCGGTTTTGACCAGTTTCGGCTGGTTTCATACCCGGTTTGGAAAAAAATCTGGTTTTATGACTTTTTTTTGCTGACCGGACAGGCCAACCCTATAAACCGGTCAGACCGGCCAGTTTTGCCGGTTCCGGTCCAGTTCCGATAACACTGCGATAAACGGCTCACCAGCCTAATATTTCATTACATACAAGGGATCCCAAGGAGCAAATGTCCCCGGCGAGATTTGAACCCGGGTGGGGAGTGCAACCACCAAATCTCCCGATCACCCGAGCTACGCCCCATGGACAAAGTTTATATATATATATATATATATATATTTGCAGTTTGGGTTCCTGACATGGACTCGGCCAAATCACTGAGTTCATCTAAATCAGAGAGAGTCACCTGCTAAATTAGCTTCGGCCAAGCCAACGGGGCATCTCAGCTTGTTTTCTTACCTATCCTACTGAATCTCAGCTAGTTCCAAGTGAATCAACGGAGTTGTGAAACATTGCCTTTTACCTCTAGATCAGACCACTTTGTCTAGCTATAAAACAGATTAAGAAGATGAAACAAAAATATTATGGATAATAATTCCCTGGGAATTGAACTAATTCCCATGACAAATGATTTTTAACTGTTAGATCAATCCAACACCTCTAGAGAGAAAACAGATAAGACAATGTTATTATTCTTTGCTATTACCCAAGATTCAAGGTATAGAAAAAAAAATAAAGAGCACATGACAGTATTTTATGTTAGTCATACATTAACTCATACTGTGTTATTCACACAAAGACATTTTACATTAGTGGTGCTATTAGCATTAGTCTCTCTTTCAATTACATCATTCAATTTTTATGTTGTTAGTTTTTATGAAAGTCCATTGATAACTGATTCATCAATTACATATGGGACTAACTCATAAATAAAGGCCTCCAGTCATACTGTGCATTAAATTTGAGAAGCTTAATATAAGTCTTCCTGTCTCTCAGCAAGTCCGGTACCTTAATGATACTTTGTGAAATTAGTCTACCAGTACTATTCCTCTTCAAACAAATGTCCAATACCAGTATAGACCAAGGTTACAAAAACCGAACCGGTGGTCGAACCAGTCGACCCTGAAAACCGGACCCGAACTGGAACCGGACCAAAACCGGTCCACCAAAATACAAAAACTTCTTAAATTTTGAAAAATTATATATATATATTCATGTGCAACCATGTGAATCCAAACCATTATACACAAATTTGCAAAAAGTGCTCTTGGTATGTGCCATACTAAGCATATTTCACTAGAACCTTCCCCACTCAATCAACTTTTAAATTTTTTTTTTTAATTTAAAAAATACCCTGTTTAGTGTTGTTGTACAGTTATGTAAGGAATTGGTCAAAACCGAAACCGGAAGCGGTCAAAACCGGACGGTTCTATACGAAACCGGTTTGAGACACCGGTTTGACCCGGTGAGGCCCCAAAACCGATCGGACCGACCGGTTTTACCGGTTCCGGTCCGGTTTTTGTAACACTGGTATAGACCCATCTAACTCCGGTTCTACAAAGCGCCAATAGGGATCAAATCCTCAAACCTTTCACCACTAAACTACAGCACACATCCCTCTCACCACTATGCTACAACACACTGATCAGTGTTACCATAATTGCGCTTTAAAATGTGATTTCCTGATATAAATCGGGGTCGGGCCCTAAACAAGCTGATTTAAAATTTTCTGACTTATACTCGGTTTGACAAATTTTGACCCAGTCAACACAATTGACTCACGATTTAAAACTTTGCCCGAGTTTCAGTCGTGATTTTCTGGTTGGCGCATTCGGAAATTTATAAAAGCTTGATTTTGTCTGCATTTTCTCATTTCTTTGCTTGCTATGGGTTTATTTGTCTGCGTCCAGTGTTTTCTTCCAGGTGGTGTGAAGGAGCGGTGACCATCATCTTCAAAGCGGCAACCTACCTGCGGAAGTGTTGACTCGTTACTCAGTCGTGAGCTGTGAACAGTTTGAAGGGGCACCCTGCAGACATAACTGTGAAGTTTGAAGTTTCATGTCTTCATTGCCCTGGCGACCGTGTATTTATTTACCTCCCGACAGTTGCTTAAGTTTATAATAGTTTATAACTTTATTGTTTAGATATTATATAGTAGTTTTATTATTTTTTGGTTTAGATACAAGATAGTTATACCTTAGGATAGCAAGGGTCTAAACAATAATTAGAAAATAACTTATAATGTACCTATTAAATATTGGTTATAAATATTATATAATATAAGTTGAGGATAATAATGAATTATAAAATATAAGTTAAGGATAATATATTTATATGATTTGATATCTTTTGACATCCATTGATAAATCGCATTATATGGATATGACTATTTTAAATATTTATGAAAATTGTTTATTTTTAATTCAAAATGTGTATATATCAGTGTTCCACGGGGACGCACCTCCCAGGGTTGGGGACTCGCCCCCTGCGCTTCCCACGCACCGAGGGCTGGGAGGCTCCATGCGAAACGTTTCCCAGCACCCCGTTTCTGTGAAACTTGGGGAAACAAAGGTCTAGGAGTTTCCCGGATTGGGGGGGCTCCCACATGCCCCCTCTTGAAAATGGGGGGCTCCCATAGGCCCCCACCCCCCTCGATTTTTTAAATTTTTTTTCTTAAAAAAATGGTTCATCTTAAATTTTAGGATTTTACACTAAATGGTCATTATAAATCGAATAGAAACAAACATCAATATGATATTCTTGGCTATAACGATTACATTTACATTACACTGAACTCTTCGGAAACATAAGGATGCTAGTATGCAAATGGTGATGGGATGAGGAATTGATATGTTTATATGTTGGGGTTCATATTTTTATTATTTTTCTTTTTTTTTATAATTTTAGAGACTGACCTCCCTATGTTAGGGACCCCGACGCCCCCTCATGCCCCCCCGTCCCCCAAAATACTCTAAAATTTTCGGGTGTCTCTACACGTCCCCAATGTACGTTTCCCCGCTCCCACGCTCCCGCATCCTGGAAACTTGGTGGAAGGCTGGTATATATTTAATTTTTTGTATTTGCCGATTTTTTCCCGATCTGATTCAAACTTTTCGCTCTTTTGCCTCGCCAATTTATTGTTGATACCTATTCTAGTAACTATGACACTGATGCATGCATTCTTTATTTTATTTTATTTTATTTTTATATTTTTATGGGAGAGATGAACACTTTCCCCCCACCCGGGTTGTTGGGAATCTAATCCTTTGGGTTAGCATTCTCCCATATTATTGTATTATTATTATTCTTCCTTTTCCTGAGAAAAGGAAATGATGAGTCATAAGGGAGACCAAGGGTCACCCGAGAGTCCAAGAGGCCACTTGGAATATGAAACCAAGAGTCACTTCTCATGTATATATGTAAATTAGTTAATGAAAAGTAAGTGTGATTTGACGCCTATCTGTCTGTTTTGTGTGGTTTTCTATTTGCCTATATTGGCTTGTGTTCTTCCAATATCATTTATGCCCTAAGGGGCTCCTTACAGTGGTATCAGAGCCACTTCTGAACCTGCAGCCTGTGGTAATCTGCCATATGCTTTCGATGTTGGAAACCCTAATTTCTAGCATATTAATTATTCTACATCAAAGAATCCTATTTTTGGTGTAAATCATTATTCCTCAACAGATTCCTGTGCATATGAGATTATTCTCAGTCTGCCAACCTGCAAATTCTGCTCCATAAACATCCTCTTGCGAATTTCTCTCAGTGAACGTTTTAGCAAATTCAATGAGTTGCCCCTCCATACATGAACTCTGAAGCACTCTCTCCCAGAACAAGCGTTGTATAGGTTTATCATGGAATCTTGTGAATATTGTCTTTGAAGAGGTGCGTTGAACAACCCAATGATGTGTAAACAAAGAACCCTAATTTTGTTGCTCATCTACCTGTCAGTCCCCAGTCTGCCCTTTACTATTCTTTCTGGTAGCCTGCCTGCCATAAGCGTTATTCTCCTGCATGATACAGACCTGCATTGAAGGAACGTCTCAGGTATCTTTGAATCGATGTAAGTCCACTCCAAGAATGTTGCCACTCCATCACCCTCTATATTTTTGTACTCAATGTTTTGTGAATCTTCTCTCTGCATTACCTTACCTCCCAAGCAAACTGATCCCATTTCACAACAATTTGTTCGTTCAACTATCTACGTTTACACACAACACTCGCAATCAGTGAAGTCTAGCGTTTGGCTAACTGTCAGTCCCCAGTCTGCCCTCTACTATTCTTTCTGGTAGCCTGCCTGCCATAAGCGTTATTCTCCTGCATGATACAGACCTGCGTTGAAGGAACGTCTCAGGTATCTTTGAATCGATGTAAGTCCACTCCAAGAATGTTGCCACTCCATCGCCCTCTATATTTTTGTACTCAATGTTTTGTGAATCTTCTCTCTGCATTACCTTACCTCCCAAGCAAACTGATCCCATTTCACAACAATTTGTCCGTTCAACTATCTACGTTTACACACACTCACAATCAGTGAAGTCTAGCGTTTGGCTAGTTTAAAATCGTGAGGGCCTCAATTCCTTGAGTTGTGCGATCAATTTCTTGAGTTGTGTGAATGGATGATTGTGTATGCTACCAAATGCGTGAAGATGTGATTGTATTTTGTTAATTGTTGGGTATATTTAGTGAGCCGAGTCCTCCATGCTTGAGCATTCTTATTTTTTTTATTTTTTTTGGGGGGGGGACAGATGGACACTTCCCCCCCACCAGGGCTGTAGAAATGCACCTTCTCGGCGCAATAATAATAACAACAACAGCAGCACACTGATGCATGCATTTTTTTTATGGAATAGACAGACACATTCCCCCCACCCAGGCTGTAGAAATGCACCTTCTCGGCACAACAACAACAATAATAATAACAACAACAGCACACTAATGCATGCATTCTTTTTCTTTTTTTTATGGGGACAGATGAACACTCCCCCCCCCACCCGGGCTGTAGAAATGCTCCTTCTCAGCGCAATAATAATAATAGCAACAGCACACTGATGCATGTATTTTTTTTTAATTCTAAATTTTTTTCATTTTTATTGGACAGACGGACACTCCCCCCGCCCCCAACCCGGGCTGTAGAAATACGCCTTCTCAGTGCAATAATCTAAAAATAATATGACTAGCCCCTTCATAGATAATTAAATATCAAACAGCTACAGCTATACAGAATAACAACTATCAAATGATAGGAACTGTATTAAGTTATAAGTTATAACAGAGGCAGTAATGTTTGTGTATGCAACAATGACAATACTAGAACATGTAGTAGTATTAAATTCTTAATACATAAGACACTTTTATGATTTATCCAATTTCATTCACAATACAGCTTAACATGAACACTGCTTAAAACCAAATAATGCTGTAATCTATATTCAAAATCCAATACCCAAAGCAACTCAAAAGAAAAACCTCTGGTGCGCAAGCCTATCTGTTCACTATATTGAAGCAATACAAGTATCACAAAAACACAGTTTACAAATGTCATAAAAAAGAGATGCCCAATCACAACTGAATAGTAAATACAAGAGCAATACCTTACCTCAAAATCTGCCATTGTAATACTAAGATTGATCATTTCTTCATGTGTCCATGCCTTCTTCCACCACACCTCTTCACATTCTGAAGGATTCTGAGAATTCCTGCTTGCTATTATTCTCTTTATTGCAAGCGAAGCTGCTTCCCTAGTTAATGCTGCCAAATCTGCACCTACAAAACCAGGTGTGCATTTTGCAACCTTTTTAAAATCAAATGAACCTTCTAATCTTAATCCAGCTGCAAGTACTGACAAGATCGCTGCCCTTGCATTTTCATCTGGAACACCTAGAAAAATTTCACGATCAAAGCGGCCAGGCCTTCGGAGTGCAGGATCTAGAGAATCAGGTCTATTTGTAGCCCCAATCACAAGGATATGGCCTGAAGTCTTCTTTCTAGATGTTTCTGTATCAGAGCCTTGGTCACCAGATCTTATAGTCTGCTGTGATTCATCCATGCAGGTTAAAAGTTGTGTCACAATTCGACGTTCCATCTCCCTCTGTAATGTTTCTCTCTTAGCACTAATAGCATCAATCTCATCTATAAATATGATAGAGGGTGATGTTTTTAATGCTTTGGCAAACAAAGCACGAATATTCTCCTCTGACTCACCTGCCAGATTTCACAGAATCAAGACAACATCATATCAGAAAATAGATACCCA
Organism: Pseudotsuga menziesii; assembly: GCA_001517045.1. NCBI lineage: Eukaryota > Viridiplantae > Streptophyta > Pinopsida > Pinales > Pinaceae > Pseudotsuga > Pseudotsuga menziesii. The sequence continues at coordinate 497,054 of LPNX011089151.1, forward strand.
ATAAAGACAAAGTACTAGCTTGCACCAAAGTCACTGTAACACAGAATCAAGAATATCTGAAAGGACTAATAGATGCATTATATAAAACAAAACAGGGCATGAAAATCCCCAGTGCCCAGTGTTTTATAGCATTTTACAAAACACTACACAATCAGGCAAAACAAAGTAACTCATAAAGGACCACTCAGCCATCACCTATGCCTAATGCTAACTAGTCAGTCTACACAGAGAATGTCTGCAGATATTGTTGTGATGCATCCTGCAACATTGATAAATAAATTGCTGGTCACCAAATCATCTAGCCCAATTATAACACGGAATTTCAGTCAGCAATAGTAATCACAGAGTCAAGCTATCGTCATCTTGTCATGCAGGTTAATAGTGGTAGACACCTAATGGGAAATATTGGTAGAAGCTGATTCTAGTTTTCATTATTAAGTCATTAAACCAGCAAACTAGCTCTCTAGAGACAAAAGTGATCTTTGACAACTGATATTGCAATCCTTGATTCAAGATAGCTGTATTTGCATGTATAAGATTTTTTTCTCTCACCATGCAATGTACATATTTAATATAGAACTATGGCAACATACTACCTTGTTCAGTGTGAACTCTTGTTGCATTCTTACATAATCTCTTTATTAATGCTATTTATCTATATGTGTAAGACATACTCGCTGAAGAAATATATATTCTTTTTCATGACTTCAGAAAAACTTCTTCAATTGCACAAGTAGATAATGAAGAGAAAACCACCAACCCATCTTAGTTTTTCAAATAATCTACACAGTTCTAATGACACACCATCTGTCAGCCTCCTGCAAATTACAAAATACTTGAAAGCTTGGAGTCAGTTGCCCATCCTTGCCTCTGTACGTTGCAGCATATTCAATGGAAAATCAGGAATTATTTTGAGGAATTCCGATGAACAAGCAGTGACATATAATAGAAAGATCCACAATGTAACCAGTTTGGAGGCATCCAGGAAGATGCAGCAAAATGTAGGTGTTCGGTAATTATGAACATGTAAAGGACAACAGCACTATTGTAAAAAGCAAAAAAATGGTAGTATTAGTAAGTTGAGTGGAGGCAAATCAGCACACCTACCAGGCTATACCACAAACTTTTAAAGCATTGCTTAATGCGCTGGGCAGGATGGGAAATTGGCCACAACCCTAACACCCACCTAAAGGAACATTGGTTCACAATAATTAGAAACAAACCAGTGAAACAGGAATCGCTGATCTGACAAAATTAATCGCAAGTCTGACTCAGCTCGGCAGCTAAACGAGCAGACTTGAGTCTGACAAGTCAAACTCGCATTCATCAAGTTTGACTCATGGTCAACACGAGTTTGACTCACGTGTCAACAATGGAATCGCCAATTTGACTATGGATTGTGAGTCAGTACGGATCACCAGCAGCCTTTAAATATCCGTTTGAGGGTTTTAAAATTAATTTTTTCATTTGCAAACAGGCTTTCTCTCTGCTGGAAGTGCGTGGAAGACATACAATTGAAGGACACGGCAAGGCAACTAGGGTACCCACAACCACAGCATATATGAGATCATGTTTGGACTCATAATATATATGAGATACTTTGGATCATGTTTGGACTCATGTCATATATGAGATACTTATTCATCCATGATATTTTGGACATCTATTGATATCATGCATTGTTTGGACATGGCTTTATTGAATATCAATTAAAAATGTTTTTTTAGTTCAATATATGTGTATATCTTTATTTTTTGCATTCACCAATTTTTTCCCAAGTTTTTGCCGATCCAATAAACCTCTTCGCTCTTCTGCCTCGCTGATTAATTACTGATTCTGAGTCTGGTAACATATAAACAAACCAGTGAAAGACCACTGTAAAGGACAGAACAAAACAAACATTGCAAAAAGCAACCAAAAGTAAGATGGTAAGTAGATTTGTAGAAATAACGAAACACTATACAGGCATACAAATAATTTCACAGCTAAGCTCAAGACAAGGGCAAGCTGAGCAGTGACTATAGCTCTGAGATCCGCCCAGAGAGAAATTTGGAAGCAAAGCCACTGCATCAGTGCCTAGAATGAATATTTCATACTCTATTGGCCCAGCAATCATATGTTTGTTAAATGAAGTTGCCTGATACTCCCAAAACTAATATGTCTAGGTCTCTGAAAATGCTTGAAGCTCAATTGCAGGAAGTAAAATCTGTAAATGTTACAGATATAAACGTTAAAGCAAAATGAGTGACAAGATCCAGCCTCCAACAAGCACTACAACTAATAATAGAAGCATTGATGCTGTTGAGAATCAACAGCATTACTTAACAAATGAAAAGAAAATTTGTGGTCCCCATATCTTTTTCATTTCTTTACAACCAGCATAGATCCATCCTAAACCCGGATCTATCAAGCAGTGAGAGGGATCCAATTTCTCGATTTGTAATTTTATTTTATTTTTATTTTAATGAATTACTTTTTATTTTTGGTAATGTAGCGTTTCTGGTAATGTAGCGTTTCATTACATTACCTTATGTGACAACATCTCTCCCATACTGGGTTGTATTAGTCTAAAAAGTAGTACATTAATGAAAATTTATCATTTTGTATCATAGCACCAAGCATATTTTGAAGCTTAATAGCAGCATAGCTTGCTCAGTAATTCAATATGTATTACTCTTTGAAGACGTCAGTAAAAGAAACAAGGGAATGTGTGAGACTAACATGACCATATCTAGAATTCCTATTGAACCCTCTATAAGTGACAGAGACAAACATCACCATGCTCTTACTTGTCCAGTTTTGCATATGTTCCACAAGGATTCAGGAACTGGGGAATAGGTGACAAAGTTAGGGAATTGCTGCTTTTGTCTATCTGAAACAATCCAACCGTGGAATGGACAAAAAAGTATCTTGAGGTTCCAAGGACAAAACATCCTAAAAGGAGTTGATCCAGATTTTGCACTCCATTTAGAAGGAACCAAAAAATATATATTCTGATATAACTGTCGAATGCTTAATGAACCCTCTAGAAGTAACAAGCAAACATCACCATGCTCCTTTGTTGTCCAGTTTCATATATGTTCCACCAGAGTTCAAGAAAAGGGGAACATGTGACGAAGCTTGGGAATGGCTAGTTTCATTTCCCTGAAACAATCCAACCACAAAATGGATACAAGAGTATCATAAGGTTCCAAGATGAAAGCATCCTAAAAGGCGTTGATCCAGATTTTGCACTACATTTATTAGGAACCAAAAACATGTATGTGGATGGCTTAGTCCTTAAACTTGCATCTCTTGCGCTGGTGCAATTTAACCTACCATTGCCATTGTAGAGGCATTTTGTGCAACCCTCTATTTCTCATTGGTTCCCTCACTCTTGCGCTCCCCCTAGGATCTGTTAGAATTTGTGCAACTTCGGAAGTTATTCTTATTGTATTTGTATTGTATTTCCTTGTACCTCCTACCGGAGATTATACTGATGTATTTACTCATGTGAACCCTAGAAAGAATCAATGTAAACCCTGGGGAAAGAATCCACAAGAAAAGAATAAAATAAAATTATTTTTGTATTTCCCCAAGGTAGGTCGGCCCCAGTAAATTTTTACTTGGAAAATCAATATAAATAGGAGGCGCCCCTCCTCATTATTTCATCCACTCACAGCAAGTTGCTCCAGCAGAAAAGGTGCGCTACTGCAGTCAAACAAGAAGGATTCTGGTGGACTCAATCAAAGATCACTTCGTTCCGCAAATCCCAGAAAAGATGACGGCTAGGAAGATGTTCAAGACCTTGAAGAAGTTATTTGAACACAGTAGCATCAATGTGACTCTCACGTTGAGGAACAAACTATCAAATATGAAGATGATTAAGTCAGAATCTATTGCCTCATATTTCATGAGGATCACCAAACTTCGGGACAAGCTAAGGTCCAATGGAGACAACATTGAAGAAAAGGAGCGTGTCATGACCACTCTAAATAGGCTTCCACCATCTTGGGAGTCCTTCATCCAAACCATAAGTGGTCGAACCAAGTTGCCCAAATTTGATAAGTTATGAGCAGACTGCACTCACAAAGAGACCAGGATTGCAGCAAGGCAAAAACTCCATGGTCCTCAAGTCGAGGAGAATCAAGCCTTCATCACTCATGCCAAGAAAGGAAAGGGAAAAGGAAAGAAGTTTCACAAAAATAAGCACCAAGCTAGGAGACCAAGTTCTTCTCTAGATCAAAGGGAAAAGAAGAAGGATCTATCACATATACAATGCTACAAGTGTAAGAAATGTGGTCACCATGAAGGCCAGTGTTTTAGTTCAAACAAGAGGAAGCATGAAGCTTCAACAGCTGATGTGGAAGATGGCCATCGTCACAAGAAACAAAGAAATGAAGATCGTACAAAATTCTTCTTCATATCAACACTATCAGATATGGTTACCACCACTAGTGATACATTGCTTATAGATAGTGGTGCTTCTAAGCATATGATTGGTTATAAAGAGAACCTTTCAGAAGTTGTTGAGAAAGAATCCCATCTCCGTGTTGTACTTGGAGATGATGCCAACTACTCTGTGAAAGGGTTTGGAATCTGGATCTACATCTCTTCAGTTGGAATCAAATGACTTACTACATCTGAATGATGTGTTGTATGTACCTGGTATGAAAAGAAACCTTGTCTCCATCTCCGCCTTAGAAGACAAGGGATATAGAGTTACATTTGCAGATGGAAATGTGCTGGCATGGCACAAGAATTCTAGCATGAACACAGCAAAAGTGATTGGTGTAAGGGAGGAAAGCATGTATCGTCTGAGCACTCTACTAGCTCAGGCTTTAGTCCATGATTCCACTAACATCAATGAGATATGGCACATAAGACTAGCTCATCTAAACTATCAAGCTCTCCCTGCATTAAGAAACATGGTGACAGGTCTACCAATGCTTCATGTAAACCATGATGGTGTATGTGGAGGATGTGCACCAAGTAAGAATACCAAGGGTTCCTTTCCGAAAAGTGAAAGCAGACCCAAGGGAATATTGGATCTAATCCACTCTAACTTGTGCGGAGCGGACACATGACGGTTACTTCACTGGGTGGTTACAACTACTATGTAACATTTATTGGCGACCACTCACGAAAGACATGGATATACTTCCTCAAGACCAAGGAATTCGAGGAAGTACTTAGCAAATTCAAGGAATTCAAAGCACAAGTCGAGAATCTGTCAAGGAGAAGAATTAAGATCCTGAGATCAGACAATGGTGGAGAATATACCTCTACAGAACTCAATGATTTATGCAAAGAAGTAGGAATTAAAAGGGAGCTCATAGTTCCCTACAACCCTCAACAAAATGGGGTTGCGGAAAGGAAGAAACAAACAATTGTGGACACAGCCAAAGCCATGATACATGACCAGAGTCTACATATGTTCTTATCGGCATAAGCATCCAGAACAATTGTTTATGTACAAAACAGATGCCCTCATAAAATCTTAAAGCACATGACTCCGAAAGAAGCGTTCACAAGAGTGAGGCCATAAGTGGGCCACCTTTGTATCTTTGGCTTCCCAGTCTACATTCATGTCCCCAAGGATAAAAGGAAGAAACTTGAACCTTCAAGCAAGAAGGGAACATTCGTGAGATACAGTGAGTCTTCAAAGGCTTACAGAATATACATCCCAAGATCAAGGCAGATCGAAGACAGTAGGGATGTAACCTTTGAAGAAGAAATGGCTATACAAAAAGGAAGAAGATCTAATACGGAGATCAATGATGATGAAGAGATGAGATCATCTCCCTTTCCAGAAGTTAAGAGGGAGTCTGAAGAAAAGAATGAACCGATCGATCCCATTGATGCAGTTGAGCCAGTTGATGCTCCCACATATATGACAGTAAGTCGAAAAAGACCTAGATGGGCACAACAACCACTGCAGGATGCTGAGGGGCACGAAGCTCCACACGGAATCCATCGGGAAAAGCAAAAGACCTCAAAGGTTCTCGATTTATGTAGCACTGATGAGTCTCACATCATTGACTCAGAGCTTAGAGCCTACCACGTACGAAGAAGCATCCAGACACCAAGTTTAGAAGGATGTTATGACAGAGGAATTCCAATCTATCATGAAGAATGACGTATGTGAGGTTGTACCGAGACCTGAGGGGAAGTTAGTAGTGACATCCAAATGAATTTTCAAGATTAAACATGGAGCAGATGATAGCGTGGAAAAACACAAGGCCATATTTATTGCCAAAGGATTCTCTCAGAAAGAGGGAATTTTGACTATGATGAACATTTGCTCCTGTGGCTCAATATACTTCCATTAGAATCATCATTGCTATTACTTCAGCTATGGGATGGAAGCTACATCAAATGGATGTAAAGACCACCTTCCTCAATGGCATTATCGAGGAAGAAGTTTACATTGAACAACTAGAAGGGTTTATTGTCCATGAGAAAGATTCCCACGAATCTAAACTGAAAAAAGGCATTATATGGACTCAAGCAAGCACCTCGTGCTTGGTATGGACGAATAGACGGATACCTGGTAAACTTGGGATTCACCAAGAATGATGTAGATCCTAATCTTTACTACAAGATTATGGATGATGAGCCATTGATTTTGGTCCTGTATGTGGACGACTTGTTTCTCACAGGAAATCAGAAACTAATTGGATGGTGTAAGAAGAAGCTTGCCTCTGAGTTTGAAATGAAGGACCTCGGATTGATGCATTACTTATTGGGATTAGAAGTATGGCAGAGGCAAAAGGAAATTTTATTAAGTCAAGGAAAATACACCATTGATATTTTGAAGAGATTCAGGATGTTGGACTACAAGTCCATGACTACCTCGATGGATGCAAATTTCAAGAAACTGAAGGAGTCTAATTCAAATTCTGATATGATTGATCCCACCATGTATTGCCAGTTGATTGGCTCCCTGATGTATCTGACAAACACCATACCAGATATACGTTTTGTTGTGAATACTCTTAGCCAGTTTATGAGTGATCTGAGGCAAATTCACTGGGTTTTCTGCAAAACATGTTCTCAGATACTTACGTGGCACTGTGGGATATGGTCTAAGATATGCTTTAGGATGTGATATGATATTGCAAGGATTTTCTGACTCATATTGGGTCAGGTGTGTTGCAGATAGAAAGAGTACTTCCGAATGTTGCTTCAGTTTGGGCTCTGTAGTGATTTCCTAGTGTAGCAAGAAGCAGACCTCAATAGCACTTAGCACCGCAGAGGCCGAGTATATCGCTGCCAGTGCAGCAGCTCGAGAAGCAGTATTACTACAAAAACTCCTTGCAAGATTGTTTGGTCAGAATCCAGGATCAACTATGATTCACTGTGATAATCACAATTGTATACATTTGTCAATGAATCTTGTATTTCACGATAAGACGAAGCATATAGAAATTCGATATCACCACATTCGTGATATGGTGGAGAAAGATGCAGTCGAGCTACAATATGTTCTGTCGGATGACCAGACTATAGATATTCTTACCAAGCCTCTACTCAAAACAAAGTTTGAATACTTTCGCAGAAGACTTGGAGTAGAAGAAAATGCATCCCTCATGGAGAGGGAAAGTCGAGACTTGAGACTGATATCTATGACGCTTTCACACTAGTGCCTCTACTTGTTCTGAGTCTCATCCAGGTATGGGAGAAATTCCATCGGCATTATGAGATGGGCAGATAGCAGATGGTTGTATACATTGATGACCACTATATGTTCAAATTCTCAATCTGGTATTCTTTGGAGTATTCCCGCCATCTCTTGAGATGAACTGGTAGTAGATGGTTGTGTACACAAGTGGCCTCTGCTCGCCGTGGTTCTCAGCCAAGTATGGGAGAATCCCATCGACATCTTCAGACGGGTAGGACATAGACGGTCGTGTGCACTGGTGACCACTATAGGTTCAGATTCTCAATTTGGTGTTCTTTGGAGTGTTCCCACCAACCCTTGAGATGAACAGGTAGTAGAAGGTCGTGTACACTGGTGACCTTTATTGATCCTGGTTCTTAACCTGTTGTTATGGAGAATTCCCACCAGCCCTGGTTCTCAACTTGGTGTAGAGAATTCCCACCGTCACTTGAAATGAACTGATAGTAGATGGTCGTGTGAAGCAAGTCTAGGTTCTCAGGTAGAGACAGACTCATAGCAGATGAGATGTCGATTGCTATACTCTCCGACGGATGTGTAGAGTTACAAAGATGATAGATCTACCGTCAAATTGTGTGCATCAAATTTTTTATGACAACCTTCAGCATGTATAGAGATGATCGAGACAACTGTGAGGTACAAAAGAGACCCAGATGCTAATGATGACCATATCTGAAGAATATCTTCCTTGTTGAGAGGGAGTGTTGAAATTTGTGCAACTTTAGAAACTATTCTTATTGTACTTGTCTGGTATTTCCTTGTAGCTCCTACAGGAGATTAGACTGATGTATTTACACATGTAAACCCTAGGGAAAGAATCCACAAGAAAAGAATAAAATAAAATTATTTTTGTATTTCCCCAAGGCAGGTCGGCCCCACTCAAACTGCCAAGTGGGCCCCAGTAAATTTTCACTTGGAAAATCAATATAAATAGGAGGTGCCCCTCCTCATTATTTTATCCACTCACAGCAAGTTGCTCCAACAAAAAAGGTGTGCTACTGCAGTCAAGGAGAGTGTTTTATGGGGTTGTATCTTAGAGAGATATTCTCTCTCTCTTTCTTCTTCTCTCTGCTCTCAAAAGCTATTATCTCTATACGAAGGTTTGTTGGGTTTTTCCCAATTGGGTTTCCCATGATATATTCGTGTGTTCTTTGTTTCTGTGCTTTGTCTTTCTTCTAGATATCCTAATGTTTATTTGCAATTAAGTTATATTGCTATAATCTTGTAAAAACTAATAGGCTCATGCAGTCATGCCCCCTCAACCCTGATCTGTAAAAATTCCTTTAAAATCCAACTAGGGCTAAACAGTATATTAAATTTGTTACTGGAAACCACACATGAATTTCTTTTATTAGTATTGCAGCGGAAAGTAAATACTATGAAACATTCACAACATCACATAAAACAGACACAGTATTTTGGGTATGGAAACCCCAAGATAAAACCCAAGATGGGAAAATCGGTGCAACAATTAGATGAATTTATATTATAAAGATATGGAACTTTTACAACCAACATATAAATTCACCCAACCTGGCGAATTGAAACCTCTGCAGAAACACTGGACAAATCCAGCAACTCAGCACACCCTAGCACAGTTGTACGGCCCCTGTGTCAGCAATACGGCCTCCTCTACGCAGCTGTAGGGATCTGTACGACGCTGGCGTCAGCTTGTACGAATTTCGTACTATTGTACAATTGCTCCTACCGAATGGTAGGACTACCCTCTACATGATCCTGTACGACTTCTAGCTCAGCCTGGAACCTCGGTGGATCTATCAAGTAGGTGCTCCTCCGTTTTTTCAGCAAATTCCTCCCTATGACTTCTCTTTGTCTGTATCTCACCTGTGTATGTGTCCTCTCCACCAAATCTCCTTTTGACTCAATGGCTAAGAGAAAACCCTAACCCTCACTATGGATCAATGGATGTGATCCTCCGCTGAGATCAATGGATGTGATCCTCCACTGAGATCAATGGCCAAGATTAGATTAGCCATCACTTAAGTTTGTTTTACTTTTCACTTTATAAAAGTGATTCCATTAAATCAAAATCAAATTAGAATAATTAATGTATTTTCCTAAGTCTAACTTAGGAAAATCACATTAAATACATTTGGCTTCCTGGTTAATGTCTTCCTAGCATGCAATGCTAGAAGACCTTCCTTGTTGCCACTTTCTAACACTCCATCTCAACGAGGAAGGGATTCGATAGCAACCCCAACTTATCTCTGAACTTCACAAAACTGTCTGCAAAGCGCCTTGGTGAAAATGTTCATCGGCTACTCATCTGGCTGTATGTACTCCAACCGAATGGTTCTTTTCTGTACACAATCTCTCAGGAAGTGGTACTGAATGTCTATGTGTTTGCTCTGGTCATGGAACACTGTATTTTTAGATAGCCATATGCCACTCTGATTGTCTCAATGAACTACAATAGCCTCTAGCTCACACTCGAACAACCCTGAAAGCAACTTCCTCAGCCACATTCCCTCACAAGCAGCAAAATTGGTTGCCATGTACTCAGCCTCTGCCGAGCTCAATGCAATTGACTTTTGCTTCCTGCTAAACCACGAGACAACCCCTGATCCAATGTTGAAGCAGCAACCTAAAGTGTTCTTCGGGTCCTCTACACACCCTGCCCAGTCAGCATCTATGAAGCCTGCTAACTATAAACTCCCCCTGCGCTCATAAACCAACCCATACTCCACAGTACCTCTGATGTAGTGAAGTATGTGCTTCGCAACTGTCCAATACAATCTCCAAGGGTCCACCGTGAATTGGCTCAAAGAGTTGACTGCGAAGCTAATGTCTAGTCGTGTGTTGATCAGATACATGAGAGATCCGATAAGTTGGCGATACAATGTAGGATCAAATCCGTCTGACCCTAATGCATCAATCTTCCTCTAGTTGGAAACTAGAGGTATGGCCATAGGCTTTTGATCCACCATCCTGAATCTCTTCAAGATCTCCACTAAATACTTCCCCTGTCCAATGAAGAAGCACCCGTCTCTCTGCCAAACCTCCAAGCCTAGGAAGTAATGCATCAACCCAAGGTCTTTCATCTCAAACTCAGCTGCAAGGTTGGACTTGCAGTCATCAATCAGTGTCTCATCTCCTGTAAGAAAGAGATCATCTACATATAAGACCAGTATGAGAGGCACCTCACCTGTCAAGAAGTACAGGTTGTGGTCTGCCTCACTCTGTTAGAATTCCATCTCCCGTTGATTGTTGTCTATCCTCGAGTACCATACTTGAGGTGCTTGCTTGAGCCCATAAAGAGCTCTCTGAAACATGCATACATGTGTTTCCTTGCTCTCCACATCAAACCCCTCTGGCTAATCAATGAATACATCCTCCTTTATAACTCCGTTGAGGAAGGCAGTCTTAACGTCCATCTGATGGACACGCCAACCCATCTCAGCTGCTAATGGGATAATAATCTGAATGGAAGAATACATGGCAACAGGGGCGAAGGTCTCCTCATAGTCAATACCCTCATTCTGTGAAAACCCCTTTGCCACGAAGCGTACCTTGTACTTCTCCACACTTTCGTCTGCTACATGCTTCACCTTGTAGATCCATTTGGATCCCACCACCTTTCTACCTTGTGGCCTTGGGACAACCTCCCATACCTGATTCTTCATGATTGAGTCATACTCCTCAACCATGGCCTCCTGCCACACGTTATGTTGTGCAGCCTCCTCAAAATTAGAAGGTTCGAAGTTAATTAACTCCGTCATCAATGCCATATAGCTAAGTCTCTCCGGTGGTTTGCTCTGCCTCATGGAGCTATGTGGAGAATTCACCTACCTAGAATCCTGAACTGTGGACCTAAACCACTTAGGCCTTGACCTAGTGTCTACCTGATGCAGCTGCTGGATATCTGTCTCCTATTGCGGCTCATCCTCCAAGTCAATGATTGAAGGATCCTGTCCACCTAACTCCCTCTGACTACCAGAATTTGTTCTCTGGCTCCTCTAACTTGACCCCCAAGTCCTATGTTGGTAAGTCCATAGATCTCTGCAAGGGTCTGTCCTCATCAAAGTGGACATCCTTGCTCACAATGATCCTCTTGCGAGCAGGAATATAAACTATGTACGCCTTCAAAGTCTCGTTGTAACCAACAAGTAACCCCTTCTCTCCAGAAGGGTCCAACTTCTTCCTAGTGTCGGCATGAATGTGACAAATGTAGACACTCCCAAATATGCGCAAGTGGCTCACATCTAGTCTTGTTCCTGTGAAGACCTCATCGAGTGTCTTCCTCCCCAAAGCTGTGTGGGGACACCTGTTCTGAATGTATATTGCAGTCATGTATGCCTCGGCCCAAAGGAATAGTGGCAATCCTTGATCAAATAGCATGGCCTTGGCTGCTCCTACCATTGTCCTATTGTTTCTCTCCGCCACTCCATTCTGTTGCGGGGTATGAGGCACAGTGTGCTCCTTCTTGATCCCCTCTGCTGAGCAATACTCCAAGAACTCATTGGAGGCGTGCTCTCCCCCATTGTTCGTTCTCAATACTTGGATCCTCCTCCCTGTCTGGTTTTCCACGAGAGTCTTGAACTCCCGAAACCAATCAAAGACCTCTGGCTTGGTCTTCAGGAAATAGATCCAGGTCTTCCTGGAATAATCGTCAATGAAAGTGACGCAATAACTGTAACCACTGAAAGATTTGACACTCATAGGTCCGCAAACATCCGAATGCACTAAGTCCAAGATCCACTTAGACTTGTGCTCCCTATGTGGGAAAGGTCTCTTGATGTTCTTCCCCAACGCACAACCCTTGCAGTGGTTATGCTTTTCCTCTTGTACCTGAGGAACACCAATGACTGCTTGTCTCAAATGCCTCAATGCTCCATGGTGCAAATGTGCCATCCTCCTATGCAACAAATCACCCTAACTAATGTTGCTGCTAACTAAAGCCTTTGCAGACTCAAAGTGTAGTCTATACACTTTCCCGCTCTGGATCCCAATCACCCGATCCAAACTCCTATCCGACTCCTTGGGCCTGATGTACACCCTATGGTCTCGAAACTTCACCTGAAATCCCTTGCCCTCCAAGGTGGAAACGGATATGAGGTTTTTAGTCAACCCCAGGACATACAATACATCAGCAAAATTGAGGGGTTTTCCAAACTCCCTCTAAAATGAAACAATGCCAACTCCTTGCGCTTGATACTGGGCATCATCACCCATCTCTATGTGGATATTTAATCCACCTTTCTGCAAGTCCTTGAAGAACCTCTTTTGTCCTGTCAAGCAAAAATGTTCATCGAAGTTCTTGCTGAATTCCTCCACCTCTGCAAATCCTGCCATTTGGGTATTGTTCTTCTTCTTCCTGTCTGGGCATTGGGAGGCAAAGTGTCCTTGCTTGTGGCAGATAAAACACTTAACCTTTGACATGTCAAGGTTCTTCTTACCACCCTTCTTTTTCTTTGCCTTACTCTTACTCTTCCCTGTCAGTGCTAGAGCTTTTTCTTCCACAATCTATGGGGCACTGCTAGATTAACCTGATCCTTGACCCATGCAGGTCTCCTCCTACAAAAAAATCATCCCACAACCTCTGCCAATCAGAGAGCTTCTCCCTAGCCACAACACCTTTGACAAAGGTGTCCCATGGCTTAGAAAAGCCATTCAGGGCTATCTGAACTAGCTCTTCATCCTCGGTCTTAGAGCCAACAGCTCCAAGCTCATCTCTGATCTATGTGAGCCTTGTGAGATAAGGCACCACTCCTTCACCCTTGGCCATCTTGGTAATACGCATCCTCTCTTGCAGCACCATCTTTCGGTTTTCGTTCTTGCTCTGATACAAACTTTCCAAAGCCTTCCACATCTCTAATGCGGTTTTCTTCTCGGAAAGATGAGGGACTATGTGGTCCTTCACTCCATCCAAGATTATCAACATGGCTCTGGAATCTATCTTCTTCCAAGCTACCAAATCTGCCAGATCAGTGGACGCAACCTTCGTGGAGTCAATGTGCTCCTCTGCATCACTGGCATCCAGGATCCTTGTGATCCTTTCTTTCCATGTAGGAAAGTTCTAAGCCCCTTGGAGTTTATCCTCGACTCTCAACTGCAAGACCATACTGAAGTGTACCTGTCAAACCCTAGATCTGAACTCTAGGTTTGTGTCTTCAATAGATCTGCCCCTGATCTATCAATGTTGTTGCATTTCTCTCAGATTTAGCTCAAATGAGCTTTGATGCCGTGTAAAAAATTCCTTTAAAATCCAACTAGGGCTAAACAGTATATTAAATTTGTTACTGGAAACCACACATGAATTTCTTTTACTAGTATTACAGCGGAAAGTAAATACTGAGAAACATTCACAACATCACATAAAATAGACACGGTATTTTGGGTATGGAAACCCCCGAATAAAACCCAAGATGGGAAAACCGGTGCAGCAGTCAGATATGAAATTTATATTATGAAGATATGGAACTTTTACACCCAACAGATAAATTCACCCAACCTGGCGAATTGAAACCTCTGCAGAAACACTGAACAAATCCAGCAACCCAGCACACCCCCAGCGTAGCTGTACAACCCCTACGTCGGCAATACGGCATCCTCTGTGCAGTTGTACGGCGCTAACGCCAACTTGTACAAATTTTGTATGTCGTTGACGCCAACTTGTGTGATTTCCCTTTGCGTGATCCTGTACAGCTTCTAGATCAGCCTGGAACCTCGATGAATCTGTCAGGTAAGTGCTCCTGCGTCTTTTCAACAAATTCCTCCATATGACTTCTCTTTGTCTGTATCTCACCTGTGTATTTGTCCTCTCCACCAAATCTCCGTTTAACTCAATGGCTAAGCAAAAACCCTAACCCTCACTATGGATCAATGGATGTGATCCTCCACTAAGATCAATGGCCAAGCTTAGATTAGCAATCAATTAAGTTTATTTTACTTTTCACTTTAGAAAAGTGATTCCGTTAAGTCAAAATCAAATTAGAATAATTAATGTATTTTCCTAAGTCTAAACTTAGGAAAATCATATTGAATACATTTGGCTTCATGTTTAATGTCTTCATAGCATGCAAAGACACATGCAATGCTATAATACCTTCCTTGTTGCCACTTTCTAACATGGTCACTCCCCAAAAGATATGATCCACCAATGCATCAGTCTTTTCACAGTGATTGACAACTCTGATGGAGAACCTCCCTCTCGGTCTTCTCACTCATCTTTGTTGACCAGGTCCAGCAGGCCTTGACATCCTCTCTTTTGCCTTTTAACTCAGCAGCGAGAATTTTCAGTTTCCAGCATCTTTAATGTACTTGCACCTTGCCTTATATTTTCTCTTCGCTAAACATTTAGCTTTTATCTAGATACTTAGCTGTTGCCTCTTTATCTTTTTCTGTTTTTAGCATTAATCTACAAGTTGATTTCACAGTCTCTATATTTTTCTGCTTTTAGTATTGATCTAGGAGTTGCTTTCACAATCCCATATTATACTTACAGTAGATGTACTATTTTAGTCCTACTGACCTACTTTTGGGGTCACTTGTTGAACATTAATAAAATTATTTTATCTTATTTTATACTGTAGTTTCATACAATAAATATTAGAAAAGCAATAAAAGATGTGTTATGCTATGACTGTCTCTAGATTTTACAAGTCTTCCATCCTTGTTTTTCTTCTAAACAAAGTATGAACAAGCCTATTCAATTAAGAATAGAAAAGGGCTTTAGGATTTTGAGGTTTTGTAATCTTTACGCAGGTGTCAATATGCACAGCCATAAATAATACACGTGGCCTTGACAAAAGAGATTCAAATGGAGTCTTGATATGCTAATGTTTTAGGATTTAGGGATAAGAAGCAGATATTATTTTTCGCATACATTGTATTACCGCAAATTAATCTCTCGCATTGCAGAATTTCATCCAACTTACCCGAGTACAGTTAACAATTTACAACAGTCTCAACACAGTGGAGGCAAGGTGAGACATCAGGCTGGCCGAGCTGTGACAGAACGAAGAGAGTGCAACCATAGCTGGCACAGTCATCCACAGCTAGGCCCTCGGATGATAAGTTTCCACCATCCCATCAGCAGTTCCCGAGACCGAGAAGCAGTAGGAGAATGACAGCTGGAAAGTTAATATTCTTGAACCAGAGCCACAGACCACGGGATGGGGAGAGTCTCCTTCATGATGATAAAAACAATCCGCCCACCTCTGGTCTGATATTAACTGCAACAAGATCTTTTTTTTATTATCTTGCTTCAATATTATGAGGGCTTTCGTGGGATTTTGACTTTCTGAAGATTGCAAACTTCCAAGTGGTTTGATGTTTATGCATTTGTCATCTAGGCAAGCTCTAATAATTATTGTGGGGGGCACTGGCTCTTGCTTGTGCATGTAGTACCTATCTAGGAGCCCTTTTTTTAACTTCCTATCTGTACATATTGTTTATATTAACAGAAAAACCCCAGCATTGTTTAGAAGTTAAAAACGACACCAACCTGAGACTCCAGAAACCACTTCAGTAGCCGAAATCTTGTAGAAAGGAACGCCCGTCTCGCTAGCTATGGCATGTGCCAGCTTGGTTTTCCCGCAACCCGGTGGCCCGTGCAACAAAATACCCTTGATGGGCTGAACTCCCAACCAAGGATATATCTGTGGATGATACAGAGGATAAATAACCTCCATGATTTCATTGATCACTTCATCCATACCTCCCAAGTCCTTAAACGTTACTTGATTATCCACAACAGCATCCAAGATTTTCTCTTGCGTTTTCTTCTTAAACCCTGCTTTGGGTTTATGCCTTCCTCCTGTATCATCTAGGATTTTCTTCTGATTTTCACTGCAGAGCTCGGTATCAATCTCCATTTTACCGGCAACAAACTTGTTATCGACATTATGCTCAACAGAAGTTTTGAGCAATTCCGGGGTTGAGGCACCGACATCCCCATCCTCCTGCGTGCTTTTGGTCTCGGAGGGCTCTGGAATTGGGTTAGGGTTAGTGCTAGGGCTGGGACTGGGATTAGCATTATAGCTTGTTCTTAGAACAGAATTCATGAGATCCGAGAAGGGTCTCGGGTTCAAATCTCCTGTAGTGTCACTGCCAGAGCTGCTCTCCTCCGATTCCGAAGTCTCGCTGCCCTGCCCATTTCTCTGGCTGAGATACTCGGCCTCCTTTTGCTGCAATTTCTCCTCCACGGGATCAAGCCTCTTGGTGTTTCTTTTGGTATTCTTGGGTGTTTCATAGTCGTTGGTCTTGCATGATTGAAGGGTTCGAATGGCCCGCAGAACAGTTTTTCTGAAAGGATCTTCTTTGTGGCGTCTGTACTCGCGGTAATTTGTTCTGAGATAGTCGACTACCGAATCGAGGTCGAGGAGGTCATGGTTGATGGAGTAGTGTTCGAGTCTCGGGACTATAAGGCGGTCGAAGAATGAAGGGGGGAGGCCGCTACGCGGCGCAGAGCGAGCTCTTTGCCTCATCCTGCACGAGTTCGGGCTAATGGTACGTTGTTGAGAGTTGTGAGAAGATGACCACATTACTCCATTATATTCAACGTATTATTCTTTTGTAGCAACGCGACATTTCGCCATAGGAAGCGCATAAAGTATCAATTGCCGAGAGAAGGTGCAATAGTACCTCGATAGGATGTTGTTGGTGGGTAAAATAAAATAAAAAACTAAAGAGGAGACTAAAATCGAGTTGTAGACCAGGTATTGTACCTTGAGGAAAGTGGCTACAAATTTTGTCGGGAGGGGAAATGAAAGGGCAACTGTTAGAAACCCTTTTAAGATAACACAAATAGGTATATGAATATTCACATCACAAATAAGCAGACATTCACTCTTAGACCTCGATTCTAACCTATCAGAGTTAGAGTCATAAGACACTGTAAACCCAGAGGAATCATCGTCAAAACTTGAGGCATCTGATTTAGAAATGGGCTTCTGCTTTTGCAATATACGTCTTTGCATATTCTTCAAACATTCATGCAAACTCTCAGTGATGCCACAAAGACCAATAGAGGTGTAAAAGTTGATAGAAAATCGTGAGTTATTAGGATTGTCCTTTGGGAAAACTAACTCAAGTGAATCCTGCAATGTAGGATCATTCAACCTTTCATTGAGCAATTGTATACCAAGCTACTCTGCCAGCTTCTGCAATATCATCAAATTAAAATAATATTAATTTCCTATTAATAAGAAAAGGAAACAACAATATAATGATAATTTCTTATTGCAATATTTTATTATAAAGATAAGAAGAGACAAGATAATTTTATTAATGTCCAACAACTGACCACAAAGGCGGGGCAATGGGACTGAAAAAGAACATTCCGCAAAGAAAATATGCCAAAAGTAAAGGACAATGCATTAATAAAAAACATAACAAACAATTTTATAAACAACACAACGAACTAACATCCCCCAAGAAAGAAACATTATTGTAAAAAGGAAGGATTTAATACAATTAAATTCGCACCTTACGTAGAAGAGGATCTTTATAAAAAAATGTGAGATGATGATGTTGTATCCTCTTCTGGCATACGTATATAAGGAAGACAATGCAATGGAAGGGGGCTTGCACCTAGTATTGTGCACAGCACTTTCCAACATTACACAACTTATTTGTTTATAGCATGTGGATCATAGAATACTATTGGAAAAAACACTTATTAGAAAGTTCCTGATAAGTTTTCTTGATCATACAAAATCTTTGCCCCAAGGGACCATAATAACACAGGTATGTTCTCTCTTGACTGTAGCATTCTAACAACATGGTGCATAACTCCATCTACAATGTTGCAATTTTTTCAACTCGGAATCTCCTTTGTCGAACATTTTAATAAGGTTCACCTCATTGTTGTAGAAAACAATTTGGATGAAAAGGAAATAGCCAGTTTGGCATGCACAAATAGAGGATCATTACCTCTTGACTAGGTTCAAGCTTGACCTTTGGTAGATTATGACTAGGTTCCTCAAAATCAACACTTGACATTTTTGTCAAGTAAATTGTATGTCTTAAATTTACCAAGCTTGTCTTAGTTGTGTTATGTATGCGTAATTGTTCCTCTTGTTCCTCCTCTTCATATTCATCCTCAGTTGATTCTGGCCTAAATCATTCTCACATTTTGCTTCATCTGAATATTCCTCTCCAAGAATGTATTTCTTAAGGCTTTCGTAAGCTTTCTCATATTCCAAAAAATATGAATATGGCTTGACAATATATGTTACACGTCACAGAGATGCAAAACTGAGACTTTAATATTGCATATTGAAAACACTGGTATAAAAAACATACAAACTATGGAAAAATTTAAATAAGACACCTTATTAATGAAGAGATTCTAAGGAAATATACCAAAAGAAACTTCTTGATCAAGCTCATCTTCTAGAGAAGATTCATGGGTAAACTAATATTCTTGCTCCATAAGATCTAGTTCTAGAAGAGAAGCTGGATAACCCTACAAAATTCAAAAAAAATAGCAGTAAAGACTCATGCAGATACTATAAAAGTCATGCAAACTAACAACTACAGCACAAACAACAAATCACATCATATTATACTTGGAAGTAAAAATGCTTTCTTGATGAAAACCAAAGGACCTATAATGATAGAGTGTACAAGGTATAATTAAATTTCAAATCCACATATGGCATCAATCTATTGTGAGGTGGAAGCACAAAAAAATGACAAGGTGTAGTTGAAAATTGTTGCAATTTTGGAGGAATGCACACAAAAACTAATTTTTGTATATTGGGTAACTTTTGAGGCAAATAAATGATGTATATGTATATATATATATATATATATATATATAATTTATTTAAGAATCATGAAAAATGATTATTTATATGACACAATTTTGGCAAGATCAACCTAAAAAATTGGACCAAAATCCTAATAAACAGTGGAACTATAAAAAAAAGAAACTTGGATTGTGGAAGAATTGACAATCACCCAGATTTTGCATTTAGTCATATCCTTTGATATGCCTTGCATTTTGGGTCTTATAGGAGAGGATATGGCTGAGCATTGAAAGTGCTTTGATTTGACAATATGAGACCTCCTCAAATTCCTCTTCAAGTAACAAAAATAAATTGTTGGGAAGCTTTTCCAACCAAGCTACAAATTTATATTTTTCTTATTCGTGGCTAAGCAAAATTGCCTTTGTTGTGTAAAACATGTATTTTTATGGTTACCTTTAAACTTCAAGGTATGTGTATTTTTTTACAGTAGAAGTTTTTTTTTTAATCCTTTTTAGGGATTAATTAGAAAGCAAGTTTTTTTATTCAATTGACATGGAAGTCATCTGGTGGATACTTTCTACATAAAGGCAACATTACTTTTTTCTTTTTCTTTTTTATTTTGGGCTAGCAAAGATCAGAACTAAAGTCTCTAAACTAACTATATTATTATTAGGGACCCATGTTCTCACCATAGATGAGGAGGTCCACACTGGTGTAATGTCCCTTTTTGGAAATTTTATTAAAATGACCAGTTTTCACTTTTTTCCCTATTTTGACCTTTGACTAGTTTTGGTGTCTAGGTCTCCAAATTGACCCAAATGATCCCAAATATTCTGAGAAGGTATATGACTGATATTAAGACTTGAATATGATGTTCAAGGATGATTTATGACCCTCCAAAGACTTATGAAAACTTGTTTAATATTATGGCCAAGGTAGGAGTTTTCACTAGCAAATTGGGGTTCCAATTCCCCCAGGCAGGCTTCAAATTTGAAGCCTTCAGAGCCCTTCAAAAGCCATTTTAAACGTCATAGAAGGCCACAAGTAATTTTACCATGCAAAAAAAAATTAGTTTCATTTCCAGCACTTCAATAATGAAATTGAGTAAGCCTCGGTAAAGTTGCAATAGAAGGGCAGCTGCAAAATTTGCCTATCCAGGGATTCAGTGGACTATGGGAGAGTCCAGACTCAGAGTCTTCCCAAGTGCCCTTGAATAATCGGATCATGGATGAGGATCTCAGTCCCAATCGGACCACGGTGGGCCACTGGGCTTCCTAGTGCCAAGTTCAAGTCGGTGAGTCAGGATTGTGACGCACGATTCGATGTTCACTTTCAAAGCATTTAATGGCATTAGCATGCATTACTGATTCACCAACTTCATTAAATCTTGGTATGAGATGATGCCACCTGCCAACTCGATTTTCCATCTGTCATCTTATTGTAAGCTTGGTCTTACCCTACTTTCATTTTGTTATGCCTGTTGTCCCACCTAAAGTGTTTGCTGCTTAAAAAACCCCATATGCTTTTTATGCTACTATTTCTAATTATTTCCACTCCGTACTTTGAGTGATAACCTGTAAATAAAGTGAGTAAAGTGGTTCAACCCGAGCTATATCTTGCTTTTCAATTAGATGATTGAAAACCTTTCCTTTTAAGTACACTGCGAGTTCCTCACATTAGAATAGATCTCAACTTCCATATCCCGCCTTTAGCCTTTATCCCCTTTCCGGTACTCTACTCCACCCGATGTGAGTAGTGAGAGATACCATCCCATAACAATTTGCCACAACGAGTCATGTGATCTCCCAACTTACAAGTCACTTGAGTATTTGAGTATATGATGTGAAATTAAATACTCATATGAGTCATATCTATGGATGGTG
Source organism: Pseudotsuga menziesii (assembly GCA_001517045.1). Classification (NCBI taxonomy): domain Eukaryota; kingdom Viridiplantae; phylum Streptophyta; class Pinopsida; order Pinales; family Pinaceae; genus Pseudotsuga; species Pseudotsuga menziesii. Next base: position 518,314 of record LPNX011089151.1, read on the forward strand.
AATTGAATTGATAACCCTCCACTGTCAAGGCTCCATAAGGAAAAACTAAGGGTGTTGTTTTTTGGGTTACAACTTACAAGTTGTAATTTACAATGCATTATGCAAACTTTGCTAGATTTGACCCTAACCTGGTATAATGGGTATGTAAGTTTCCAGACCAGGGTTTCACCTAGTGCTAGACATTTATATTATGACCACCACAAGACTCGGATGACAGATATTTGGTAGCAGGCTAGCAACACGCTGCCCTTTGTTTTTGCTCATGAATCATATCCTATACTAGTTAGTCCAGGATTCTAGGATTTATTCCAATTTCCATTCATTTACTGGGGTCAGAATCATTTGAATCAACACTCCCAGTCTCCCATGGTCCACCTAGGCCACATAGTCTACCTGTCTCATCAGAGGAAGGGGGTTAGGCAGTAGAGACAAAGGCAACTGGAATGGAGGGCCAGCTAGAGAGAATGGTTGTTGAATATGCGTGATATACCTAACTAAATATTATCATTTCCTAATTTGTCGGGATGCTTACACGGTAACTCCTGCGCCCAAGCTATTTATGAAGGTTTCCTATGTCTACAATGGCTACGATTTAGAGAGGCTCATTCCCATCATTATAGCACCAGTGGGTTTCCCCTCCAAATATCACTATTACGTCTCCCCTCCTCACGCACCTCACCTTTTGACTTGAGTCCTCTTCTTCTTCTTCTTCTTCCTCCTGTGGACTCTCTGATCTACACCTTGAGCACCCTCATACCGAAGAATGATCTCTGAAAGTATCTGGAAACCTCAGGAAAACAATACCCATTTTTCCCTCACCTGCACAGATATATCTATGTTATGTAGAAGCAATTATAAAATGAATTTGTTTGTAATCATGTGAAATACAAAAACATGCATTTGCCTACCTCGGGCAAGGTAAACCAACTCAAGAGCGCCGAGATATTGTGGAATTGATATGGCATTGCTTCCAATCGTCTTTCTGTAAAAGGAAATGGTTGCACAATCTAATTCCTCGTTGTCTTCTACAGTGGGAAACTCAAAGGTTCCACCTTTTTCACAGGTAGGAGCAAGAGAAGCAAAGGTAGAACGTTGGGTAGGTTGGATTGAGCTTCCCCGAACTTAAAGAGATTGGTGAAGTCAGTGAAAAAAACATTATTTTGGGTTTACGAGTATAGGACAGTTGGAGGTCGGGACTCAGGCTCTCAACTCTCCAATTCTATGCTTCAGTGTCTCCCTAATTTCTATTTCCTCCAAAAGATTATGCAGAGATAAGCTGTCGACTTGGTTGTTGTGAATTTACAGGTATGTATAGCATTTTACACTTGTGTAACATTTTATATGTGGATCAAGGTTAAATGTGTTTCTTATTGGAGTTCCTTTTGGTTCTATAAATATAAGGGTTTAAAATTTCTCCATCCAAAATGTTGTTTGAAATTCGTAATGTATTATGCGATTGTGTTTCCGCCAGACTAAGTCTCGAATACTCAATAGATGTAACCTTAAAAAACCCAGTATTTAAATGAAATTAGAACCAAAATAATGTATAATTTTCATAGTCTAGGACCACAACTTCATTTGGGCGGAGGAGCAAGAAGAAAGAGCCTTGTATTTGAGTTCCAAATCTGTCAATGTTATTTATCTGCCATGAATTGTAAACATTAGGTTGAAAGAAAGAACAATATTTGAATATAACTGTTTGAATTGTTCCAATTTCCTTAATGAAATCCAATAGTTGAAAGGATAAAATATTTAACAACCGACACTGTAAATGTTGTAGACTTTGACCCCTTCGTTTTCCTGTCAGCCTTCTAATAATGGAAACAAGAAGTACAAATTGTCTACTAATATATCTAAACAAGGGAATCCCTTGATGGACATTCATGAATGAGGGACTGGGATTGCAATGATCTAGTGAAGAACATGATTTCAAAATCCTCGTTGTCGCAAACCTCCCAAACGTGTGTTTATGATTCATCTTCCTTGTTGACTTTGGTAGAAACTAGACACCCAACATGTAGTGATATTTGTTAGAGAATTTAAAGTTCTTCCTTATAGTGGACTAATAAATACTTAACCTTTTCGATAGGGATGATAAACTCGATATAGATTGGAGGGACTATCCATAATCTGCCTAAAATTGGGGATTTTGTTTAATCACTCATCCATTCAAAGGTCCTTCCAAATTCCAATACCTTATTTTATCAACTACCTAACAACCGAGTATTTCACCGACCCAACAAAACTGTCACTTATCTAAGTTCAATAAACTATATGCTCCAGGGACTGAGAGAGTACATGGTTTACCTCACTAATTCCATGTAAATGTTGAATCACTCGAGATTTCTTCTTCTTATTATTTTTTTCTATACACTGTTTTTATTAAATAATAAAATTTTGTTGTACGCTTGCAGTTTCAAATGAAAAGAATGATTTGTTTTTACATGTCAACATCGAAGGCTTCAATTTCTCACAACCCTTCAAAGTGAAATGGGACCCTACCCTTCAAATTTGATCCCTGCCCCTAGGGTAAACGTTGAAAATGGTTTTCCAAATGCTCCCAAATCCACTCTAATTTATGAACAAAGGTAGAGGATGTTTAAGGGACATTATTAAGGTCTCATGTGCATCATTATTCAATTTATAAAGTCTGTTATAACCCTCTCCCAAAAAACTAAAAATTCACTAGTTCGACCCTTGGGGAAATGGCACCAAATCTTCTCCAAATGCAAATAAACTGAGTAAGATGACTTCAAATGCTTAAGTGTTGGATATGAAACTTGTAATACTCATCAATGGCAGTCCATTCATCATAAATATATTAGAGAAACATTATTTCATTCGAAATCATCAGTATTACAATGACATACATCAATATAGTGGAGAAATGGTCATTGTTTGCTCATTAATAATCACTTTTACATACAACCATTTGGTATTTCGACTTGAGACTTTCTGAAGATGAAGAACATAGTATATTAAACTTATTACAATCAGAAATGGACCATGAGAATCTCTCCCAAATAGTACAATAGCTCACCCAAAGTGCAATCCCTCCATGAGCAAGGATATGCAATAAAGTCTGGAAATGGTTGAGAGAATGTGTTGCACTAGAAGAAACCACGAGCTTTCCTGTAGCTTACACCTGTAAATACAAACTCCATTAAATCTCCATGAAAGACCTGAGTGGCCTCTCTAAACACTAACTTGGATAGGAATCTTTCACCCTCGAAATTGGCTAAGGAAAGAAACTAGTCATCCACTAGCTCTCTCTCATCACAAATGCAAAATTATCAAATGATAAAAAGCCCTTCTCTTGGTTGATCCCTGTATTTTATAAACATCCTTAGCTTTCTAAGGTTACCAATCCATCCACAAACTCAAGCCAATTCAAATTAGGGTGTGTGCTCAATATTTTCCATGTGTCCTCCCTTCCCTAGCCTTCAATCTTCCCCCAATTCGAGTAGGGACCCATTGAGTTTCCCCAACTCACATGAGTGCCTCCTTGGATGTTATATTTAGTCTTGACATGTCATAATGGTCGTATGTCAGACTTCAATCCTGTAATATGTCATAGATGTCATAACATCTTCATTATTTGTGCCATAGATGTCATAGATGTTAGGGAATCCAACCCAAGTGTACAAGAAGCTCCCATTTGGCTCTTCCTCTCCCATGTAAGTTACATTTTCTTCCAAATTCGACCTATGATGCATATGGCCAAGTGTATTAGCCTTCTAACTCATCCAAGAGCATTATTTTTCCCATGGATTCGAAATTGCAAGAGGAGGATGCCATGTGGCACATAAATTCTAGCTTGTGCGGGCCCCATAATCTCCATGTGTCTCCATGCTCCATTGCCTCTTCAATTTTCTATTGTATTTATTTAATTAGATCCATTATTAAATATTTATTCCATTCTAATGTCTGAACAACATATATTAACTCCCTTATTAAAATTCCAAATGCATCCATCCAACCTAGGAAACTAGTAGGATTGATGGAATTGTCCTGCTATTCAATTATTTAAAATGGGGACATTACAACTCACAATTTATAAAAAAATTATCGTCACAGTCTATCCGTTTAAAATTCCCATAACAGTCCCAGTAGCCCTTTGTAGGTGTTATAGTCTAGTATTTAGATATTGTAGACCATAAGCACGCTCTTCAGAGTACAGTCCATCACCTTGCTCCACTGTGTCAAAAGTTTAAATGTGTCTAGCTAACCTAGCTATATAGTATCCAGGTTCTTGATTAAGCTTTCCAAGCAGCAACATTCCACATAGTGGACTTAGTTATGTTATATTATTTTTTAGTTGGAGTACAACAATGCTTATAGTCAAGTATTCAATTGCTAAAGGCATAACACTAAGGGGTAATTATATATCCTTTCTAGGGTGTTCTTGCCTCTCATCGGATTTGGGTGAGATGATACTGCATAAAATTCAGTTTTCCTTCTCTTCATGGTGGTTTTAAAGAAATGGATCAAAGCTAATGCATCAAGTTAATTTATGTGTGCTAAATATTGAAATTTATCCCTAACACAAATTTATCCCTCTGGATGGAACAACATTTAGTTCAAATTGCAAAGAGCAAAATACTATGAACTCTACAATGTGCAAGAAACTGAGTTTCGTAGAAGTCCAAATCCAACAAACTATCTCCTCTCATTCTTGGGTTTCCCAACCACCATAAATCTGATAAAATAATAATTCCTAAGATATACCATGCTTACACTTTGAAACAGACTTCCTTGCCACTCCCTTTCACATTCACACATTTTTATTGAGATCTAATGAAAAACATCATAAATCCTATTAATTTCAAGTGCTTTGTCAAAAAGAACCCCAACATACTTTGGATACCTCCATATTCCATCATTAACATCTTCGAACTGTATCATGTCATTGTGAGACTTTCAAATGCCTAAATTATGTGGTGCACTTGGGGCAGTAATGCTAGACAAATTAATTAATTCAGAGAGAAAAATTCTTGAAAGTTGATATAAGGAAATGAAAGTTACATGTGCACTCACAAACCCACACAAGGCCTCAAATTTAGTAAGAGCTCAATCCATTTCAAGCTTATGATTAGATTCCTTGTAATTATTTGGTTGAGCCTCATGTAAAAGCCGATCAAGATCCTTGTCAGGATGTGCATGGATAACTTAACTCTTGGAGTTTGCTAAAAACAAAATTGAACTGATAAAAATATGAATGAATAATAACGATTGATGATAAATTTACAATGAATGCTCGTCTTATATAAGGCTGGAGCATTTTAATTTGAAGGGCTACAACCCTTAGCAGTTCTTAATAATAATAATAATAATTTGTTATAATGCCCCTACCTTAAAAATTTGCTTTGTCCTGAACGCAATGGTAATGAGGGATGTAGTTGGCGGAAATGTTATGATTCCCATGATGCATCTTCTTCAAGAAGATTCTTCCATTTGATAAGATACTATTTAATTACTCTGGTTCTTGGTCTTTTTTCTCTAGTAGAAATAATAGATTCTAGTTCTAAAATAAGTCTTCCTTCTTCATTTAACAAGGGTAACATTGTGTGTGCCTTTTGGTGATATCCTAGCACCTTCTTTAGACAGGATACATGAAAAACATTGTGGACTCGACTTGTAGTTGGTAATTCCAATGCATATACCACACGAGTAATTTTTTGTTGATCTGATACGAACCATAAAACCTTGGAGCTAGTTTATTCTTCCCTCCTTGTTTAAGTGATAATTGCTTATAGGGTTGTAGTCTTACAAATACCTAGTCTCCAACTTCAATTTCTCTTTTAGTTCGATGTCGATCTACTTGTTGTTTCATTCAATTTCTGGCGGTATTTATATTCTCCTCAAGTATTTAAACGATTTTTTTATTCTCTTCTAAATGGTCACTCATGGATGAAGCTCTTTCCTAGTTGGTAACGAGATCCTTCCATTTTGGGGGTTCATATTCATAGAGAGATTGGAATGGTGTCATTTTGGTGGATGTATGATAAGTGGATTTATACCACCATTTGGCCAGTTGTAACCATTGAAACCATTTATTTTGCTTACCTGTTACAAAACAACGCAGGTAGGTTTCTAAACCTTTATTGACAACTTCCATTAAACCACATCTTTGGGGATGGTAAATTGAGCTCATGTTTAGTGACATTCCAACTTGCTTGCATAATTCTTTGCAGAAATTCCCTTTAAGTTTAGTGTCTCGGTCACTAACGATGATCTTTGGAAACCCATGAAACTTATAAACATTCTTGCAAAATGCTTCAGTTGTTTCCTTAGCGGAGTCATTTTTTCTTACCCCGATAAAATGTGCATAGTTGGTCAATCGGTCCACTACTACCAGTATTTTGTCTTTCCCATCCGACATGGGTAAACCTTCAATAAAATCCATTGAAATTTCTTCCCATCTTTTTATTTGGGGTATGTAACAGATGGAGCATCCCAGGACTTGAAATATTCTTGTATTTATTTCTTTAACAAGTGTCACATTTTGCAACATACTTTTCAATGTATGTATTCATACCCTTCCAATAAAAATATTTTCTTGCATTGTAATACTTTTTGAAAAATCCTACGTGTCACGTCGTTGGACAGTCATGCGACTCTTTAAGTACTTTGGTTTTAAAACTTAAGTTGGAGCTTAAGTAAATTCATCCCTTGTAGCATAAGAGGTCATTTTTCCATTAAATTTTGGGTACTGATTTATGTTGTTAATTATGGAGCAAACCTCCATATTTTTGGCATATTCTGGAACCACCATTGACATGGCATAGACTTGTACTTATTTTTCTTGAGAGAGCATCCCCCACCATGTTGTCTTTCCCCTTTTTGTGTAAGATTTCCATATCGAACGTAGAATTTTTCTCTATCCACTTATGTTGTTCGATTGTTGGTGTTGCAAGTTGTTATGATCTGTACAGATCATAAACTTGCTACCCAATAGGTATTGTTGCAACTTTGTTAATGCATGCGTAATGGAAAGCATTTCCTTGTTATAGGTAGACTGTAAGCATTCTCTTTTGTTTAACTTCCTGCTTTCAAAATCCATTGGGTGACCTTCTTGCATTAACACGACTCATATTCCGAACCCTGAAGCATCACATTCAATCACAAATGGTTTCCAAAAATCGGGCTTTTCCAATACAGGAGTTGTAGACATAAATTGATTAAATGCCTCAAAACACTTTCCTCATCGTCCCGTTGAAAATAATATTTTTAAGAAGATTAGTTAGCAGAGTAGTTAAATGAACATAATTTTTTTATGAATCTTCGATAGTATCCTGTTAAACCTAAAAATCCCCTGAACTTGGAAACATTTATTGGTTGGGGCCATTCATTAATCGCTTGAATCTTCTTTGGGTCCACCTTGACTCCTTTCTTTGAGATAATATGACCAAGATACTCCACTTCTCGCTTTCCAAAAGTGCATTTCGATCTTTTTGCATAGAACTGATTTTCCTCTAGAAGCTTGTTCGAGATGCTTCAAGTGTTCCTTCCATGTCTTGTTGTATATCAAGAATTCGTCATAGAAAACTAATACAATTTTTTTGAGGTATGACTGAAATAGCTCATTCATGGTTTCTTGGAATGTGGGGGGGAATTTGTTAACCCAAATGGCATTACCTTGAACTCATAGTGCCCTTCATGAGTTTGAAAAGAAGCCTTTGTGATGTCTTCTAATTAAAGAAGCCTTTGTGATGTCTTCTAATTTGAACATGATTTGGTAGTAACCTGATCTTAAGTCAAGGTTTGAAAAATAATTGGCATCATGAATTTCATCCAACATGTTGTCGATGAAGGGGATTGGGAACTTGTTTTTTACTGTTATTTTTTTTAACCCTCTACAAACAATGCATAACCTAAATGATCCATCCTTCTTTCATACTAACATGACTAGAGTTGCATATGGACTTCTAGTCTTTGTGATGACACCACAGTTCAGTAGGTCCTGGACTAGTCTTTCTATTTCTGTCTTGTGGTGGTGAGGATACCTATATGGTTTAACCTTAACAGGATTTGATCATGGTTTAACCTCAATTATGTGTTCAATACTTCTTTCTGGCGGTAATTGCATGGGTAGGTTTTGAAATACTTTTTCATGTTTCTGGAGTAATTCTTGGATTTCTTCTTCTTTGGACTCATCTTGTTCTACGTCTTAACCTTCCATTTGATGGCATTGGATCACATAAGTTAGTGCTCCTTTTCGAATGAGTTTTTCCATGTGTTGAGATGAGACTACCTGCCTCTTGGGTGGTTGGAAACCATACAATTTATACTTTTTTCCTTTCCATTTGAACTTGGTGAAGTGTTTTTGGTGATTGGATGAATAGGTGCCCAATGTTTGTAACCATTAGACTCCCAGAACAATATCTACTCCTCCCAACAGTAAGATGTAGATTTGTGATTCCAACTTAAAGTCTTGTATCTAAAGTTTCACCTTCTGGCATTTTCCAAAATTTTCAATTTTCTTTCCATCAATGACCATTACCTTCATGTCTAGAACTGGGTGCACGAATAACTTGAGTTTCCTTGTGACCGTTATGTCGAGGAAATTGTGGGTGCTTCTGGTATATATTAGTACCGTAACATTCTCATTTTTTATATGCCCTTTTAGCTTGAGTGTATGTGGTTGGCTAATACCAGTCATGGCTACCAAGGATATTTTGGGTGTGTCATCGACTTCAACTACAATATTTTGGGTATCTTCCTCTTCATTTTCTGATTCATATTCTTCTTATTCACTGTTCTCCTCTGCCTCTCAAGTGTATAGTTTTTTTCAATTGTCTCCTAAGCGACACTTGTGTCTAAAATCTCACTTGTCTCTGTATCGTCTGCATTTCCCTTCTTTCATTCATTGAGCTTTCAAACTTTTTATGTCGCCCTATCTGGGTGGTGGAATGTATCTGTTTTTATCTGTATCTATTGTTGGTAGTGTGTTCTTCCTTGTATATGTATTTCCATTATTTGATTGAAATTTGTCAAATTTGGCTTCGGTCTTGCCACTTCGACGTTTGGTATGACATTCAACTTTAACTCTTTTGTATATCTAGTTTTAGGCCTCCTAAATAAGTGTCAAGTCATTGTTTGTCAAATAATCCAAACATTCTTGTAGAAAGAGATTCCCATTGATGGGTAAATCCCTCGGCACTTCCTTTCTTCTGTAACCTAGTAAGGTTTGAGAAGAATTCGTCCCCAATGATTCCTTGAAACCTGTTTAAAAAATCGTTTTTAAACAATTTCTACGTATATGAAAAGTTGTCTCCCTTCCACGATATGTACCAATTGTAGGCATGTCCTTCCAGGTGCATTGACGCATACTTCATTTTTTCTTCATCCATCATAATGTTGTATATATTGAAGTATTCCTCAACCTTATTTAACCATGCAACACATTGGTCATCACTTTCGTTGTACTTCGACAACTCAATTTTTGCTCTTGGTCGGTACATTATAAAAGACTAGTCTTGGGTGTCATTTGATTTATTGCATGGTGGCGACTCAGACTTGCGAGATGGGGTGATGGGCATGTCCAAACTGCTTCGACGTTGGAATCGATTACTATACTTTTTTCCATCATTTCCAAGATAGTGTCCAATTTGTTGTTTAACGTGGTCTCCATATCTGGTAGAAGTTCGTCTTTAATCTCCTTCTTAAGTGTCACATTATTATTATGATCTCTTCTATTAAACTCTCTTTATTCTTGGCAACCGTTTCCTTGATGGCTTGAACATATTTTTCCAATTTCTCGATTTGGGATTTTAATTATGTCGTCATGCTTCTTATATGGGTAAATGACACTTAATATTTGATTATATATATATATTTGTAAATAATTATATTCTTATTTATTAATTATATGGTTTTTTAAGTTAATAATAAATTTTTTATAATAATAATAATAATATTACTATTATATTTATTTATGTATTAACCTTTTTGTTGTTGTGATGGTTGTAGGGTTGATGTGGAGGTGGGAGAGAAGTGGGAAGGGATGTAGTGTCAGCGTGGAGGTGTGAAGGAATGGGGTAGCATGGGAATGGAAAGGGCAAGGGTGGCCACAAGTGCAAATTTGGATGAGAGCGATGGTGGATGGGAGGAGGATGGCGTTGAGCGGGGGGGGGGGATGGGGAGATGTGGATGCACATAGGAGTGTTGCAAAGGATATGGGGGAACGTTATGGAGTAGAGGGGACGAGGGAGGGTGTATGAGCTAGTGCGCGAGGAAGAAGGGCGTTATGTAGGTGGACTGGGGGAGCCGAGGTGAGGGGAAGAGCTGCGTGTGGGAGGAGTGAGGAACGATGAGCAAGAGAGGGGAACGTGATGTGGATATGCATATGGGGGATGTCGTTGGATATGAGTGGATAAGAGAGAACGTTGGGAAGATGAACATCGATAAGATTGCAGGAGCAATCTAGCTCTGATACCAAATGCTAAAAACAAAATTGGACTGATAAAAATATGAATGAATAATAATGATTGATGATAAATTTACAATGAATGCTCGCCTTATATAAGGCTGGAGCGTTTTAATTTGAAGAGATACAATCCTTGGTAGCTCTTAATAATGATAATTATTTAATATTAATTATTTGTTACAAAGTTAATTGTAAAATTAAAATCAATTAATTATCTCTTCTATCAAATCTAGCCCAGGTGAAATTGGAAACCCAAAGCCAATCGTAAGTCAATCATCAAAACCATTTCATAAAACCAAACAAGCAAATTCTCCTCTTGATATGAACTGAACAAAATGCAATAATACCAAAGCTAAAGGCAATGCAACACAAAGATTGGTGTATGCAAAGATGGTTTGAATGATCAAAAGAAAAATTGAACGAAGGATAGATAGAACTCTGTAAATGATATTTAACATGAATTATATTTTACTGAAAAAAAAAATGATTAGTACAAAAAATAATGTATATTATGATAACATGATACAATTAAAAAAAATGACGTATAAGTTAGAAAATTAAATGGCATTAACCTCACTTTAGAAAGACAAATCATCATTTTGTCATCTTCCATCGTCCTTTAATCGATGAGATGGAGAGAGAACAAATGTGATATAAAATCTCGGTAGAAAAACATGGAGCTTTTATTTAGGAAATCACAACGCAATTACGGAGAAAGAAATTGTAAGGTAATAAGTGGGAAATGAAAGAATCTAAAGACAACAAAAAAATGGCTCACTAAATGTATATTCCCACCTAAACTATGACACCAAGAAAATGACTATCAAAACAACATCTCAAAACAAGGGCTATCAAAAAGAAATTTAATTTTGATGTTTTTAGGGTGATACTACGGTGGCTGAACTTTCGCTCTAAGATTATTATTTTTAAAAAAAAATTATGCATGCCTAGCTTTTTGGTTTCGTGGAGTCTGGAATTCTTCCAGCTCCTCTCCTTGGAACAATCCTACATCACTGCCTAATTGCTGCCGATCTTTGCAAGAGTGGTGGTCATTGCTCCTTTGCAGATAAACTCCTGTCTCCGTGAGTAAGGTCGTGAAGGAGAGAATCCTACCCTTGCAGAGGGTTTCTATCCTTGAGAAGGAGGTTGTTTGGAAAGGATGTAGCTCTCAGAGATTCGCGTTGTAGTTTTTTCCACTGTGTTGGGTGGCTGCTCTTGGCCATCGATCTTGTTGGCTATTGGTGATCTTTCTTTTCATATCATCATGTATCTTGGAGATTCACGATACTGGAGGAGTTCGTTGTTGTTGCTGATTGCAAGTGGAGTTCATTGCCTATTTGACTTCGCTCCCATCAAGAACCTTTGTAGAGGGTTTTTCCTTGAGACGAAGGTTGTGGCTTTCTCTGCTCAACAAGTCTTGAAGACAAATTGCCAAAGCTCGACTGGTTATCTTCCTTCTAGATCGGAGTGTTTCTTGATATATTTAGATTGGAGTTGTCTCTGGTCCTTGAAGATCGCAGGAGTTTCAAAGCTTTTTGGCTTTTCTTCTAAGGCAGGATGGATGGAGGAGATCCCCCTGATCTTGGTCTTGCCTACAGGTGACTGGAAGCTTCGGGAAACAAGAGGAAACTATCCCATAACCAACAATCTTTTGTAAATAAACTTGACAATATCCCCTCAGTAGCCCTTCTAGTGGATACTTGCCAAACTGCTCTTAATCTTGCTGATCAGGGGCTCATTGGCCAATTCACCGGTCTTTGGCCTTCTCCCAAGACTATTGCAGGGTGGGTTCAAAGGAACTGGAAACCTCTCATTTCAGAAGACATTTGCAGCCACCTGATTGGCAACGGATACTATCTTTTTCTTTTTGAAAATTCAGTTGATAGAGACTTAATATTCAGAAACGAGACATAATTTATGGGGCCTTAAGGGCTCTACCTGAATAAATGGACTCCGGATTTTTATCCGAACCAAGACATCCCCTATGATGTTCCTGTTTGGGTTAGGTTGTAGCATCTACCTCTCCATTGCTGGAACTCGGGATCCCTAGAAGCTATCGGAAACACACTGGGGAAATACGTTGATAGGGATGACTGTAGAGATCAGTACACATGTGCCATAATTTGTGTTGAAGTGGATTTGGAGGTGGTTCTACCTGAAGCTATTAATCTGACTGTAGTAGACTGGTCTTATGTGCAAGAGCTAGATTATGAGCAACTGCTCTTTAAGTGCATATTTTGTCATGGTTATGGACATTTTTCCAAAAGTTGCAAGAAAAAGATTGAGGAAGAAGTTGATAAAGAAAAATGAGATCAATGGACCAAAGTTCAAAAACCAAACTCAGCAAAGCAAGGAAATAAAGTCTCTGGTCAAAGATTAGAAATGGGGACAAGTAGCAAATCTTTTGGGCAGAACCATAAAGAAAATGGAGTAGCTTTGAAGGAACCATCAACTCAAAACAATTTTGCAGTATTGAGCATCCCAGAAGAACAAGTGATTTTTGTCCTCGAAGAGGGAGAAGTCCCTATTTCTCCAATTCAATTAAATGAAGAAGCCATAGGCTCTCCCAAGCTAGCTCTCAGAATCCCCGTGGAAGGACATTCTCCTACCTATGCATAAATGGCAAAAAAAAAAGAAACCAATTGATAATTATGGTTCTTCTAAAGAAGATCCATCAAAGAAGTCATCCAAAAAAGGGCGAAAATCTCAAAAGACGGTTCGGGAGGAAGAATTCGAACACCTTAATATGCAAGGGAGCCAGCCAACTATAGAAATGTCAATTACAAGGAATACCCAGGCCAGAGGTGGTCCTAACCCCTCAGTCAAATAATGAAATTGGTCTCTTGGAATTGCAGAGGGCTTGGCCATTCTTCAAAAGTTGAAGCTGTTAATGACCTTATAAGAATGGCTTCTTGAGACGTTCTTATGCTCCAAGAGACTAAAATCGATGAGGCTAGTCTTCTTTCCATTAGCTTCAAAAGATGGAAAACTAGTGTTGGTAAGGCGGTGAGTGCCAGAGGCTCTGTTGGTGGAATTGCCACTTTATGGGCAAAAAATTCTTTTTCTCTTGAAAATTCCTTCACTACGCAGCACTGGATCTTCACAAAAATTTGTCAAATTCCAAGTAAGCAATCAATCTGCCTCTTTAATCTCTATGTGCTAGTCAATATTCAAGAAAAAAGAGCATGTTGGAATTCGCTGGCAGAATTTTTCGATTCTAACTCTTTCTCAAATGTCATAGTCGTTGGTGACTTAGATATTATATTGAATGAAAAGGAAAAATCAGGTGGCATTTATGGGAAAGACCCTTTGCTGAATCTAGTGGATAAAATTATATTATCTTAGGAGATGATAGACTTCAAACCAAAACGTGGAAGGTTTACATGGTCAAATAATAGATTGGGGGTAGCTCACATCTGTGCTAGACTAGATCGTTTTCTAGTGTAGAGCTCTTTGTTGTCTAATAAAAAAGTTATCTCCTCAAGTATTCTGCCTAAGATCACCTCTAGTCATAAGCCAATACTGCTGCAGATCGAAGATGAAGTGGGCCTTGGTCCCATCCCATTCCGTTTCAGCCCATTATGGAAAGACAGTGATGGATTTTTTAGTACTGTAAAAATGGCTTGGGACCTTCCAGTTGTTGGATCCCCAAATTTTGTTTGGGAGAGGAAGCTCATTAATACTAAAACAATGCTAAAAGATTGGTTCAAACATTCTAAAAAAAAATCCAATCAGTGACAGGAGAGAAGCCCTTCAAAATTTGGAGAAAATCCAACTTGAAATGGAAGAGACAGAAATTACTCCAGCTTTACTTGAAAAAGAGGAAAAATCCCAGTTTAATTCCTTCCAAGGTTTTAGATGAGAAGAAGAATATTGGAGACTCAAGACTCGAAGCACTTGGTTGAAAGCTGGAGATAGGAATACCTCCTTCTTTCATAACAGTGCAGAGCCAGAATTTCTAAAAATAATACTTCGGAAATCTCCTCCAAGTCCGGTGAAATGGTAAAAGGATTTTCTCAAATCAAACAAATAGCTGAAGCTCATTTCCAGAAACCATATAGGGAAGAAGGCTCTTCTAACTCAGATTACAACTCTGATTTTTTGTCCAATATTCCTAGTCTGGTTAGTAAGGAAGAAAATGAAGAGCTAATGCAACCTTTTTTGGAACAAGAAATTATTGATGTTATATGGTCCATGAAGCTAGACAGTGCCCCTCGCCTTGATGGATTCTCTATTCACTTCTATCGAATCTTCTAGACAGTCATTAGGAAAGACCTTCTCCGAATGGTAAAATATTTTCAGGAAAAATCCAAATTGGGTGGATGCACAAACTCCACCTTTCTCGCATTAATTCCTAAAGAAGCTAATCCATCCTCCTTTGATAGATTTAGACCTATTTCTTTGTGTAATGCGTCTTATAAAATTCTTTCTAAACTTTTAGCAATTAGACTTAAGCCTTTGCTTGGGAAGTTGATTTCTCCTCTGCAAGTAGGGTTTGTAAAAGGGAGACATAAATTGGATAATGTTATTCAAGTGCAGGAAGCTATGCATTCTAGTTTTCTTCAAAAGGAAAAGGGCATACTTATCAAACTAGATATGGCAAATGCCTTTGATCGGGTAAAGCATTCCTTTCTTTTCTCTGTTCTCCACTCTTTTGGATTTAGTTTTGCCTTTTTAAACTTGATCAAAGCTTGCATTAACAATCCTTGGATAGCTCCATTAGTAAATGGCATACCAACAAACTTCTTCCAAGCTTCCAGGGGGCTTCGTTAGGGCTATCCTTTATCACCTTTCTTGTACATTCTTATGGCCGACTCTTTAAGTAGAAAGCTAACCATAGGAAAATTTGATGGGCTTATTCTGGGCATAACTGCAGCAGCTGGAGTTGAATATATTAACCATGCTCTCTTTGTAGATGACACCTTGCTTTTGGGTGGAGCTTCCTTAAAATGGCATGAGTCTTCTCTGAAATTATGCACCATTTTTGTATCATTTCTGGTGCTCTTACCAATAACTGTAAGAGTGCAGTGTATTGTTGGAATTCTGATCAACAAAAAATGGATAAAATCTCACAGATCTTGGGTTTTGAAGGTTATGCCACTTGGGATAAGGTTAAATATCTGGGTCTACCTCTCACTTTGGGACAAAATAATCCTTCCTTATGGCTAGAAATTGTTAATAAGATTAAAGCAAAGATTGTTTCATGGGGAGGTCACTGGCTTACAAAGGCAGGCAAGGTCATTCTGAACAAACCAATCATTTCATCTATTCCTATTTACCAATCTTCTTTACTCCTAGCACCTAAATCTATTCCGAATCAGATTTCAAAACTGATCAAAGACTTCCTATGGAGCGGTGGGAAAGGAAACCAGAACCGCATGCACTTGGTTAAGTGGGAAATTATTAAAAAACCTATTCTTGAAGGCGGTTTGCAAATCAAAGATCCAGGAATGTCCAACTTAGCAATGGGATGCAAATTATTATGGCAGTTGTTTTCCAACAAAAAGCATCTGGTTAGTCATCTCTTCTGGAAAAAATATCTACATGGAGGAATGTTAAGAAATCTTCAATTTGCAAACACCCCTAAAGGATCTAATATATGAAATTTATACAGGAAATGTCTTAATTTCTTCGTCCAACATCTGTATCGAATCCCAGACAATGGCAGAAATACTCTTTTGTGGGAGGACAAAATTAATGGCCACGATTGATTTCAGAATGATGATTCTATTATGGAGTTATTTTTTTTTTAGAAAAGGAATTAATAGACTATCTGATATAACTGAATGGGATTTCAATGGGAATTGGACCGCTTGGTCACTCCCCTCTCTGACAGATCACGACCTGGAAAACTACTCTATCCACAAAAAAATGTTTTTTGAAAAATTGACTAGTCTCGCCCCAATTCATCGTGACTGCAAAGATACATGGGGATGGGGAATAAACGGTTCCTATTCAACAACAATCGGGTTCAAACAGATGTATTCAGCCCAACCTGGTTCTCCAGGATCACACAACGCAACTCTGTGGAAAATGGTGTGGAATATGCCCAACGTTCCAAAAATTAATTTTTTCTTTTGGACTACAATGCACCAGAAATTATTAAGTGGAGAAAACTTGATTAAAAGAGGTTTTTTTGGACCATACTGGTGCTGCTTCTGCCAACTTTTTGATGAATCTACAACACACAATTTGGTTGAATGTGTATTTGCTCAAAAAGTATGGGCTCTTGTTCTACGTGGGCTGCCTATTTCTTTTTTTCCTTTATCTGCTGAACCTGTTACTCTATTTAAAAATTGGCATTCAAGGTATCCCGGTAATCTCTCTTCCAGTCATGTTTGGAGAAAAATCTGGCAAGCCATTCCAAAATTCATTGGTGGAAAATTTGGCTGGCTAGAAATGATTTGATCTTCAACGGCAAAATTCCGAAACCAAAAATCTAGCATCAAAAGCTAAGGCTTTTCTCTTGGAAGCAACATGAAATATTCGAATAGTCGGCAGTAATTTAGTTGCCGAACATAATTGGATCAGTTTGCAAACAATGGATAAAATTCAGAAGTGCTTAAGTACGCCTGTTATTAAACCATATTGGCAGGTCAGACTTTCAAAAAAAATAATTTCCAGATTGGTGGCAATTCAAAAATAAAGCCTTAATTTTTTTTGATGGGGCATCAAAAGGAAACTAGGGGAAAGTTGGGGCAAGGGGCTTGATTTTTTATCCAGGCGGAAAACTAGAAACTAGTTTCAGCTGGGGAATTGGGAAAACTACAAATAATTAGGCAAAATTATTTGCTCTCTTGAAAGCTTGCCAACTTGCAAAGGAAGTAGGCCATAATAACTTGCAAATCTTCGGAGATTATGAGATCATCATCAAAACCTTAAATTCTGATTCAATGCTTAATTCTCTTATCCTGAATGTGATCATGCAAAGTGTGCACTTTATTTGATTCATTGTGATTCAGTTAACTCTTATCACATTCTTCGCAATTTGAACAAATTGGCAGATTTCAAAGCCAATCAAGGATGTCTTCTTCCTCCTGGAATGTTAAGAGTGAATGAAAGATCTTGTCTAATGCATCCCATTCCATGAAAAAAGTCTTTTAGATGTAAGAAGTTGAATTCTTCAGAACAATTTGTAATTGGGTGCAAGCCCAATCTATTCTTTAAAAAAAAAAAATTAATCGTTTTGGTTAACAAAAAAAAGAATTTACTTTAATTAAATTTAGGAAACTCAACTTAAAAGTTCCTTTGTTACTATACTTCTTGAAAACAAAAATTATTATTAAATACTTATTTACTTGAATAAATATTCCTTTGTAACACTTCCTAACAAAAGGCAATTTATTAATAAAAAATGCTTTAACTAAGGTCAAATTAAAAACTCGAAAAATACTCAAGTTAAAAGATCTACCAAAAAGTCTACCACTTAAAAAAAACACTCGAAACCTTTCTAAAAAATTCTCTTACATTTTTGAAAGAATTTCAATATATTACATATAATGTAATTGGGTTTCCAAACATTTGCCAAGTTTCAGGCCTTTTGAAAGAATTTGAATACATTATATGTACTATAATTAGGTTTCCAAACTTTTGTGCCGAGTTTCAGGCAAGTCAAACTACAGTGGTAATTAGACATCCCCAACTATATCCAGAGTTGATAATTAGATATTCCAAGGCAACCGATGAGTTTATTTATCTATCGATATAACTATAGCCTAGAATTTATATTGGATTCATTACGATGCAAAGAACCAATCCTTGAACTGTTCGATTACAATATTACTTATGATTCACCAATCCTCGAACTGTTGGATTACAATATTACTTATGATGCAAATTACCAATCTTCTCTCTGCATGTTGGTCATTTCATATCTATTTTTTCAATGTCGACTCAATTTTCTTATTAGATACAGATACAAAACCCTTAGCATTACATGATTGTCTTTGGCACTTCAACCAAAAGATTTGGATCAATTCACTGTATGTTGGTTATTACATATCTACTTTTTCATTATCAAACTACTTTCCTTATTAGATATAGATACAAATCCCTTCATGTTGCATTGTCTATAACATTTAAATCAAAGAGATTGGATTTGGGCAAATCAACCACATATCTTGCATTTATGGTAGAATTAACTTTTGACTATCCTGATTGAAGCTAATTATAAAACCTGAAGTGAATTCTTAATGAAATATAGATGAATGAATATAGAAATGATACAAAACTAAGTTTTCACATATCTAAATAATGATACATTTGGACTGCATTGCCCATGCCTAATAATGCACAAGAATCATCATTATGTAAGCTCCAATAGCTAGAGCATGTAAAATGCACAAGAATCGTCAATCTCTAAAATCCAATAGCTAGAAGTTTTACCAACTATAACATATATAATAGTGCACTTTAATCGAATAGTAAATCTATATCAAGACAACAAATGCATACACTGTCCACCATTTTGTACCACATCTCAAAACTGAATTTTGACAGAACAAGTTAACTAGAAAGTTTACAATTTTGAAACAACATGCTTTCACATATTTAATACCTAAGCTCCAAGTCGATGATCAATGCAGTTGGGTAAGACAACAAACTCATAATAATGTTGCTAGCTTCAATTATACTTCAAAACTACATCCTTATTCATATAAGTCTCTAAAAATGCATTGATGAATCCTTATCATTTTGATAGACATCATGGCATATCAATACCACAACCTAAGTATATAATTCCTTCACATGTTCAAAAATCCGAAGCCAACAAGGAAGCCAAGGTTGGGCAAAGTCAAAAGGAGGTTTGGATTGAAATTAGAAGTTAGAACACAGAGGGAAGGTTTTTCGCCATTAAAGGTGGAGACAGGAATTGGTGTAGTTATAACCAACCATGAAAAGTAACAAAAGACCAAGACCAAGTTGATTTGGCATATACAAACCAATGAGATTCATTTATAAGTAGATGAAATGAGCATAAAACCCAGGAATTTTACACAATTTACGCTTTAGGCCAAAACCATAAGTGGTTTGCAGAATATTTAGCTTGCCACACGTAGGTGTAGAATGAAACGAGAATCATCAAGAAGCACACAATCATGGGTGCAATTTGAATCCCTTTAAAGAGGCTTAGAAGCAAGGGATAAAACACACATGACTTGAAATTTAATGCATGTAACCAGAATAATCAAATCCAAAAGCTACAACAATAGTGTTTTAACTTTTAACCATCAAAAGAAACTGAACCCAAATTTGGAGATAGTGAGATGGGCTTAAATGTAACTCCATGCATATTAGGCATCTGCATATTCTTATAGTGGATTAGAAGGTTAGCACCATTCCACTTACAAATTTTCAGTGATCACATTTAAGGGAGTTCGCAAGACTGGAGGAACAACATGGTAAATGTGGAAGTAGAATTTCACCCATCAAAACTTAGTTAAACTGGTTACAGTGCCACTGCCCATGCTTGGATTTGAAATAGACGAGATTGGGACACTATCTTTATGGTTCAGTTTCTCTGAACACTGACATAGGCTAATCTACAATACCTTAATACATATATTGAAATGCCCAAAATTAAAATATGAACCACACAAAAATGATAAGTGTTGGAGAATGAACTGCCATTACAGGTTCCTTTATTTGAATTTATTTTCCCTCTTATTTGAAAAAAAATCAGGATATGCAAGACTCAACGCAATAATCAAAAGAATAAAACAATGTTTTGTTGAACTTTTTGGATGGGCTAACATTCATAGAATCAACAACCGACAATAACTTGTAACAAGTTGATGTTTTCTAACCCATAGCTATAATGTTGTGGGACTTTTAGGGAAATGGTTTAGCATTGTTTTATACAAGATCCAGCAGCGAAAGAAAACTTTAGGTTAGATTCACATAATCATATGTTATGTCTAAAACTGAAGAACGCAAAGATGCCTTTACTAACCTTAGAAACCATCTCACTGTCATCCATGGCATGTAAATCCAAAATCTTGGCACCAATCTCGACTCTGATTTCGGGGGTCGTGAACACATTGATGGCAGTCCCAGGGGGAGTCCTCTTAGAAAATGAAGAATTGTAGAACACGATAAAGAAAAATTGCATAACACGCCCAGTTGATGTTCACTAATAGGTAAGCGAGCAGAACGAGCGAAGATAGTGAACAACTAGTGGACAGAGCATACACTTAGCCGACTATGCATGACGAAGGAGGAAGACACGCAGTGGAAGGGGGTTTGTTGGAGGGGTGACTAAGAAGGTACATTTTTTTTCAAAACAGACATGGGATAAAAAAGTATATCGGCATAAATATCGACCAAACATCGTGGTATTTAATGGTGCATATATGTTGGGATATATCTACTAGCAATTGTCCCATAAGTTGCAAAGGGGCATTGAAAGGAAAAAAATAGAATTAAAATAGATGTAATAAAGTGAAAAAAAGTGTATTAAAAATGTTATGAAGAGTTTATTGTGGTTTCCTTTGAGTGGTGTAATAGTGATTCAATTAAAGTTTAAAGTATCATGCTAACAATTTTGCAGTCTCTTATTTTTATTCTAAAATTTTTATTTCAAAGGAAGGGAGTTCTATTACAATTATAAGTTTTCATGGTTATTTGGAGAAAAAAATTGTATTTCAGTTCGCTTTGCTTAGCCATCATATGCGGAAATTTTGAATCTAGAAAAATCTAATTTTTCTCCTCCAAACTCTCCACCTTATGAATAAGTTATATCTCATTTTGACTTAAAGGCAAACGATTCCTTATTAATTGGTAAGGGTGTAGTTGTGATATCTCCACAGATGTGTGTGTGTGTGTGTGTGTGTCCTCTACAATATATAACACATATATTATTCTAGATCTAAATCTCAATGTAGACATACTTTGACTTTCGTTGAAAAATATGTAATGTAGAGTTGTGAAGCCACACAAAGTGATCCCATCACTATTGAAAATTGGTATCCCTAAGGTCTGGAAAGGAGGTCCACGACATTTCAAAAGAATTTTCTATGACCTAAAATTGACAACATAATGAAGGACATGCCAATGGTCTAAAAGAACTAGGGAGATGGGCATATATAGTAGAGAGTTGTTGGTTGTATAAGAAATGGGAAATCACTAAAAATTGGTTAAATCAATGAGCAATCTAGTGGCATCCTCCCCAATAGATTTTGTAAGTGTACAAACCATTTTTTGGGAGAGCATTCTTATTGTGTTGATCTATCACATCCTAGATACCCTTGACAACTACATCCACTCATTGAAAAAAACTTATTTTCACCTAGTATAAGAAAATCATTTAAATCTCTTGCAACAATACATGGTTGATTTGACAAAGATTGAATATATTCTAATAGTGTTTGTAAGAATTTTTCCATGACTTTAGTAAGTAAAAATCAACATATGCATATTGTTGCTACAACTTGGCTCTTGGTTGAACACATTTTGCACACTTTGATTTGATCTATCAAGATGGATTTTTGGGCTTCATTCTATAAAAAAAATCCCTTTGAAAAGGAATTTGTTTGCATGATCTGATGCCTAAGGGATTTTGATTAACAACCATTATCTTATTCACTTTAGTCTCTTGAAGCATGGGTGGCATTGATTTTGTCATATCCAGATCTAGATTACATCTCCTGATAGTCACATTGGAATTATGCTTATGGGAGATTTTTCGAGGGTCCCAAAAATCGAAATCAATCTCAAAGAAAATTATAAGGGAATTCTTGTTATTGATTACAAAATTACCGAACGGTTGGGAAACTAATTAGCATTGAGAGTCCCCATGGGAAGAGTTTATTTATCATAGCTATAAACCCCCTGATCAGGAACTATCATAATAATTAGGAGCACAGACAAAAGACCTATGAACACCCTTTCCCTCATTAACAAAAGTAGGACCTCCAACAAGAGGCTTTGAAGTAATCCCCCCTCAAAATGGAGCAGATGGAGCCATTACCTTCCTAATGTCCAACCCTCCCTACCGAGGGGAGAAATTCTCCACCCCCTTCAAATCTACAGCCTCCAAAAACTATATCTCTTCAATCTTCAAGGAGTTATAAAAAGTGGAGAAGAGTGAGGAGATAGAGCAACTTGTGAATCATTTTTCAATAGAGGAACTTCTGTTGAAGGAGACTGGTTAGAGATGACAACACACATTGGACTTTCAAAAAATACCAAGGGAGGAAACTTAATCCGTGAGGATTAACCCCAGAAATTTATGTTCCATGGACACTCCCTCTGTAAATGACCCATCTCATGACCACAAAAGCATCTGAACGAAAGATGTGAAAAGTTTATCTCTCGATCATTGAATCGATCTTCCCATTGGATGGCCACCGTGACTAGTAAAAATTGTGAAAGATCTATGTCCACCATGACCCAAAATACCCTCTTGTTAATCTCTCGAAGAGAGGCATTGCCAAAATATAAAAATTTACCAACCATTTTCTCTAAGGAAACAATCACCTTTCTAGAACAAAGCTCAATCGATAGCTCGAGGAGGAGCGTCCAAGAAGGACACTCCTGGAACATCTCTTTGTAATGGTTGAAATAAGTGGTTCAATGATTTAATAAACAATACCCCTCTCTTTAATCAACGTCTTACTCAAAATCTTTAATAGATGTTCCTCCTCAAGAAACTGAACACAAAATCAGTTGGCATATTACGACGCAGACAATACCCTTGACAACAAGTTTCCAATTCTATGTATTTTAAAATTTTAAAGAAACTACTTGTTTTATACTTTTTGTAACTAATTCAACATTCTACATGGTTTTATTGACATATATGCATCAAAATATATAAAAATGCATATTATATAATAAAGCTCCCACTTTAGAAGCTTTTGAAAATTTAAGGGTGATTTGGATTGGGCTCTTATGAAAACCTAGCCCTTAACGCCTTTTTTTTACAGCCTTTGCCACACTATTGAAACCCTATCTTCTTCACAATGTCGTCCCTCTTGGTCATTTTGCCAAGCAAATAATTTATAGAGAAACCTACATTAAGGCCTCCAATAATAAACAACCCCCAAATCCTACCCTAGGATGTCGTCCCCTTGAAGTTCAAGGAGTCTATCAAATCCATCTCTAACGTCCCAAGAATAAACTTAAAAGTCTCATGGATATGGGATGAGCTGAGGACTAATCCAAGTTTTCATATCCGACCAACCAGGAAGATGAGGGCGCGATACACTAGTCAATAATATATTATACTTGTTTAGTATGTTAGACCTGGTACATGGGTTTTGACCCATAATTTAGGGCCAACCACAGTTTTCTAGATCAGGTTTGATCTAACCCCAATCCGATTTAATTGCATGAACTATTGAAATTGTTGATTTTTTTGCAAGTACAAAATTGGTTGAATATGAACAGGAGGGAACAATGGAATTTGAAGATAATAGTGAATGGGGAAGAGTTGTGGATCAAGACCAATGGGTAATTCCATTAGAGGGAGAACAAGCTAACAAAAGTGTAAAGAACATTGCTAAAATATGTGCATCAAATTTGGACATTGTGGAGGAAAGGTGTTACTACAATAAGAAGCAGAAAGCAAACATAAAAACAGTTGTTAAAATTCATATAATAAATTTGAAAAAACAAAGCAAGTATAAAAAGGGTTGCATGCATGGAATTATTGAAGATGAGACTAATTTGGGAGTCACAAAAGATATAATGCCCTGGTTGACTATTGAAGACAATTATAAAGAAGAAACACAAGATCACCATAAGAAAATATGGATAGTTGAGATTATAACAGGTGTGATGCCTATACAGTTGAGTGGAAACAATGGGGCATATTCAGAGTGGATGTAAGAATCAATGTAATATTCCCTCAAAGAGAAGGAAGGTGATGAAGCTGCAAGAGAAGTAACAACAAATGGCCTTATGCTATGCCTACCAAGAGAAGACAATAAAGTAATTACAATTGCAAAGGAATATAAAATTCCCTCAATACTCGTAGAAGAATTTATTCGTAAGATCAAAGAGGTGGAGGAAAGGACACAAGGAGATGAGATGCTTGTGGTAAAATTATGTTTATGTGGATATGTTTTTTTTGAATTATAAGCAGATAATGTTGATAAGGTGGAAGGTAGTGATAACAATGCCCATCATAGAGTTGGTAGCCTTGGAGCTATTGAATAAGCTACAAATTTTTTCATAGGGGTTGTTGATAATGTTGGAAACTATACAGATGAGAAGTAATAAGGAGTATATCATTATCCTATTACCCAACGTGAAATCCAAGATGATTGTGAAGGAGAATCTAATGATGAAATATTATATTTTTGACAAATGGGATAAGAAAGATTGCTTATATTAGACCATTAGAGAGAATATTGTGGACAACTACCTCAGAAGAGAACATGGAAGAGATGAAAAACCTACATATGTAGGTAGATTTGGAAATTCACAGAGGAGTTTTGAAAACCATATTGAAGGAAGAACAAAATTGAAGAGGATGATAGTTGAAGGAGAATTTTGTAGAGGCCCCAAATTCAGTCATTATTAAACATAATATTAAAATTCTTTAAAAAATGTGACATTCATGGTTAAGGCTTAGTTTCTTTATGTTTTAAATTTGTATTTAAAGGTTCGATCAAATTTAGTATGGATCGTGATTATTTAAAGCTTTATTCAAATTAAGTATGGATCATGAATAATCAAATCAAAGACATTAATATTTGAACGTCCCTTGTGGATGTATAAGTACATAAGCTCCTCTACGAGATAAGGTTTTGTTGCAAAGCTCGTAAACAATATGGACTACACAATAGGTTTTTCAATGTTACTGTACTTTGAAAACCTCATAAAATATTGGAATGCTCAAGATTATGCCTAATCATAACACTAAATATAATATATATTAAAATATACCCACACTAAATTATTTATAATATATATAATTTGAATTTTTGATACACAATGGTGTCATTTTAATGTATCATACATTCAAAATATAAATACAAATTTTTTTTTTTTTTTGTAAATTAAGAAACCATATTATCATAAAGTCGATTACATAGTGATTTTCCAGAGTCTTGTCAGGCCTAGTCTCACGACATTTCGAAAATCTTTTTCATCTTTCCATTTTTCAGTCTGTTTCTAGTGGGAATACAAAAAAATAACAGTCCTTTTTTCTCCTGCATTGTTCTAGCCAGAGTCTGTTCGCCTTCCTAACTAACAAGTTACTATCATAAAAACTATCAGAGCCGAGTTACAACATGAAGACTAAGAAAAAGTCCTAACAAGGTAGAACCTATTTAGGAACATTCCCGCGCTCCTATTCTCTCTCATCGTAGCACTCTGTGTGCATACGTTGAGCAGCTCCCAGTTTCTCCTTCAAGCTTGGTTTCGTGTCCATATTCTTGCCACTTGCCTTGCTCGTCTATCCTCCATCGCCAACTGGAGAAGGTGGAGAATATAACTTTAGTCCCATTTTGCTTCCAATAAGGTCAACCTTATGTGCATTAGCCTACAGTCCTTGTGGTGTTCCTTCCACGCTTGGACTAACTCCAAAGCTCCCTACCTCTTATTTTCCCCCTCCATCATCACATGTGACATGAGTTCTTCATAACCCAATACGACATCATTAGGCGCTCGTAGGCCGACGCTCTCCCCATAGCAATGTCAAAATCAATAACCCACTCCTCAACCTCCTCCCTTATTTCTTCCATCAGAGTGGCATTTTCCCTTTCCCACAACTCCTTTCCTATCGCCTTTATCTCATCGTGGACGACAGTGGGGATTCGATCGCGAAAAAAGGTGGCAGTAGTTTGAGCTTGCGTCTGGGAGCGAGTTACCCTTCCTCCAACACCCCTCATATATCTCCTAGCCTCCATATTCCTCCCTCTGCCCCAGGGTGTCGATGAGTTGGTTTCTTCGGTGCCGTCGTGTTTCCCTCTCCGAGCCATCTTCCTACGATTGATTTTTAGGCAAGCAAGACTTCGACAGATGTGATTCACTATGATGACAATGGAAACAATAGGGTCTAGTCTAAACATATTTGGGCATGAAATATGTCATCTCTTGTCCAATTTTATAGCAGGATTGGCTATAATTGCTAAAACTGGGGGGCTCATTGCTTCATTCATCATAACTTTCTTTTGAACTGTAGCTATTGTACTTGTCTTGATGTTCCTCATGATGGGATTCCTAAATCCCTGAGGTGAGGTGTCGATTGTATCCTTTATGTATCTCCCTTGCAACTATAATGAGTGCTGACCCTTATCAAAGACGGAGATGGGGCATGCTTTCATTATCCTTGCTTCTTCGGGATTAAATGAGGTGGGGTGAATATGTCCCATACACATGTGAGCTTGTGGGATAGCCATGAGTACCCTTCTCAACCCTTCCTTCCTGTCTTGATGCCATGTGATCACCGTTGGACAAATGGCAGCATTGGTCTATCCAATTCGATCCTTTAAAATCATGTAGTTGTCCTTCGCTGATGCGGTGTCCTCCTCCTACTTCCACATTAGCTAAGAGGTCGACCACTTTGTTAGCTTCTCTTATAACGTGGCCAAAATGCCAAGCGAGTTTCATGGAGAGTAGGGCCCCTATCTTTTCTAGTCTGTTCATGATGTGCCAACTGGTTGCCACCTTCCCCACCCTTTTCCTGTTGGAAATATTTCTAGCCATCTGGATGATGACTCGTGAATCTCCTTCCACTGTCATCAGTAACCAACCTGACCTGGCAACAATATTTAGAACTTGCATGAGTCCTTCAAGCTTTGCAGTGTTATTCATTTCTAGGCTAATGGATCAATAGTAAACATACAAGATCACCCCTGTTGAATCCCTGTAAACTCCTCCATACCCTACCTGACTAGGATTGCCTTTTGACGCGCCATCAAAATTAAGCTTGAAGGTTCCTTCCGAGGGTAGTGACCATGAATTTGGACTAGCTGGTTGGCGAACTAGAGAACGCTTATGGAGCCCCCCTATGTCTTCTTTACTGAGCCCCCAACCTTCCACTATTCATGTCTTTTGATCATTTAGCTCCCTGCCCTTGTCTGTCCACTGGTGATTCCTCACCGTCTCCTAAATATTGTGAGTTAGTCTCTTCCATACTTCCTCTTCTACGAATTTTGTATCCTGGAAGATTATGTTATTCCTCTCCTTCCATATTACCCATGATAGCATCCCCGGGAACATTGACCATATCATATTGAGGATAAGGTTATGGAGTGATTTCATATTCCAGTTTTTGAGATTTTGATTTGGTTGGCCCCTGACTTTGTTCAGTCCACAAAAATGGCCACCCCCTGATCCCATATTGTTGAGGTAAAGGGGAAATCATCTAGAAGGTGGTTCATTTTCTCCTCTTCATTGTAGCACAGAGGTGGACCCTCATATCCCCTTTTTCTGAGATCCCCCCCGTCAAAACTCTTCTCTTTATGACTAGCCAAATGAAGGTGGAGATCCTTGGCCAAGGGTTCATTACCCATATCTTTCTCCATATATCTTCCTGTACTTCCCTATGCTGCTCCTTATGTCGCATGCCTCCTTTATGCTGAAGACTTCTCTAGGAGAGTACCCTCATATCAAATTGTCTTGGCCTTCGTGTCTTGGTATGCATCATTCATTAAGCATGTCTTGAAACTCCTTCACCTCCTCTGCGTTTTTCAAGCATTCCCACCATTCCTAACCTTGTCATTCTTGGTAATCCTAGTTATTAGTGAGCTCAGATCAGTACTGGTGCACTTTTATCCTTCCTTCTCTTATACCTCTTTCTCATGTCGTCTTCCATCTAGGGTTGTCTAAGAGCCTGGGAAGTTGGTTCCATGAGTCCTCCCAGACGCATGCTTCACGTCCATTTCTGATTTCCCAAAAGCAATGGTCCTAGATGATACTTTTATTTCGTTGGGAAGTCATCCATATATTGGAGACCGCTTTCTCTTCTCTTAATCGGACTAAGTCATTGTTGGAACTGTCTTAGGCGTACTTCATATGACATAGTTTATCCCAAGGCTCATTCCTATGGGTGCACCACTTCCACCATATCTTGGCTCCTAGGACTTCACTTATTTTTTCTGGGTCCCGAAGGCCTATACCTCCCTTATCCTTGGGTTGGAAAAACTTGCTCCATCCCACCAACGCTATTTTTGACTTTTCTCTATTGCCTATGCATAGGAAAACTCATTAGATATTGCAAATTTGCTTGAGGATTTCCTTCAGAGCATCCAAAACTGAGAATAAATAAATCGGCATGGCCTGGAGAACAGACTTTACCAAGATCAATCTGCTCAAAAAACTTAACAGCTTGGTTGCCCAACATGATAGATTCTTCCTCATACGGTCCAGAAGATCCTTCCACGACACCTACCTGATTGCCCCTTCTGCCATTGGGGCTCCTAAATACTTTGATAGTAGCGCTCCCACTGAAAAACCAAGGACGCGATTCATATTCTTTGGTGTCATCCTAGGGTTTTAAAGAAGAATATTTGATATTTTTTTATGTTCATTTTTAAACCAGAAGCCTTGGCAACGATTGACAAACATTTCTTGAAAGATATTTCCTCTTGGACTGAAGGGTGCCCCGTTAGTATAGTGTCATTGACAAACTGTTGATGGGTTTGATTGTCTGTACCAATGTGGAGGTTTAAACCGTGGATGTCACCTCTGGATTTTTGGGGTTTTATTAGCCGACTAAGGCCTTCTGCCATGATAATGAAGAGGAAGGGATATAGGGGGTTACCCTGTCGGATACGTATGGTTGGATTCAATGTGTGAGTGGGAGAGCCATTCAACATAATTGAGAAAAATGTGGAAGATACCATGTTCATTACCCACTCTATCTAGTCAACTCCAAAGCTAAAGGATTTCAAGACTTCCCTCATATACTTCCAACTCAATTTGTCGTATGCTTTTCCTATATCGAGTTTAACAAGCATGCCTATTTTTTTGGTAACTTTCACGGAGTGTATAGCCTCGTGGACAAGAATAATTTCGTCCAAGATTTGTATTTCTTCCATAAACCCTAATTGTTGTATGCAAATTAGGAGGGGGAGGATCAGTTTCAATCTATTGACTACGACTTTAGAAATTATTTTGTAAATGACATTGCATAGAGCTATGGGTCTATATTTACCTAGCGTATCCACTCCCTTTTTACTTGGGGATGCGAGTCAGGAAGGTCGCATTGAAATCCCTTAGGACTCCTCGAGCTTGACGCGATTCTTCAACAATTTCCCAAACTTCCCCTTTTATGAGGTCCTAAAAATAATAGAAAAAAATTAAGGTGAGTCCATGTGGTTGTGGAGTCTTTCCCAAATTCATCTGGTGCATTGCATCCTCTACCTCTTGCAGTTCTATTGGTTTGATCAATATCTCATTGTGTTCCTGAGTGATCATCGCTGGGAGGATTTGGGTTATTTTTGCGATGTCTTGTTGTCTATTCATCTGGTCCTTTGTCGTGACCTATTTGAATTGGTTGACCAACTCCTCTTCAATATTCGCTTTGGTCTCAACATGTCTTCTATCTGTATTCCACAGTTTGTGAATCTTCGATCGTTGCCTATTTTGTATCACCATGTTATGGAAAATATTTTTGTTGCGTTCTCCTTCCTGAAGCCATTGGTTCCTTGACTTTTTCTTCTAATATATTTCTTTTATTGCTCCCTCAAGACTATTTGGGTTAGGAGGATTTTTCTTGTTATTTGAGGTCATCCTCATACCCTTCATTTGTTAGATTTTTATCATTAAGCTAGCAATACATTAGGATCTTTAACTGAGAGAATGACAAGCACAACAATCAAACACAAGAGACAATGCACACAATGTTTATCCTTGGGGAAACCATAAATGGAGAAAACCCCGCAACTTCCTCAGAGATAGAATCAACACCAAAAGTAAAACCCCAAAACAGTAAGATGATCTCCCAACAACAGTAACCTCTTTCTTCCTTGCCCCAGTGTCTTCTTCTTCCTCGACTATGCACTACAACTGAGTGTGAGTGAGTGTGTGATAAATAGAGAGGCTAGCTCTCTATTTATACTAATTCTCGACTTGACTAAACCCAACTAAGGCTGACTTCTCTAAGAGAGTCTAATAACCCTAATGCCCCGAAATTGCTGGGACTTTAACCCTTGACCAATAGGAGGGTTACCCACAATGACTTGACATGACTTGTTTACATTATAGAACCTCCCGATAGGAACATTGGGGTATGACATGACTCAAGTACATTACAAATACATCCCGGAATAAACATCGGGTTACAATACATAAGAAATACAAGTGAATACATTCCGAAGTTACAATTACATCAACACTCCCTCTTGACTAGGAAGGTATTCTTCTCTGTATCATCTAGATCATCATCGAGTCCTCGTCATCTTCAAGTCATATTCATCTTCACGTCATGTTCATCTTCAGGTCATCTTCATCTTCAAGTCATATTCATCATCGGATTTGGATCATCATTGGATCTAGATCATCATCACTGGATCTGGATCATCACTCGATCTGGATCATCATTGCTGGATCATCATCACTGAATCATTACAGGTGCTATCTCTTGATTCTTCTTGTCACAGGAAGTTCTACAGAGCCAACCCTTTTTCATGCTGGATGTACATCTACAGAGCCAGTCCTTTTTCATACTTGATGTATCATCACACAGAGCTAGTCCTTTTTCATACTAGATGTGGCATCCACCCAAAGCTAGTCCTTTTTCATACTAGGTGTGGCATCCACACAGAGATAGTCCTTTTTCATACTAGATGAGTCATCACAGAGCCAATCCTTTTTCATACTGGGTGTGGCATCCACACAGAGCTAGTCCTTTTTCATACTAGATGAATCTTCACAGAGCCAGTCCTTTTTCATACTGGGTGTGACATCCACACAGAGCTAGTCCTTTTTCATACTAGATGAGTCTTCACAGAGCCAGTCCTTTTTCATACTGGGTGTGGCATCCACACAGTGCTAGTCCTTTTTCATACTAGATGATTCTTCACAGAGCCAGTCCTTTTTTTATACTGGGTGTGGCATCCATAGAGAGGTAGTCCTTTTTCATACTAGATGTGTCTTCACAGAGCCAACCCTTTTTCATGCTGGATGTGGAATCCACACATACATCTGACAATGGAATGAACCAATCCTCTTACCATGTCGCAACTCTTACATCTGACCATGGAAGGAACCAATCCTCTCACCATGTCAGAAGGGCACATCACTTACATTTGACCATGGAAGGAACCAATCCTCTCACCATGTTAGAAGGGCAAAACACTTATATTTGACCATGGAAGGAACCAATCCTCTCACCATGTCAGAAGGGCACAACACTTATATCTGACCATGGAAGGAACCAATCCTCTCACCATGTTAGAAGGGCACAACACTTACATTTGACCATGGAAGGAACCAATCCTCTCACCATGTCAGAAGGGCTTTGCATGGACACATCACTTCCTCTTGGGAGGAATCTCAATCTGGAGAACACCAAGTTTCTCCCTGAAGTACTCAAACTTCACCCTAGATAATGGCTTAGTCAACACATCAGCTATCTGTTCTTCCATCTCAACATACTAGAGCTTCACTGCTCCTCTCTGCACCATATCCCTGATATAGTGATACTTGATCTTGATAGGCTTCAACTTGTCATGGAGCACCGGGTTCTCCGACAACTTCACACAACTCTAGTTGTCACAGTATATACAAGTAGCATCTAACTAGAGATCAAATAAATCAGACAGTAGCTTCCTCAGCCATACTGCCTCACAACTAGCTGAACAGGCTGTGACATATTCTGCTTCAGCTGTACTCAGTGCCACATAGGATTACTTCTTGTTAAACCAAGAGATCACACTTGATCCCATACTGAAGCAACACCCTGAAGTGCTCTTCCTATCGATGGCACTGCCTGCCCAATCTGAATCAACATAACCCTCCAGGTTAATCTTCTGATCAGTCTTATACTTGAGCCCATAATCAACCGTACCCTTCAGGTACCTCAGAATATGCTTTGCAGCAATCAAGTGAACATGTCTCGAATCTATCAAGAACTAGCTCAAGGTGTTCACAACAAAGCAAATATCTGGTCTCATGTTCATCAGGTACATCAAGGACCCAATAATCTGACGATACATCGTGGCATCAACTGAATCAGATGAAGCATCACTCAATAGCTTCAGGTTCGATGCCATAGGTGTGGTTAAGGCCTTGCATTCCATCATCCCAAATCTCTTCAGGATCTCTACTGCATACTTCCCTTGTCCAAGGAAGATTCCATCCGTATTCTGCCACACGTCCATGCCTATAAAATAATGCATCATACCCAAGTCCTTCATTTCGAACTCGGCAGCAAGCTTCCTCTTCGTATCTACAATCGACCCATCCATTCCTGTTACAAACAAATCATCTACATATAGTAGGAGCATCACTGGGTTGCAATCTTCAACCTTGTAGTAAAGGTTGGAATCTTCTTTACTCTTGGTAAAGCCCAAACTGGATAGAAAGCTGTCAATTCTGCCGTACCATGTCCTGGGTGCATGTTTCAAGCCATACAGGGCTTTCTTCAATCTACACACATGAGACTCCCTGTCATGTGTCTCAAAACCGAGTGGTTGCTCCACATACACTTCCTCTTCCACTGCACCATTCAAGAAAGCAGTCTTGACATCAATCTGGTGTATTTTCCATTTCATCACTACAGCCAAAGCAAGTACTGATCTGATGCAAGTGTATCTGGCTATAGGTGCAAAATTTTCTTCATAGTCTATTCCTTCTTTATGGGAGAAACCACGAGCAACAAATTTTGCTTTATATTTTTCAATGCTACCATCTGCAGCATGCTTGATCTTGTAGATCCATTTGGAAGTTACAACAGACTTCCCTTCTAGTCTTGGGACTACATCCCAAACATCGTTCTTCATGATCGATTGATACTTTTTGATCATAGCATCCTTCCATTCTTTCTGTTCCGCCGCTTCTTCATAATTGGAAGGTTCTTTATCGATGAAATCACATAATAAGGCTACATATTCGGAGCAAGATCTAGTCCTCTTTCTTTCTCTGTGATTCTCTTCTGGAGCCCCATATCTTTCCGCACCTTGGATAACTTCTCGTACCCAAGCATGTTTCCTCTTATGAGGATTATTCTTCTGAGGTGGATCTACAAGTTCTTGTGGTTCTTCAAATTCTCGATCTTCTTCTTGAGTTTCTTCGTTCATGGTTGTATCATGAGTTCTGGGAGCTTCTGCTTCTTCAGGTTCTTCAACAGGTCTCTTTCTGGATTTGTTGTAAGCTGAGTCTTCATCAAATGTTACATCCTTGCCGATGTCGATCTTTTTGAATCCTGGGAAGTATATTCTGTAAGCCTTCGAGCTTTCAGAGTATCCCACAAATATACCCTTCTTTCCTGAAGGATCTAATTTTGTTCTCTTCTCTTTTGGAATGTGTATGTATACTGGATAGCCGAATATTCTAAGATGGTTGACTTCTGGTTTCTTGCCGGAAAAGACTTCTTCATGTGTCTTGTTCTCGAGTACTCTGTGTGGAGTACGGTTCTGTACATACACCATTGTTCTAGAAGCTTCTGCCCATAGATGCCTAGGAAGATCTTGATCATGAAGCATTGCTCTTGCAACTTCCATGATAGTTCTATTCTTCCCTTCTGCAATCCCATTCTGTTGTGGATTATATGGGGTGGACAACTCCCTCTTAATCCTTGAGTCTTTGCATAACTCTTTGAATTTATTTGAAGTGAATTCTCCACCATTATCTGATCAAAAAGTATTGATTTTCTTTTCAGTGTGGTTCTCAACCAAGGCTATGAATTCCTTGAATTTGCTGAATACTTCATCTTTGTTCTTCATGAAGTAAATCCATGTCTTCCTAGAAAAGTCATCAATAAAAGAAACATAGTATACATACCTTCTTAGTGAACTTGATGACATTGGACCGCATACATCGGAGTGGATGATTTCCAATATTCCTTTTGCTTTGCTCTTGCTACTTGGAAATGTCTTCTTTGTGTTCTTTCCTTTTGCACATCCTTTGCAGACCCCATCATGTTTTGCTTGAATTTCTAGAAGACCTTCAACAAATTTGCTTGCAAGTGGTAGTGCCCTGTAATGCACATGTGCAAGCCTTCTATGCCAAAGTTCATTTGGTTCTACTGAGTCATGAACCAAATCTTATTCTGGTTGGCCCTTCAATTTGTATAGACCTCATTCTTGTTCCCTAATCACTATTGCATCGTCAAAAGTCTTTCCCTTTGGCCACATAAGAACTTCGCCATCTACAAAAGAAACCCTCATTCCTTTTGCATCCAATGCAAATATGGAAAGGAGGTTCTTCTTTAGTCTTGGTACAAACAATACATTTTTCATCTTCATAGACTTTCCAAAGTCTAGTTTATAGGAGGATTCACCACTACCTTTTATTGGATACTGGTAGTCATCCCCAAGTTTCACCTTGTGAGGTGACTCATGTTCAGATAGTTTCACAAACGATTCTTTGAATCCCGTCATGTTCTTGGAAGCACCACTGTCTATGAGCCAATCATTTCTTCCATGTGAAACAATTCCCGTGAGAGCAGAGATCAGCACATATTATTCATCACTTGAAGAATCACTTTCTTGTCTGATTCTCTTTGTGGAAGGTTCATCATCCTCTGCAGCATGATCATGATGTCTTCTCTTATTTCCCTTCTTCTTCTTTGATTTCCCTTTGTTAGGGAAAAATTTGGATATGTGAACTTTCTCATCACATGTGTAACATCTAACAGTAGCCAAATCTCTTCTAGAGTGATGAGACTAACCTTTGGAGTGATGATGGTCCCTTTTGGTTTTCTTGGTGTGGGCTATGAGAGCTTGATCTTCACTTCCCATCTTTTCCTCTCGAGCTACTATCTGAGATTCTTCTTGAGAGCATTCTTCCCATAGTCTACTAAACTTGACTAACTTCTTTCTGGCACAGATCCCTTGAATGAAAGAGTCCCATGATCTAGGGAGACCATTCAAGGTGGTCATCACAATTTCTGCATTTTCCACTTCTTCATCTACTGCTTCCAGTTGTTCCTTGATATGAGATACCCTTGTAAAGTAAGACTGGATGGTATCAACATTCTGGATCTTTATATTCTTCAGTTGGTTTCTCAGAGTCATCTTCCTGTTTATGTTCTTTCCTTCAAACAATTTGGTTAGGGCATCAAACATAGCTTTAGGTGTCTTTAGGGAGGACACCTGTGGTATGAGGTGATCCTTTATTGAATCAACAATGCTTCTCTTTGCCATAACCAACTTCTTCTTATGTAATGCCTTAGCCTCATCTCCCTTTGGAACTGGAACCTCCTCACTGATATAGGAGTCCAACTCATTTTCTTCTAGGATCAGGGAGATCCTATACTTCCAGGCTTGGAAGTTATCAGCTCCCTTAAGCTTTTCATCAAGCTTGGTATGACGAGACATCTTAATTGAGAACCTCAAATGGAAATACAAAATATTTAGATCTTACCAGGTCAAGATGTCGGATCTGGATTTGGAGTTGAAATTCTGTAGTGCTGGTTTAGGAGCAGATTGGGGTTTTTCTTTTATGGAGTTCTATCCAACCAAATGCTTTGATCTTGATCCCTAACTTCGATTTTGAGGAGGAGATCAATCCAGGCCTGGGCTCACTGAAAAATTCCACTTCTGTGGAAAGCCCTAATTTCTGGCAGGAGTGTCGGGTCCAAAACTGAAAAACCTCAGAATTAGATTATGCTTCGACGGAAAGATGCGCCCTAGGGAGGAGAGTTATTCCAACCTTCTTTTGCTAAAAATTTGTGGAGAGAGATCCACAAAGTAGGAAGCCCTAGTTCCCGCAGCTGCATAGTGTCTTCTTCTCAGGTTAGCTCTGATACCATGTTAGACTTTTATCATTAAGCTAACAATACATTAGGATCTTTAACTGAGAGAATAACAAGCACACTAATCAAACACAAGAGACAATGGACACAATGTTTATCCTCGGGGTAACCATAAATGGAGAAAACCCCGCAACTTCCTCAGAGATAGAATCAACACCAAACGTAAAACCCCAAAATAGTAAGATGATCTCTCGACAGCAGTAACCTCTTTCTTCCTTGCCCTAGTGTCTTCTTCTTCCTTAGCTATCCACTACAACTGAGTGTGAGTGAGTGTGATAAATAGAGAGGCTAGCTCTCTATTTATACTAATTCCCGACTTGACTAAACCCAACTAGGGCCGACTTCTCTAGGAGAGTCTAATAACCCTAGTGCCCCAGAACTGTGGGGACTTTAAACCTTGACCAATAGGAGGGTTACCCACAATGACTTGACATGACTTGTTTACATTAGAACCTCCCGATAGGAACATCGGGGTATGACATGAATCAAGTACATTACAAATACATCCTGGAATAAATATAGGGTTACAATACATAAGAAATACAAGTGAATACATTCCGAAGTTACAATTACATCAACATCATTTAGACCCATTCTTTGGATCTCCTTAAGATGGGTGATCAATCTTTTTTTTTAATCCTGGATTATTTCCAAAGACTTCTTTGTTCCAAGTATGAATCCTCGCTGTTAACACTGAGAATGTACCCAGGTTGTGAAAGGTAAATCCCAAGGTAACAACAAAAACCACTTTAGAGTGTATTTCTGACCTAATACAGTCAGAGAGGGATCTCTCACTATTTACAAAGTTTTTATACTCAAGATATTCAATCAGAGACAATCAGAAGGTCAGATTTCTGATGGGACAAATAGGACAAGTTTGTTTTAAAAGACTTGGTAAGATAGTCATGGAGGAGACCATTGGGCAATGGAGTCAACAATCAGATCTAAAATAGGTTGCAGGAGGTAGGGTTTTGAAGGTTTATGAACAAAGGCAAGGTAGGCACCATTTCATCAGTCTTGAGGTATTAGCAGGTTGATTAGTAGACAAAGGAAGACATTCCATCAAACAGAGCACCTAACTAGGGTGAATTCTGCAAGACTTTAGAAGAAAATATTTTGAAAATGCTTGAACAATGGAGTGGGAAATAGGATAAACAGTCACATAAAGAAATTACTTACTGAAGAAAAAGATGGCACAAGAATCTCTGACATGAAAAAGATTTTACATTCCTCTTCTGCAAATTTCATTCATTTACTGAAAACGTGAAGCCATTACAATGTAGAGTCTCTCCGCTCTTGAAAAATCCTCCGCCTCCAACTATCAAATTACATTTTAATTTATATAAGAATAACCTCTACCTAACCTTGAATTCAAAACCTAACTGAATTCTAAAAATAGAAAACAGTTACAACAACATTTCTTCTGCATATCTCTAATGGTGATAACTGTGTGAAATCTAGGAGAGGTTTTTATAATTGAGTATGTGCACGACAAAACCCATGTCTTCATTTCTCCAAAATCATCTCAAGCTCCTCGAAATCTGCCTTTGAAACTGATGACTCAAATAATAAAATTGTAGATTTCTGGAAAAATGACTTGCGAAGATATTTTAAATTCTCCCAACCTGTGATTACTGTGTAAAACGTGAAGGAGGTTTTTTATTATAGGAATGTTAGGAATAAAAACCTCTCTCATTTTTGTAAAATTAAATTCCATTTGTCCAAAACAATTCTTTGAATTTGATGGCTGAAATAGTCCTTTGGAAAACATGAAAAATGGCTTGTACAACTAATTTTTTTTCTGCTAAACCATAGTACTTGTGTGAAAAATGAAATATTTTATTATGGATAGGTATGTTTTGAAGAAAAGCCTCTTTCACTTTCTCAAAATTCATCTTCATTTGATGACTAGAACAATCATTTTGAAATCTGAACATTTTCCCTCTAAAGATGACTTTGTTGTTCCCAATATGTAGCACATGGGTAAAAACTGAGAGAGGTTATTGTAGATCATAATGTTATGATGAAAAACCTCTTTCAATTTTTGAAAATTCTTCTTTGTTTTCTGGAAACAGGTCGGGGAATAAAATGACTAAAACAGTCATTTTCAGAAAAAATATGCTATGTTGCTTCTAAACCTTGAATTGTTTAACTGTAATTCATAAATAAAGAACATATAACATCTATCCTTGTAATATCATCTACTGTAAGAGCAATCCCATGAATTGATTGATCAAGGTAGCCATATTTGTTAATAGTGTCTCCAAACACTTGAATAATCCCAAGCTTTGGCACACTCTCCACTATAAATTCTGTTTGTAAGACTTTAAACCCATACCAATACCTTCACGAATGCTCTCACTGTATATATTTCTGCAACACTTTTGGGCTGATGTTCTTTTTGGGTTTCCCTTCTGCATTGTTGAGTGGTGGCTTCCATTTTCTTGCTCTATTAAAATCAATTTCCATCTCCTTGATCAGATTCTTTATCTTCACTATTTTCCCTGTGATTGTAAACATGTAAAAGTTGACGTCGAAAATATGGTGGAATGTCTTAATGGTCTATTCCGGAGCCTCCACTGAGTTGTTTTTCCCAAACCACTTTTCTCCGCGGAATTCACAAAAAGTTATCACGTGGAAAGGGGTTTAAATTCTGCTACCACCTTTCCAATTTAACCACCTCACAACTTTACCCTCCAGATCTGATAATAACCGTTGATGAATACTCACTTTATTTTTAAGCCGTTGGATTATTTTATGTGCTAGTGGTTTGATTATACCTTAAGAAAGGTAATAAATCTTGTTTAGCTCTTAAACCTTCATTAAGACTTGGTTTGGTGAATAAGAGGCCGCTTTTTTACTTTGGAAAAAATATCCAAAACTATATAAGTTTGAATATAAATAAAATAATAACTTTATAAAACCCATTTTATAAATTTCATTCAAAAGTTAATAAAAAATTTTGCCCCACTTGTGAAAATTTTATTTCTCTTTTTACCTAAAATTCCTTTAACTTCTCTTCTTTGCCATCCTGGAAATAGTTTAATGAGAAAACTTTGGAAACCAACTCAATCACCCATGAAAACTTAAAATTTTGAAGGCAATAAGACCAATTCCGACAAAAATAAATTTAGTGCTAACACTTGCTTTCAGTGCCTTCAACTTCTGTTGGAATTGGTACATCCCTGATCCCATCGGGGGAACGAATTCCTGCCACCACTTTTGAACTAATGATTTGAAATTTTTGTGTTAAAGCTATAATTTCTCAAATCTGAACAATTTCCTACTGGGGTGATCAGACTAATCTCAGTGTAGACAGATGGGCCAATGATTCGACCCAACCGTTAGGAGGATGCTGGTATACACCTTTCCTGCTTCTTTGACAATGTCCTTTGAGACCAAGAATCTGTCTAATCATGATGCTACATGTTACTCCCCTCCTTGTCGATTATTCCATGTGAACCATCCATTTCTTGTTTTTAAGTCAACTACTTGACTTTCTTCTATGAAGTTCCTGAAGGATTTCTGTAACCTATCAAAATTCCTTCTCCCCCCTTTCTTTTCCCCTAGAGAGGTTATCAGATTGAAGCATCCTCCAATTATCCATGGGTTGTTGCCCACTTTCATAAACCTTAATTTCTTCCATAAACCCTAATTGTTCCATGCAAATTAGGAGGGGGAGGATCGGTTTCAATCTATTGACTACGACTTTAGAAATTATTTTGTAAATGACATTGCATAGAGCTACGAGTCTGTATTTACCTAGCGTATCCACTCCCTTTGACTTGGGGATGCGAGTCAGGAAGGTTGCATTGAAATCCCTTATGACTCCCCGAGCTTGACACAATTCTTCAACAATTTCCCAAACTTCCTGTTTTATGAGGTCCTAAAAATAATGGAAAAAATTGGAGGTGAATCCATATGGTCGTGGATTCTTTCCCAAATTCATCTGGTGCATTGCATCCTCTACCTCTTGTTGTTCTATTGGTTTGATCAATATCTCATGTGTTCCTGAGTGATCACCGCTGGGAGGAGTTGGGTTATTTTTGCGATGTCTTGTTGTCTATTCATCTGGTCCTCTATCATGACCTATTTGAAGTGGTTGACCAAATCCTCTTCAATATACGCTCTGGTCTCAACATGTTTTCTATCTGTCTTCCACAGTTTGTGAATCGTCGATCACTGCCTATTTTGTATCACCGTGTTATGGAAAATATTTGTGTTTCATTCTCCTTCTTGAAGCCGTTGGTTCCTTGAATTTTTCTTCCAATATATTTCTTCTATTGCTCCCTCAAGACTATCTGGATTAGGAGGTCGTTTTCTTGTTATTTGAGGTCATCCTCATACCCTTCATTCAGACCCATTCTTTATATCTCCTCTAGATGGGTGATCAATCTTTTTTTTTAATCCTGGATTATTTCCAAATACTTCTTTGTTCCAAGTATGAATCCTCACTCTCAATGCCTTCAACTCCTATTGGAATTGGTACATCCTTGATCCCATCGGGGGAATCAATTCCTCCCACCACTTTTGAGCTAATGATTTGAAATCTTTGTGTTAAAGCTATAATTTCTCAAATCTGAACAGTTTCCTGCTGGGGTGATCAGACTAATCTCAGTGTAGATAGATGGGCCAATGATCCGACCCAATAGTTAGGAGGATGCTAGTAGACACCTTTCCTACTTCTTTGACAATGTCCTCTGAGACCAAGAATATGTCTAATCGTGATGCTACGTGGTACTCCCCTCCTTGTCGATTATTCCATGTGAACCATCCATTTCTTGTTTTTAAGTCAACTACTTGACTTTCTTCTATGAAGTTCCTGAAGGATTTCTGTAATCTATCCAAATTTATTCTACCCCTTTCTTTTCCCCTAGAGAGGTTATCAGATTGAAGTATCCTCCAATTATCCATGGGTTGTTGCCTACTTTCATAAACCCTAATTTCTTCCATAAACCCTAATTGTTCCATGCAAATTAGGAGGGGGAGGATCGGTTTCAATCTATTGACTACGACTTTAGAAATTATTTTGTAAATGACATTGCATAGAGCTACGGGTCTGTATTTACCTAGCGTATCCACTCCCTTTGACTTGGGGATGCGAGTCAGGAAGGTCGCATTGAAATCCCTTAGGACTCCTCGAGCTTGACGCGATTCTTCAACAATTTCAAAAAATTCCTATTTTATGAGGTCCTAAAAATAATGGAAAAATTGAAGGTGAATCCGTATGGTTGTGGAGTCTTTCCCAAATTCATCTAGTGCATTGCATCCTCTACCTCTTGTAGTTCTATTGGTTTGATCAATATCTCATTGTGTTCCTGAGTGATCACCGCTGGGAGGAGTTGGGTTATTTTTGCAATGTCTTGTTGTCTATTCATCTGGTCCTCTGTCATGACCTATTTGAAGTGGTTGACCAACTCCTCTTCAATATCCGCTTTGGTCTCAACATGTCTTCTATCAGTCTTCCACAGTTTGTGAATCTTCGATCGTTGCCTATTTCGTATCACCGTGTTATGAAAAATATTTTTGTTGTGTTCTCCTTCCTGAAGCCGTTGGTTCCTTGACTTTTCCTTCAAATATATTTCTTCTGTTTCTCCCTCAAGACTATCTGGGCTAGGAGGTCTTTTTCTTGTTATTTGAGGTCATCCCCATACCCTTCATTTAGAGCCATT
Source organism: Pseudotsuga menziesii (assembly GCA_001517045.1). NCBI lineage: Eukaryota > Viridiplantae > Streptophyta > Pinopsida > Pinales > Pinaceae > Pseudotsuga > Pseudotsuga menziesii. The sequence goes on from LPNX011089151.1 coordinate 560,288, forward strand.
CTTTGGATCTGCTTAAGATGGGTGATCAATCTTTTTTTTTTAATCCTGGATTATTTCCAAAGACTTCTTTGTTCCAAGTATGAATCCTCGCTTTCAGTGCCTTCAAATCCTGTTGGAATTGGTACATCCCTGATCCCATCGGGGGAACGAATTCCTGCCACCACTTTTGAACTAATGATTTGAAATTTTTGTGTTAAAGCTATAATTTCTCAAATTTGAACAATTTCCTGCTGGGGTGATCAGACTAATCTCAGTGTAGACAAATGGGCCAATGATTCGACCCAACCGTGAGGAGGATGCTGGCAGACACCTTTCCTACTTCTTTGACAATGTCCTCTGAGACCAAGAATCTGTCTAATCGTGATGCTACATGGTACTCCCCTCCTTGTCGATTATTCCATGTGAACCATCCATTTCTTGTTTTTAAGTCAACTACTTGACTTTCTTCTATGAAGTTTTTGAAGGATTTCTATAATCTATCCAAATTCCTTCTCCCCCCTTTCTTTTTCCCTAGAGAGATTATTAGATTGAAGTATCCTCTAATTATCCATGGGTTGTTTCCTACTTTCCCATTGATCCATCATAAAAATTCTAGAAACGAGGGTTTCTGAGGGAACGTTCTTGGGCCATACATGTTTGTTAAGGTTTTGTTGCTGCTGCAACTGCTTCCCCAATTTTATTGCATTTCGGGGCCCCTCCTTACATTTCTTGTTTTTGAAAGCACTCTTGCCCTTGTTTCCCAACTCACATAAGCCTTCTTGCATACCTAATCTTTCCTAGAAGCTTAAGCAGAAAGATGTTCCTAAGCTTGAGTTGTCCTTTTGGTAAGAAATCCTTAGGCGCAACTATGGAACCAAACTTTATTTAAAGAAAATCCGCTTTGATTTAAGATCAACGGCTGAGAATTTCTTTGATCAAGATCCAACGGCCAAGAAATGGCGGGAGCGAAAGGGCGGTGTCGGAAAAGCCAAGTTCGTTTATGGAAAAAGTTGCAAATCCGCCTTCCACTTTTCGTAGATCAGGATCTGACGACCCATAAGGTTTTTGCACAAATCGAACGGCTCGGAAAAGGCGGAAGCAAAAAGTTAAGGTTTGAACTTCGTGAAAAGTTGAAAGTACGCTTTACGATTTCCGAAATGCGGAAGTGTAAAGGCAGAAGCGGAAACGCGGAGTCGAAAAGGTTAAGGTTTGAACTTCATGACAAGTTGAAATTCCGCTTTTTTATTTTCGAAATGCGGAAGTGCAGAAGCGGAAAAGTGAAAGTTTAAACTTCGTGACAAGTTGGCATTTCGTTTTCTAACTTCCGAAGTGCAGAAGGGCGGAAGCGGAAAGGTAGAAGTAGATAGTTAAGGTTTGAACTTCGTTACAAGTTGGCATTTTGTTTTTCAACTTCCTAAGTACGAAAAGGTGGAAGCGAAAAGTTAGAATTTTGGTCGTGAAAAAGTTCGACTCCCGCCTTCCGCCTTCCGCAAAGATCCAATGGTCCAGAAGGCTTTCGTGCAGATCAACGTTCTAGGGGAAGAGCGGAAGCAGGAAAGCTAAAGTTTAATTTTAGAAAAGATTAAAAGTCCGCTTTTCAATTTCCGAAGTCCGGAAAAGCAGAAGCAGAAAGGTTAAAGTTTATTTTCGAAAATAATTGACTTTCCGTTTTCCAATTCCCAAAGTGAGAAAGGAGGAAGCGGAAGTGCAGAAGTGGAAGGTTAAAGTTTGAACTTCATGACAAGTTGGCATTCCACTTTTTGACTTTCGAAATGCAAAAATGCGGAAGCAAAAAGTTAAAGTTTAAACTTCATGACAAGTTGGCAATCCGTTTTCTGACTTCTGAAGTGTAGAAGCAGATAGTTAATGTTTGAACTTTATGACAAGTTGGCATTCTTTTTTCCGACTTCCGAAGTGCGGAAGGGCGGAAGTGGATATTTAAGGTTTGAACTTCATGAAATACAGAAAATATGATTTCCGATTTCTGCTTAAATCAACGACTTAGAAAGCTTCCGCATAAATCAACGGCTCAGAAGGATCCGGAAGGGCGGAGGCGGAAAGTCGGAAAGCGAAAAGTTGGAATTTAAACTTCATGAAAATTGCAAAATTCGGCTTCCAATTTTTGCTTTTTGCAAAGGCCGAAAGCGGAAAGTCAATGTCGAAAAAGCCAAGGTTTGGGTCATGAAAAATCGGAATCCCGATTTTCGACTTCTGGATAGATCAACGGCGAGGGACGATCCAGAATAAAATCAACGGTCAGAAAAGGGTGGAAAGGAGCTAGCAGGGTTGCATGATCTAACGGTTCAGATTAGACCCGATCCATCTTTGAGATGATCTGAGCCGTCCAACGCTTGTTTTGTGTTTTACCATGAACCATTGGGGAAACTAAGAATTTTACTCCCGAAGCTTAAATTAGATAAAATTGTTGTGTAGCAGGGTGCTGATCATTATCTATTTTCTATTTAATAATTGATGCATATAATTAGACTGAAACACTATGGATTATTGTTGTTTCTAGATAAGATATATCTCTCATTACGTTTTATTTCTGTATCGCAGGTATCATTCCTCGCCAAAATCGAAAGCGAGAAGCGCGAAACAAACGCAGAAGCAGAGTATTAATCACCAGGAGACAGTACACGTGGAGGCGCAGGAACGTGATTGGTGCTTGAGCCAACCGATAGGATCAGTGAATAAGAATCTTGGGAATCTGTTGGGTATCTGATAGAGATAGTATAAATAGGGGTGCATAGCACCATAGAGAGGAATTTTGGCTTGGTGAAAGAATTCTGGACTATTCTTGTAAAAGAGCTACCTCTTTGCTAATAAGAAGGATCATTTTGTTGGATCAGAGGGCTTGCACAAGGATCTAATCAGAATGTGTGGAATGCATAATGTAGAACTATTTCTTCTTGGTACTGTACATCATACAGTGAGATTGTTCTAACCTCCTAGAACTATTTCCTTGGTCATGAACGTCTGTTGTCTGTATAAATGTCTGTGTTGATAGGGTAATAAATGGTTGAATTATATTAGGGATACCTTTGGTATTCTTTCTACTGTGAACGTGATTATTGTGTTGGTACGACTACCTGTTAGACCTTTATGAGCATTTACAGTATATTACTCTGGACTCTAAATTTTCGCCTTAGTCGAGGATACAATAGTTTAGTTTAGATCTAGATTAGACTTGTGTGTTTACCTTAGGCACCTACATATCATTCTTTAAACAAAAAAAATCTTATAAACCGTGGACTAGGCCGTAACCAGTACAAGATTAAAGAACTTAATCTACGGTAGTCGGAATCGTGAACCAGACGGATTCCTGACACCAAACGGTGTCTGATCTAATTGGGATCGTTCAATGGGGATAATCCCTACTGCATGGTACCTAGGATTTTTCCAGGCATCAACAAAATTGGTGCTAAAAGGAGGGCCTAAGCCAGCACATGGAAAATAGAGGAAATCCAATTTTTAGAGAGGATTACATTGGAACAACATCAAAAAATACTTTCCCTGAAAATATTTTTCTTGAAGAACAAGAACAAGAATAGACAGGTTCTGGAGAAGAAGAATTAGAACGTTTGTATGCTATCCCATTTGAAGAAGTAGATCTGTTTATGAGACATACAAGATCCTACGTCAAGAAAATTGCGGGGTTAAAATTTATTCCTTCTTTACCTAGAAGGAAAGCTTCCAAGAATGTTCCCTCATACACTAAGTATTCAATTCTTGTGGAAAATTTGGAAGAACTGGTAGGTCTATCCATCAAAGAAATTGTTCAGCCTCTTGATCAATTAGATCTGGAATCCCTTGCAACTTCTATGTTTAGTCAATCTCCACCACAGTATCCACCTCAAATCATGGTTGTTGTTAATCAACCAGCATATAGAGCAAGAGCGCCACTCAACCTGGCTGCTCCATTACATGATTTTCCTAAGAACCCATAAAAGGTGTTACTGAAATTTGATCCTGGAAAGGGTGTTTCTGCTGAATATCACTTACATATTTTTTATCTGGATTTGGATGTCTTAAATGTTGACCATGACGATGTGGTTTGCAAACTTTTTCTATATACTTTTGAATCTAAAGCATCTTCATGGCAGTTTAGTTTGCAAGCTAATTCAATAGTAAATTGGGATGGTTTTGAAAATGCATTCTTAGGTAAATTTGGCAACCAGAAAAATTGTAGCCACTCTCATGAAATAATTGTTATCTATGAGAATGGAAAAGAAAGAAAAGGTCCAAGACTTTAACCAGAGATTCACCACTCTATTGAATAGCTTCAGTGCCACTACGAAACCAGCCGATGAATCTCTAATAGAATATTATACTACGAGACTTGATCCATTAATAGCAATGTTTGTAAAAAGGGTTGTTAAAGTCACATTGGTAGAGAACTATGAAGTGGCCAAGAAAGTAGAGGCAGATCTAAATAGTATAGCAAAGCATACTCTAGAACCTGAATTGAAACATACCACAAGCAAAAGGCCTTTGCTATTAACTAAGCCCAAAGATGAACACTTAGAAAGTGTGGTGAAAATGGTGCATAAATTGTCAAACAAAATAGTAGACATGGAAAAGGATAAGGGAACTAGTTCGTATTGAAAGCCATTCAACCCTTATTACAAAGAAAAGGAAGATATTGGACAATCCCAACTACCTGTGCATAATTATTTTGTTTTAAATTTTAATGAGGTAGGCATGGATAACTTATGTACTTTTCACCAAGAACCTCACTCTGAAAAGAGTTGTCCATAGTGGGTTAATTCATTGACTCTGGTTATGAATCAGTTATTAGATACCCAACTAACAAATCCTGAAGAAGAGCAAGCCCAAACTAATCATCTAGAACAAACAAACAAAGAAACCACTATGGTATTATGGGATTGGGCAACTACTTTGGGGCTTAGTGAAGATGAACCTATTGAGTAAATTCAAACGTCATCAATTAATGTCACGACTAGAAGTAAAGGCCCAATAGTGGATGAAAGTCTGTTACGGCCTAAAATAAAGAAGTTTAGAGAAAACATGAAGAAAATTATCAGTAATACTCAAACAACACCTAAGCCTAATCCAATAAATATAAAAGAGACGATTCCAATAGTTAACAAATTAATGAAGAAAACAATTAATAAACCTGTGGAAACTTTGGCAAATAAAACAGAGACTACTAAAGAACAGGGCATGGATTATGATATCGTAGAAGACATTAAGAAAACGAAGGCAAACATTTCTTTATTTGAACTATGTAATTTTCCTCATCAAAGGAGGAAACTTCTGGAAGCTTTTAATACACAACCTAGCAGTATCCCATAAGCCATAGAATCTGATGATGAAGTAAATGAAGCAAGCATTCAAGGAAAGTCTAAATCTCAGACTTTACCTTTTCTGTTGTCGTTTGAAATTTTTAATCATAATGTACATAACTATTTGGTAGATTTTGGAGCTTCATCAAATGTCATGCCACTTTCAATTTGTAAAAAAATTAATGGCCAACCCATACCATCTCCATCTCAGATAATTCAACTTGACAGATCTGCTCAAAGTCATAAGGGAAATGAAAGATGTTTTGATTCGTTTGTCTGGTTTTTTTTTTTACTAGGGGAATCAACAACTAGGGACGGGCTGGTACTCGCATAACACGGGGTCTAGGGATCCAATCCTGTTACCACTATAAACCTAGGTGTAACCACAGCGCCCGAACCATGGCACACGGGTTAATTTGGGGGGGATTTGAACTCATGACCTTCCATTCACAAACAATTCCATTTACCACTTGCTTTGCCCCCCCACGGGATTGATTCGTTTGTCTGTTGATCCCAGGGTATTTCAGTTTATAGATATTATGGTGGTTGATATACCAGAAGCTTATGGATTAATTTTAAGTAGGGGTTGGTCAACAAAACTAAATGCTTACTTTGCAACAGACTGGTCTCACATGTGGCTTCCATTCAACAATAGTCAAAGCTAAATCAAAATACTGAGAGAACCACACATGAAGTATAATGTAACTTAGTTAGAAGGGAAGAATGAACCTGTGAATTTCTCATCTTTAGTTTTAGGAATTTACTTTTTAGAGCTCGAAGCAGGGAACTACCAAGCTGAAGAAGCCAATAGTGAATCAGACACATATTCTGATCTCCTTCAATTCTCACGGGTTGATAATATTGATTGTAATATAGTTAACTTAGTGACTAACATAGGAGATGATAATAACTAGTTAGAGTTAGATGATATATTTTGGTTTCTGCATTTTGATGGTTCTAAAACCCAAGAGGGATCAGGGGCAGGTTGCATCCTGATTGATCCAGATAAGAATAAACATTTTCTCTCTTGTAGACTAGAGTTTGAATTCACAAATAATATTGTTGAGTATGAAGCTCTAGTTCTAGGCTTGAAGAAAGCTATGGAACTTAAAGTTTAAAATTTAAAAGCTTTTGGTGATTCTGAGATAGTTGTCAGACAACGATTCTGAGATAGTTGTCAGACAAGTAAGGAACCCCACTCATTGTTTATCTCTACATCTTAAAGGATACCGATATGAGGTATGGAATTTGATTATGCACATCAATGCTTTCAATATAAATGCAGTACCTAGATTGCAGGACGCTACAACTGATTTATTAGCTACTTCTGCATCTATATTAGTACCAACTAATAAAAAATGTTCTATTGAATTGATTTTCAGGCCATCAATACCTGACAATGTTACAAATCTGAGGGTATTCGATGACGATGAGTAGATTATCAATTTTTTTACGAATGAAGAATATTTTAAAGAATCCATAATAGATGAAGAAGAACATTTGTCAGGTTTACAAAATGAAGATCCAAATCAGGAAATTTCATGCCTAAAGCGGTAAGAACCCTCAAAGGGAAACTAGCCAATGCGAAGACGAACAGTTCATCAATGAAACATGAGATGGTCAATCTGGGATCAGAAGATGAACCCAAATATGTCAATTTGGGTAAATGTTGCTCGCCTGGAGAAAGGTGTAAGTTTATCAAGTTGTTTCAGCAATACAAAGACATCTTCGCATGGACATATGAAGATATGAAGACTTATGACAGTCGTACTATCCAGCACATGATTCCCATCAAAACAGGGGAAAAACGGTTCAACAACAACTTAGAAAGATGCACCCAAAGATAGAACCTATGATCCATAACAAAGTAAAGAAATTATTGGACGCAAAGATCATTTTCAAGGTTCAACATTCAGAATGGGTGGTCAATCTAGTCCCGATGAGAAAAAAGTCAAAAGAGATAAGGTTGTGCGTTGACATCAAGACTTTAAATAGAGCATCAGATACAGATAACTATCTTGTTCCACCAATGGCATCTAAACCCTTATTAGATGGATTTTCAGGATATAATCAAGTGTTAGTGGCTGAGTAGGACCGATTAAAGACAACATTTCATACAAAGTGGGGAATATTCTCTTATAAAAGAATGCCTTTTGGCCTCATGAACGTCGAAGCCACATTTCAGAGGGCCATAGACATTGTATTCAGAGGTTTAAGTGGCCACTGTGTAGTAGTGTACTTGGATGATGTAACAGTTTTCTCCAAGAGAAGAGAAGACCATGCTTTTCACTTGAAACATATTTTTGACCATTGTAGAAGATATGGTATATCTCTAAACCCAAAGAAAAGCATCTTTGCAGTTATTGAAGGGAAATTGTTGGGACACATCATCTCAAAGAAGGGAATCTCAATAGATCAGGAGAGAGTTGAGGCTATAACTCAGATTCCCATGCCCCATAATAAGAAAGCTATGCAATCATTTCTGGGCACAATAAATTTTGTTCAGAGGTTTGTCCCTGATTTTGCTCAAATTGTGAAACCTCTGCAGCAAATGGTGAAGCAAACTGTACAATTCAAGTGGACTGACATTGAAAAAGTTGCCTTTAAATATATCAAAATAACAATAGCTCAGGCACCTTCTTTGACGAGTCCAGACTTTGAAAAGGACTTTATTTTATATACCTTTGCTTCAGACAACTCTCTCGTAGTAGTGCTTATGTAGAAAGGGGAATTGGGAGACGAATACCTAATATCATTCATGAGTGCTGGGCTACAAGGGGTTGAATTGAATTACCTAGCCATGGACAAGAAAGCATATGTAGTCTTCAAGCAACAAAACAGTTCAGACCCTTTATTCTAAAAAATAGAACAAAAGTTGTAGATCCTCACCCAGCTGTTAGGTCTCTGTTTGTGCACAATGAACTGGGTGAGTGAAAAGGGAATTGGGTGACTTCCCTACAGGAGTATGACATAGAATTCAAACCAGCTATCATCATCAAAGGTCAAGCGTTTTGCAAGTTTATAGCAGATAATCAAACTGATAAAGATCTTGATTGGGAGAATGAAGCTGGAGTGAACTTCATTGATGTATGTCCTATCTTCACTGCTCCCGAATCTTGGTACAAAGATCTGGTGTAATATCTTCAACAAGGATATCTGTCAACCCCAAGCAGAGAAGGGCGCTTCGGTTGAAGTCAACCCCATATCAAATAATGGATGGAGTGCTTTTCAAGAAAAATTATGATGGAGTTTTGCTCAGATGTCTGAAAAGAGAGGATGCCTCCAAAATAGTCAAAGAATTACATGACGGACCAAGAGGAGGACATTATTCTAGGGATACCACAACTCACAAGATACATAGAGCTGGATATTACTGGCCAACTTTATTTAAAAATGTCCATGCCTATGTAATAAAGTGTGATGTATGGCAAAAGCGGCGGGACCGTTACAACCTGCTACCATTTCAGAGCCATTTGAATAGTGGGGCATAGATGTTATTGGGGAAATCAATCTGAATTCTTCATTACAAAATCAATGTATCCTTACGGCTACTGACTATTCACATTATGGGTGGAAGCGATTCCATTATGCAAAGTGAACGAAGATGTTGTCATTGAATTCCCGCAAGGGAACATTATGACGAGGTTTGGAGTTCCAATTTCTTTTCTTTTTGATAATGCATCTTATTTCTCATATGTTAAAATAACTGAATTTGCTTATGAAAAGGGAATTAAGTTGCATTACTCAGCTAATTATTATACTTAGGGAAATGGTTTAGTGGAATCGACAAATAAGAACCTTATCGGAATTTTGAAGAAAACCGTTATTGAAAATCAGAGAAATTGGCACTCGGCCCTTCCGAATGCACTGTGGGCAGATAGGGTCACTCCAAATAATTCCTTAGGAGTGTCTCCCTATACTCTGGTGTATGGAAAATAAGCTTTATTTCCCCCAAACAGTCTGCTCCCGTCTTCACAGTTAGATTAAGCCTCAAGGGGTTCCAGTAGCAAAGTTTTACAAGCACGAATTGGCACTTTGTAAAAACTGGAGGAGCTACGACAAAAAGCTAAAGATAATTTCAACCAACATCAGGGTATCATCAAAAGATGATTTGACAAGAGAAACTTTGGTACAAGAAACTTTGATGTAGGAGACCTAGTTTTGAAATGGGACGATCCTCATGCAAAAAAGGGTAAACACACAAAGTTCCAACATTTATGGATTGGCCCTTACCTAGTCACTGAAACGTTAGGCCCTGCAACTTACAAATTGCAAGATTTACAAGGACAAGAAGAAAGTCTTCCTGTAAATGGCCTTCGTCTCAAACACTACATCACTTAGAGTCATAGGAACCCTTTGTACATAAATAAACTTGTTGTTGTTGATTTTGTTTTCCAGTTGTTTATTTTCCTATGTGTTTCACCTTATTTCATAGCCTTAGTTTCTTTTATTTTAATAAGCCAACTCAATTTTTTTGGGTGCTTGGAAGTATAAGCAACTGATTAAACTTGAAATCTTTGGATGTCAGGAATTGCTTATGGGAAAGAGAATATGATAAAGTTCGATCATAATGAGATTCTTTGACTATTGACAGATGATTGAAAAGGAATCTAGCCTTCAAGCTCACATTTGAATCATTATAACCCCTATGAAATAACCAAAACTCATGGGGTCTGAAGTACTATCTTGGGGTTTCATCCATTCTCACATTAATACCTTTCTCATGAAGCATATCATGATGGACCCATGGAAAGGAAGCAGGTCTGACGGGTGTATGGTAAGCAAAATAATTCCATTGCTACAAATCAAAGAAGCCAAAAGGCTTAGATTGAAAAAGTCAGTTTTCCAAAATATTCAGTCTTCAATAAAAGAAATGATGATGAATAAATAAATCATCAGACCAAAAGGGTTGTCAAAACAACAAATATCAGCAAGGTTCTTCTCCATCTGTGAGCATGATGAGAAATTATTTTTGTCACTAACACAAAAGGACATTGTGGATGGAAGAACATGTACCAAATTCTCAAAATAAAAGAAGAAATCAAGGAAGACTTATAGGACTTTTTCAATCATAAAGAAAGCATGAAAAGAATGCTAATAGCGTGGGAATGAGGAACAAACGAATACATTTGTCTTACTCTGTTACGATCCCGTGGAGTCTTATCTAGTGGCAAATTAAAGACGGGGTAAAATGAACTTCATACTCTGACCCCAGGAGAGTTATCAAGACATTGAACTTTTGGTTACCTTACTCCCAAAGAAATGGTTTCAAATGTGACACTTGAAAGTTGCATCCAATGAATACATCTAGTTTAAAGAAGTCTCAGGAAGTTCATTTAAGTAATCATTGAACATTCACAGTACAACACCATACAAAAATTATTGTTGTTCAAAGAAAGTTTTTTTCCAGACATCTGGGTTCACCAGCTAGTCACCAATTGTTGGTGCTACAACTACTTCCCCATTTTTTTTGCATTTTGGGCCCCCTCACATTTTTTAATTTTTGAAAGCAATATTTCCCCTATTTCCCAACTTAGATAAGCCTCATTACATACCTAGTATTTCCTAGAAGCTTAAGTAGAAAGATGTTTTTAAGCTTGAGTTGTCCTTTTGGTAAGAAATCCTTAGGCGCGACTTTGGAAACAAGCCTTTTTTGAAGAAAATCCACTTTGATTTAAGATCAACAGCTGAGAATCACTCTGATCAAGATCCAACAACCAAGAAATGGTGGGTGTGAAAGAGCAGAGTCGAAAAATCCAAGTTCGCTTATGGAAAAAGTTGCAAATCCGCCTTCCACAGATAACGATCCGACGGCCCAGAAGGTTTCTGTACAAATACAACGGCTCAGAAAAGGCAGAAGTGGAAAGTTAAGGTTTGAACTTCGTGAAAAGTTGAAAGTCCTCTTTCCGCTTTCCGAAATGCGGAAGCAGAAATGCGGAGTCGGAAAAGTTAAAGTTTGAACTTCGTGACAAGTTGAAAGTCTGCTTTCCGATTTCCGAAATGCGGAAGTGCGAAAGCGAAAAAGTGAAAGTTTAAACTTCACGACAAGTTGGCATTATGTTTTCCGCCTTCCGAAGTGCGGAAGGGTAGAAGCAGAAAGGAGAAAGTGAATAGTTAAGGTTTGAACTTCGACATTGAATCTACTTTCCATAGGTACCAATTTTGTTGTATTTGGTTGAGATATGATGATTTAATTATTATTTTTTGTTAACAAGAGTCTTCTTTGGTTTCATTGCTTACAAAATTCAGTGAAATGAAAAATCAATAACTTCGTAAACCCATAATGAAAAAAATTAAAAAAATAATTAGACTCGATGATTGGAGTGTCTACTTCAAAATGACACTGTTAGATTGTTTAGTTTTAGTAGAAATTGAGAGAAATGTCGATTATCCCTAGATATGTTTATTATATTCTACAAGTTTTCCACATTGATCCAATTCAAAAAATTCAAATAATAAGTATATTCACTCGTTGGATACAAAATTATAGACATGTGTTAATACACTCTATCTAGGTTGCCGTAATATATTTTATTTTTAACAAACAAAAGTTTAACAATGAGTTCATGATGTTCTCCCAACATGATTGTTTATCAATCCTTTCATTTTATAAGAACATACTGTCAAACATTTGTTAAATTGACATATCAAATCTCAATTAAAAAAATGGAAAAATAATGAATAGAAAACTAACATAATAATTCAAAAGTTTTGTTTTGTTGTAAAGTGAAATTATAAACACAAACATAACTTTTGTTTACCAAAAGTTGAAAAACATGAGAAAAACATTTTTTTTCTCATAAACCCGCACCCTAAAATATACAACCACATTCAAGATTTTACTCGATCCAAATCTTAGGTATATTGTGAGTTTATGTGGTTCTTCCCTTTAAGTAAATAATATGAGGTGAAGATGTTGAAAGAACCTGGTTGGATACGCCACTTATGTGACGTGAGGTTAGATGGCCTTTAGCCTTTAAAGCAATAAATATAGACAAGGTATTCATTAAGAGTTTTATAAAGAGGGCCCACAACATAGACAATATTTTTTTCTTCGTTTACAAATAGTGTTTTTTAATATAGAAATTCATTTTGTAACATTGACATTGACAAGCACTAGTCTTTCAAATTTGGATTTGTGGTTATGATTGTAATTCCTATTTAAACCCCTAAAGCTTAAAGGTCATCTAACCTTACATCACATAAATGCCACATCCAATCAAGTTCTTTCAACATCTACACATCATATTATTTACTAAAATGGTAGTAACACATAAACTCAAGACAACCCAAATCTTGTTAATAGTTTCAATAATGTTCAATAGAGTTCTTGAAAGGATTCAAGAACAATGGATTGTAAGTCCATGACCACACACATAAAGATAGATATGACTCTTGTTCAGATTTGTAGGATCTCATAGATGTTAGATATATCTATACATGTCCCAGGATTAGTTATATGCTTTACAGTCAGTACATAGACATGTACTACAAATCATGTGTTGTGTTACCTACTTGGAACATGTGTATGTGGAATCAGACATGTCTCGGTCAGTGAAAGTAAGTTTCACAACCATATGGATTCTGACTAATTCAGTGATCGAGAAATATCACATCAAAGGTGTTGCTCATATAGGGAATATTGAAAGCATTAAAACTTTACAAAGTTCCTAGTTGGTTATATCCGAGACATGGTGCCAAAAGGAGTTGTGTAACTATTGTACAAATCCACGGATGAGCATAATTGCCAGCATATTTACTAAGCCTCTGTCCAGAATAAGCTTGGTATAGTATAAAAGACTCCTCTAGTTGAAGAGCGAGTATTAAGGTATCTTCACAGGCAACAACAGTTAAAAATCCTCAAACTAGTCATGGTACATGACTTAGGCAGGTAGGGGTTGCGATACCTTGTGGAGAGAATCCACATGAGCAGATACATGGTCAAAGTCTCGGATACTATTGAATACTCAAGAAGAGTTATAGTCTGGATTGTTAGAGAACAATTGAAACCTCTTAGAGAGGTTAGATAGCCATAGAGTTGGGTATGTGGGGTATTGTAATATGAAATCACTATGAAAGTGAGAAAGCCTTGAAGAGCATCACAAAGAATGACAAGATCACAGAGAACTTCTCTAGATAGAAGAAGATTCTTGAAGTAAACAAATATTGAAGAATGAAAGAAAATATGAGACTTTCTTTTTGCATGATTTTACACATTTGATGTATAATGTTGTATATGATGGATATGAAATCCAATGTTTTGAGTTTAGAGAAACTGTATTTTGGATATGATATAGATGATGTTACTATGTGTAAGTAGTTGGTTGGTCTTTGAGCAGACCTGTTGTATTTATGCTTACTAACTAAGCATATGTTTGAGTACCTTTGAGGTACATTAGAATAGGGTCTTTATTGTATTTGATACATGGTAGACCTACTGTGCTATCCAACTATTGTTTTAGCCTGAGATACGCTATGTATATTGTAGTTAGAACTAAAGAAGTCAAGTATTGTGGCTAATACTACGGAATCAAGGTGTATTTAAGCTAGTACTAAGCAAAGTGTATAGTGAATAGTACTACCCGTTGAGGAGTAGTGTAGCTTGGGAATCTACCTACTAGTGTGAAATACTTTGTACTACATTTATTAGGTGTTAATAGTCAAGCTTTCTGAAAAAACCTATGTGTTATGATAGAACATATTGAGGTGAAGTTTTACTTCATTCAAGTCATGGTCCTGTAAAGAAAAGAATTTAGTACATAGATATTGATGAGCATATTGCAAATTTGTGGACAAGCCGCTATCAATGATGAAGTTGAGATACTTTCGAGATAATCTTGGTATGGCAGGAAATTCCTTGTAAAGCATGTTGATTATACAACATTAGGAGTCATTCTCCAAGACTTGTGTGGTATCAAGTCAAGACAATGTGTTGTATCAAGTCCTATATATGTCCTCATGTATTGAGGTGGATGCATGTGTTGTGATCTTGTGTTGTATCAAGATTGGAGTCTTGTGCTGTATCAAGACTAGTCTTGTGTTATATCAAGGCCATGGACTTGTGTTGTATAAAGTCTAGACTTGTGTTGTATCAAGTCAATGATTCTCATAGACGGTACCCTATGAGAATGAATCTCCAATTGTGGAGACGATCTTGTGTCTTATCAATATTGAAGTCTTGTATTGTATCAAGACTATGGACCTCCATTTGTTGAGGTTGTTATACTGTGTGATATATTGCTAGTCATGGTCACTGATTGCTATAAGTCTTTTTTAAAGCTTAGCAACCCCTAGAGTGAATTACTTTAGCATATGACTATATGGCACGGGGTAATATATATGATCATCAGTATGTATGGAATAATTCTTCTGAGTATGATATGATAAGATGGATAAATAATACACATATGGACCATGCATTAATTTTTTAATTAAGCATTGAGAAAGGGAATTTGAATTTCCCATGCAAATGTCTGAGTGAACTCAAGTTATAAAGTTTCAGTAAAATATTAATGTCTCAATCAATGCCTCGGTCAAAGCATTAATTGAACAATTCGTGAATGTAATCAATTAAGTGAAGAAGAGCTTAATGTTCATTAATCATCATGCATCAGTTAACTAAAGAGATCCATGCAAAAGTTAATAATAGAAATTGTGCATGGATGGCACTAAGAGTGAAGCACCGATGACACTTAAGTTAACATGTTAACTAAGTGATCAACAATCAGTTAAAGATTGATTTCAAGTCAGTTATGATTCAATTGAAGTAAGTTAACATTCAATTCAAGTCAATTAACATTCATTTCAAGTCAGTTATCATTCAGTTCAAGTTAGTTAACATTTAGTTCAGGTAAGTTAACATTCAGTTCAAGTCAGTTAGCATTCAATTAAAACTAATTGAGGAAAGGAAGGGTGCTAATGTTTGCATGGAGGGAGTCCTAGCTAGCTCCTCCTTGTAATTGACTATGTGGTGCTCTAAGTATGTTTATTGATCTTCCTATCCGCTACCTTCAACATGCTAGGGTTTTTGGCTTGTTATTAATATGCTAGGCATATGGCAAGTTCAACATGCATACAGTTGTTTTTGCAAGGTTAAATTGGATCTCTCTTCTCTATTGTTGTGGTGATATCTCTTATCAAACAAATTGTTTATGTGTTGTAAACCATCCTCTGCAAATCTATCTATCATACTCAAAGAATTGCTGGTTTTTTCATCCTTCGTGTTTGGAGGGTTTTACCAAGGTATATCTTGTCTCTTATAGCTGATTAATTGATGTGGTTGATTTATTTATGAGATTCATATGTGGCTGATAAAAATATTTATGTAGTTGATTTATGAAATTCATAAGTGTTGAAATTGTTTGATAAAATTTTTAAAGTTCAAGCATTTTTGGTTTTACTCAAACATCAACAGTTAGTAATCATAGTTACCCATCCTATTGTTGCAATTACTGGATGGGGATTTTACTTGGGTTAACTTATCTTCTACATGTCTCCATATAAGTCAAATGTGAGTTTCTTACATGATTCCCATATCCCCTTCATGCAAAAATGTTATTTGTTTGTTAATTATTTAGCAAAACAAAAAATGCTACGAAGAATGCCTTATAATGTACTAGATATGCACCCTAAGAAGATTATGCAAATTCATGGTTTTATGATGTTGAGATAAACTAGAATATGAAATTAATGGAAAGGTACTTAACATTTCCCCAAAACTTAGTATAGAGAAGCACTAGCTTGAGAGTAGGTAATGGAGGCATTCACAACCTCACCCATTGATCTGTTTGATATAGTGCCAACAAGTTCCTATTTACATAAACATGCAATGATTTTAATTTGAAAGCAGGAGCCTATGCCTTCCTTCATAGTTCCATTCCTAGTTTTATCAACTTATTATTTACCTAAAGGTATTTTTTGTTGCAATTATTATAGTGATTCTTTCTAAAAGCACCAAAGGTATAGGTATAGATAGTAGTAAAGTAAGGAAAGAAACTTTATCAATTAAAGTAAAGTGCTTGGATTTCCTTGACTACTTACTCCACTAAGTGCTTGCATTTACTTATTATTTAGTTGAAGTTGCAACACTAATCACTCCCCTTTGAACTTGTTTCAAAATAGGTCAACATATATAGAGAGAATTAAGAAAATGAATATGAAGGTGCTCAAATTCCCTAACTTGATGGGTCCAAACCTAACCACCGGCATGCCATGATAGTTCAGGTAATGTATTTTGCAACAACACTAAGAGGGATATTTAAAGTTCTGCGTAAATGTGCTAGAACCAGAGAGGATTTTATTCTCATTTGCCACTGAATATACAATTGAAGATATAAATATATTACAAATAGATATGGTTGCTAACATGACAATGAGAAGTTGTCAATGAACATGTTAGATGTGTAAGTATGAAAACTCTTGTTACAACATGTAGTTGCAATTGATAGATTAGAATTGCTCATTAATGACTTGTGGTAATAATTAAATTAACAAACACTAACATTAAAGAAATTTATCAATCCCAACAAGGTCATTGTCACTTAGGCACTATTGGGTGTGTTATATTCTTTGCATGTAAATCGACTAGCTAATAGGTTAACCGAAGTTGGAGGTTGACTGGTTAATAGGTCAACCAGAGTTGGAAATCAACAGATGGTGAAAGTTTGGTTGATTGGCCGACCAAACTAGTTGTTTAGTCAATAAAGATGATTGTTCAATAAAGTCAACAAACAACAAAATGACTAAAAGCTTAATAGACGATTAACCAAGGTTGACCCAGCCAAATCGATTGTATCAAAATAACTGAATGTGGTTAGGAAGTTATGGATTTCCAATAATGAGCAGTTTGTTGTAACTAATTCGGGTACCACGAGTTAGCGTATGCATTGCATCTATAAATAAGATGTAATGCCTATGTAATGATAGAGATGAGAGAAGAAGTGAAGTGTGATAGCTATCAAGTAGGTCATCATTGTAAATGTTGGTTAAGAGTGTTGCTAATAGATGAGTGGTAAAGCTCACCAATTTGCTATTTTTTTCCTCGTAGAGGGGTTTCCAAGGTAATTTTTGTGTAATGTGTGAATGTCTTGTGTGCCATTTCTTAATGTATAGTTGTGTTTAATTATATGACTCATATGCATAGCCACTTTAATAGATATTAGAACCCAATGGTTGGTATTAGAGACATTTTAGGCTTCAAAGGAACGCTCTTGTTGTTGAGGGTTTGGCTTGGTAGTGGATTCGTTTAATACCTAGTCTCAGTGGGAGTTCTGGAATGTTGAATCATAGTTAGAATCGCCAACACTTTGAGGATATAAATTGGAAAGTTTAAAGGGTAGAATTTTGAGCCATGGAAGATTAAAATGGAGGATGTCCTTGTAGATAAAAAACAATGGGTTGCAGTCAACCCTCGTACAACTTCAAAAGATATGTCGTAGAAAAATTGGCAAAAATTCAACAAAAAAGAAAGGAGTACAATCTGACTTTGTTTAGCAAATTTTGTATTGTTGAATGTGTCAAGAGAAGATATTGCAAAGAAGTCATGGAAAAAGTTGGGGAACTTGTACTAGTCGAAATATTTGGTTAACAAGTTGTTATTCAAAATAAGTTTTATCTTCTGAGAATGAGTGAGGATCACTTGGTTACATAGCACCTGAATGTGTTCAACAGTATGATTAGCCAGTTTTTGTTTATGGATATTAAAATCACGGAGGAGGAAAAATGTATCAGTATGTTGTGTTATTTGGTGTATTCATGGGATAGCATGGTTGTGGCTATTGGAAGTAATAATACCACATTGAAGATCAAAATGTGGTCGCATCTCTGTTGTCAGAAGAGATGAGGTGAAAAACGTGGAAAGATCGACCCATGATGCTCTTATGATTATAGGTTGACTAATCGATTGAGGAAAAGGAAAAATCTCCTGTAGAAGATCAAAGTCGATGGGTAAATGTAAGATCATACATAAATATATTGGTCCAGCGATGAGAATATTTTGACAATGCGGTAAATTCGAGCACTATAAGCGAGATTGTAACTCAACGAAAGTCAAGAGAGTAAAGGGTCTAAGGAAGGTCCATCGGTTGACGGTAATCCTTCGCAAAAAAAGAAAGGGGATGTGTAGTTGGCCTCCACAAGTAAACAATCATATCATGACTCCTAGCTAATTGAATCTCATCCATCATATCATATGACACCACGCAAATAATGGTTCTATGAATACGAGAAGTTCAACAACAATGATGCTCTTTTAGGAGATGATTGACTGACCAAGATAATCAGACAAGGTAAAGTTCAACTACTATTAAATTATGGGAGGATAAGAACTCCTCCAGGGGTGTTGCATATCTTAGGTTTGGCATGAAACTTAATTTATATTAGTAAGATGGAAAATGTAGATGTGTAGTTTGTATTAGAGAAATATACATGCAAGATTATATGAGGAATGATGGTACTGATGGGGGGAGTTCGGATTGGAACTCTGTAGAATCTATTAGGAAGAATAAACACCAATGGATGTACTAATGCAGCGTATGTTGAATCCGACATCATATCTTCTTATCTAGTCAATTCGACCATGTTGTTGCATGAACGAATGGGACATATTGGTGAGAAAGTTTTTTATGCTATGAATAATAAAGGTATGGATGAAGGTCTCCATGACTCTTAAGAAGAGGTAGACTTTTGTAAACATTGTATTTATGGTAACTAGAGTCATGTGATTTTCTCAGAGGAAATACTGGAGCTGATACATAGAGATATGTTTGGACCAATGTGGGTTCCATCACTTGGAGGATCTCAATATTGCATCTCTTTCATAGAGGATTTCTTCATAATGACATGGTTGTAATTTATGAGAAAGAAATATGAGGTATTTGAGAAATTTAAGAGTTCAATGCTCTTATATAAAATCAGGCTAGCAAAAAGATCAAAGTGTCGAGAACTGATAATGGAGGAGAATTATTTTGTAAGGTGTTCAACCAGTTCTATAGACAACATGGTATACCTCGACAAATTAAAACTCCATACAAGCCTTAACATAATAGAGTTTGAAAGAATGAATAGAATGATGATGGAGAAAGCAAGGAGCATGCTTAATGGTGCAAGAGTCACACAAGAATTATGGGCAGAGACAATCGACACGGCATGTTACCTAGTGGTCGTCATCGATGGCTTTGGTAAAAAAGACTCCATATGAGGCATGGGATGGTAAAAATCCCTCTATTACAAATATCAGAGTTTTTGGGTGCGATGCCTTTATGCATATCCCAAAGGAGAAAAGAGGCAAACTCGACAGCTAGTCAGAGAATGCATCTTCATCGAGTACAAGGATGGAGTGAAAGGGTATAAGCTATGGAATCTAGTCACAAGGAAGGTAGTTTATGGGAGAGATGTAATATTCAGAGAAGTTAAAGGTACTTCCAAGGATGAAGAGGATAAAAGAGAAAATGAACCATAAAATCTAGAGTTTTAAATAAACGTCAAAGGTCTAGATTTAGATGAGTTGACTAAATCCAACAAAGAGGTGGAATAACATATTTGCACCTTTAGGATTTTTGGTCGAGCAAGGAAATAACCTAAAAGGTATAGTCCACCCAACTTTCGCTTTTCTTTTGCATTATCTGCCATAGAAGAGGATCCCAAGTTAGCAAAGGAAGTGATCGACTCGACAAAGGGTGAACTCTGGAAAAGGGCCATGTAAGAGGAGATGGAATCCTTGAGAATGAATGAAACATGGGATTTGGTCGCATTACCGAATGGAAGAAAACCCATCAACAATAAGTGGGTGTTCAAGAAAAAGTTGAATGCAACAAGTCAAGTTGAGAAGTACAAAGCTTGACTAGTAGCAAAAGGATATTGCTAATTCAAGGGAGTTGACTTTGGTGAGATCTTCTTTCTTGTTGCTAAGTTAATTTTTGTTAGGGTACTAATGTCTTTAGCTACAACATTTGATCATGAGATAGAACAAATGGATGTCAAGGAAAAATTTCTTAATGGTGATCTAGAAGAAGAGATTTATATGAAACAACTTGAGGTGTTTATAGTGAAAGGAGAAAAGGAGTTGGTATACAAGCTCTAAAAGTCTCTGTACGGTCTAAAACAATCATCTTGAATGCAGTACCTGATATGTATATTCAGTAGTTGTGGTTTGTGAGAAGTCAGGTTGATCACTGTGTTTATGCCAAGAAAGTCAACGAACACTTCATAGATGTAATTTGTATGTTGACAACATGTTAGTTGGAAATAACATGGATCTAATCAAAGAAGTAAAATTGTAGTTGTGCTCCAAGTTCGACGGTTGACAACATGTTAGTTGGAAATAACATGGATCTAATCAAAGAAGTAAAATTGTAGTTGTCCTCCAAGTTCGACATAAAGGATCTTAATGTAGCAAATGTCATTCTTGGTATGGAAATTAAAAGAGATCGAGCAAGTAGAAGGATCTGGTTAAATAATAGTAAATATGTCGAGAAAATTTTGAAACGCTTCAACATGCAGGAGTGCAAACCGGTTAAGGTCCCTATTCTTGTAGGAGTAAAACTATCTATTGAACAATGTCCTAAGATGCATGAAGAAATAAAGTACACATCATGTGTGTCCTATGATAGTGTTATAGGTAGTCTAATGTATGTTATGGTTTGTACTTGACCGGATATTGCCCATGCAGTGGGATTATTGAGAAGGTACATGTCAACACCTAGAAAAGAGCAATGGATTGCAGTCAAGAGAATATTCAGGTACCTCTATGGAACGATGAGCGATTGACCAAGATTGATCCAGTCAAGTCAACTGTAACAAAATAATTGAAAGTGGTTAGAAAGTTATGGATTAATATTAATGAGCATTTGACTATATCTAACTCTAGTACCACAAACTAGTATATGTACTGCATCTATAAATAAGTGTAGTGTGATTTCTATCAAGTATCACTGTTGTAAACACTGGTTAAGGGTGTTGCTAATAGAAGAGTGGTAAAGCTCATAGGTTTGTTAGTTTTCCCCGATAGAGGGGTTTTTAGGGTAATTTATGTGTACTATGTGAATGTGTTGCATGCCATCACATAATGTATAAGTGTGTTTAACTATATGAATCATATGCATAACCATTGTAATAGGTATTGGAACCCAACATGCATTGCCCCAGAATAAGAGTTCAAATCGATCAACCAATGGTGCAACATATAAATCAAGTTCAAAATTGCAAGAAAAAAATTATTTCGCTAATCTAAAACTTTTGAGAAGTGGCAAATATTGTTGGTCAGCATCCAATCAAATATGCAGTCAATACAAACTCAATGGAATATACCATGCCATGCAACATATATAATAGCAATCCAAAATGGCTCAATGGAACCTAATATTGGTCTTTGAGAATTCTAATGTTTCAAAATTTTAATCGAAGCCATAGTTGCACTGTTTAATAGTTCAATGTGCATTGAATAGATGTTATTTTATATTAATGAACTAAAAAAGTAAGTTCAAATATGACTTGATCACTTTAAATAAATATTGCATCTTTAGAAAAAAAGGTCTACAATTTCATGTGTTAATCATTTTTTCTCACAATGACGTTAACATCAAAAGAAAATGCAAAACATAACACAATGGAAAAGTCATATTTACTATCAACAAATTCTTAAACTCAGGCATTTTGATAAGTAAAAGATCTAACATCACATGGCATGGTTGCTACATTTTACCGATTATAGCCACATTCACCAGTGTGTGCTTTTGTTTTTAAATGAAATGTAGCTATTATGCAAATGTAGGATGCAATTAATCTAGTTCTAAACTCGATTAACTGTCTTATCTATCTTTCTTGGATAAGGGCATGTCTGAAGAAACAATTTTAACATGAAACAAAAGAAAGGTATAGAATGCAAGGAGAATAGTCCACTGACTACTATTAGCAACAAATCTAGGTACCCTTTAAGGATTGAATATGTTATATAGACCATTAAGAGAATATGTATTTCACATAACCCAAAGCTTGCTATGAGGATCAAGGATGTTCTACAAGCTGCCAATAGTTACATCCAATTATTAATAATGTATATCATATGTAAGTATAAACATTATGAGAAAGGGGATAATCCACAAGCCACAACACCCATCCATACAAGCATAAAGAAAGATTTTGAATGGCGAGAATAACCCACAACCATCGACAACTTTGCACGTATGAAGCACAAGCCAACAATGTCACTATATTAAACATACAAAGATAAGTTACAATATCACATGAGGGAGCCTAGAGGAAGAATGCAAATGTCTCATTTATTAAAATTCCTAATGATGTTTGGCCTTCTACCTAGTTGACTCTTGGTCTTATTCCACCCTCTTGGCTTTTAGCTTTCCTATCCTACTTGACCAACCTACTTTATAACTTTTTTCCTCCTCCCAAATAGGATGATGTGGACATGGTTACAATCAATAAATTGCACATGTAGACCTTCCTCCTTTTTTTGGAACATGTGCAATTTGGAAACTAGCTTCTTGTTAGTTCTCTTTGATGGAGAAGGATTGCCCTTTATTCCCTAATTTGATTGTCTTGCTCCATTCGTGTATCTTCTTCAAACTTGCATAATGGGGTCCCTTCACTTTATTCCAAATCGACATTTTTTCTACCTTTTGTCTGAGCTTCATGCCTTTAAACAAGTAAAAATAATGCAATACGAAAGCCTTACAAAGAACCTTTGATTAAGGGAGCTCTCATTTCCTCTGGTTAAAATATGCAAAACAATATAAGAAAATTGTCTTAACATTCAACATAAAGGGTTTAAAATTTCCCTTCGTCCATTACTAACATGATTTCTCCAATAACAGTATAGGAAGATGTAATAGTTTTAACCATGTAAGCCATTTAAATGTTAACAATTTCATGACTTCAAACACGCAAGGAAAAATCCAATGGTTTGAGTGATGGCTTTCCACACAAGAATTCTCTTCCATATGTACTTTGTTAACTCTTTTGAAGACTACAATATTGATGAGTTTTCCAATGGTGGCTTGTGGAAAATTATTTCATAATTATCACAAAGTATTTGCAATCATCTAGAGGTAATGGTGAGGGTAAATGAACAAGGGATGGATTATTCCATTGTTGGTTGCATATTGATATTATACCCTTCTCTTTCAAATCCATGAATGAAAACATTAGACACTAAGAAATAATGAATATCACTCATGTATTTTTCTCTATCCTTTGTTTTGTTCTTTCATAAAGTCAAAATGATGGGGAAGAAGCACTATCACTCCTTCAAGCTCTCTATAAAATCTCCACAAAAAACCCAAACATTAGATAAATCTCTCAAATGCTAGGGACTACAGATTCTTTGAACAAGAGAATCATCTTCAAGCACAATATTCATAACAATGACAAAGGAATGAAAGATAGATCTTGCACAAATCTATCCATGAAATGTTGAGCTTACAACTATTAAATTACAAAACAATGCAAGCAAAAATAACTATGGGTTAGTAAAGAAAGAACGAGCATGGGAATGCATCAAACTTCATCCAAAAACATTCTGCCATAATTTTTACTTCTTCCTCTTTTGCAAAGACAAGCTTAAAACTTTCCTTGAGATGGCTCTTGGCTACTAAAACTTGTTCCTTTCACTTTTGGCATTGTCTGTGAATTTTATAGTGTGTTCCACTCTTGCCAAACTTGATTTCTCTGTTGTGCATCAATCCTCTGACATTCAAAGCAATTGAAAATCAATTTCTTCAAGCAATGAACAACTTCAAGTGTTAATAACCTTCACAATTGGACTCCATGGCTAAAAACATTTTATCTAGAGGGTTTCCTATTCCTGTTCCACCCAATAAGATAAAAGCTAGCATTAAACTTTACAAAGCAATTTTGAGAAAAAGGTATGCTATTGCATGTCCTTTAGTGGCATGCAACACTTTGTCTACGTAAAACACTTGTTTTGTGGTTGTCATGGCTCTAGATGTGCGCAAGCTTGCAAAACTTAGTGAGGAATGGTGAGAACAACAACCAAGAAGAAGAATGAATAACAAGAGCAAAGGGTGAGTAAATAAAGAAGTGAAGGCAATGTTCTACACTTTAATGGCTCGTTGCTTCATCTCACATGCAATAGGCAACTCAATCGTCACTTCAATCATTGAAGAAGCTTTCCAAGGACCAAATGGTTTATGAAGAAGGGTAGATTGCACTCCTAAGTGAGTGACTTGCTTAAAGAAACCCCAATTATTGAGTAAAATTCGTAAGAACTCATTCTAAAGTGAGTGATAAGACGAAAAGAGGGCCAAATAGTTGACACCGAGAAAAGAGAGGGCTGCCATTGGAGGCCTACTAGTTGTCAGGTCAACAATTTTCCCCTTTTAGCTTTATTTGTTTGAAGAAGAAAAATAAAAAGATTTTTTTGTGCCCATTAAAGGTCAATTTCTCCCATCTCTAAATGTAATGAGAGATCACTTACCTTGGAGTTGTGTTGATCTTCATACTAAAATATTCTCTTCATGGGAAAATCACTAGCTTGGGAATCCAATAAGTTTCCCAAGCAAACATTTTAGCTCTTCCTTTGGCAAAATTGCTCTCAGAGTTAAGGCAAGCCCCCTACCTTGATATGGAAAACATGACCTTCATCTCATATCATATGATATGAAACATCAAATTCTTATTATTGTTCAATCATTTTGTGGCTTATTACGCTCTTTGGCAACCATTAAGAGAGATTTGAGATTTGATAAACTTCACAATTCTTCACATTTTGAATAAATCATTGAATTTATATTTCTATACCTCATGACCATAACAAAGCTTCTCGAGCAATATTAGGCTAAAAAAACCTCAAAGCAATGGTGAAAATCTATTAAATTAATTCAATTGAATGTTGATGAGACCCTTCAATTTTTGGCCTTAAAATACAAGAATTACTTCCATAAATCAAGGACTACTAAATACTAAAAACAATAACTACTAACTACACCTAGAGGATACCAAGATCTTTCCAATGACTAGTTGGAAGCACTATACAACTTAATTTCATCTATTTCCATAAATTAAAAGGTGAAAATTGAAGGCACTCTCAAATATATTATAAGTTATGAAGATATAATAATAGTGCAGTACAAAAATGGATGTCATAGTGGATGTCCAAAATCAAATCTTAAAGAGGCCTATAATGGATGTCATAGTCACTCCTAATCAAAAGGTAAGCTATAAGTGGGTTCAGACTAGATGACAAAGCTCTCAACACAAGAAAGTACATCATTTAAAGGAATCATGTGATGAGGCCTCCAAATAGATTATCAATCCTAAGCAATCTAAAGTAAATGATAATGGAGAAAAAGGAGGATCCCTCTAAGCCCCAGGTGGATCCAAAGAAAGTACCATCTAAAGACAGAAGATGAAGAGGAGGATGTTGCAACAACTGAAAGTGAAGGAAAAGAAGATGAGGCAATATCAAAGGATGAGGAAGTCAAGAATGAGGATGTAGAGGAAGAATGGGAATCAAAGAGACTCAAAAGAAGAATGTGCTAAAAATATAGTTAGAAGAAGACTTACTGATGCAATTGTTGACCTTTTTTATAGTGTCATGTTTCAAAAGTTAGATTAATTACACGTCATGTCTTTTTAATGTTGCAATGGATGACATTTTTTATAATGCCTAATTTTAACCAGCATAGATCCAAATCCTAGGCTCTATCAAGCACATCGAGAAAGATCAAATTTATTGATCTAGGATTGAAAATGGTTTTAACACATGCTTTTAAAACCATGGGTTGTTTAAGAGGTCATTGCACATAGTTTTAAAACCATGTGCATGACCCTCCTAAACCATGTACAATAAAACCATGGGTTGTTCAGGAGGCCTTACACATGGTTTTAAAACCATGTACAATAAAACCATTGGTTGTTTAGGAGGCCTTACACATGGTTTTAAAACCATGTTCAAGGCCAACATTTTTTACTAATAATTAATTTTTTATTTTTCATTATTTTGTTTGGTAGGAAAATTACAACATGTCCCCCATATTGGTTTGTTATTTGGCCGTAGATAATTAATTTTTTTATTGTTTATTGTTTTGATTGGTAGGAACATTACAACATTTCATTGACTTGTTTTTCTAACAGACATTTATTTTGGAGGATAATCAAATTTTTTATTTTTTATTATTTTGTCAAGAACTAACGTTACATCTCCCTCATACTAAGGGGTAGAGCGCCTCCCAATGCAATGAAGGCTATTGAACAATGTTTTTAGAATTTTCTGGTTTGTCATCATTGAAATCTAGGTGGTGAATCTTTGTCAAATTACAAAATTGTTTTTTTCCATGTAAAAATGGATTCGCTACCCTCAAATACCCCCGCTGCACCTACTAGATAGTGGACCCAAATTACTAATTTCGTTTTTCATTATTTGAAAACCACCACAAGACAAATTCATAACAAGTTTAAGCTGACAATAATCTGCACAATGATCCAAATGGACTGCATTACAAAATTAGATAAACCATATGATATGATAAATGAAAATGTTTTTTCTAAAATTGCAATTATAACATTATATCATATGATGAAAGAAAAATGGCTATGAGCAAGCAAGCATGCAATTAAACAAATGTAAATCCTAGCCACCTTTGAATATTAAGAGCCTTGAAAATATTAAAAGGCTTGTGTATTTTCAAGGTTCATTAATATTCCTTCTACGAAGGAATAATCTTGGACCAAAATTCTGCTTCACTATAGAAACTCTTGATATCCTTTCAGATACTTATACTGAATCTTTGAATCTCTATTATGGGTTTTTCAAAAACAACATTGCATGCCTAAAACAACATCACGAGAATTTGTTTCCATGTGTAATGGGCATGAATGCTACTGTACCGAAAATTATCCCAGGCACAGCGCTTTTACTTATTATTTTCTGTATTGTAAATGGCAGCTTCACAGCAGACGGACTTGAGAGGAATTTTAAAATGTCGAACAAAATGTAAGGACAAAATCTCAGGGATATCCTTGGATGCATGGGTTTCAAATGGGTGCACATCCCTGGGCCATTGTTTGCAAATACGGATTGCAATTTCCAAGTCCTTTAAATATCCCCTAGTCTTCATTTGTGATTGAGGGCTTTTAAGTACAATTCCCCAAGATCACAACATCCTCAGACTTGTTCGCTAACAACATTGCTAAAACCGATATAGATGTAAAATGTTGAGATGTAGCTAAGCATTCAGCCCAGTTTAAGGAAATTATTGGCAGTTCTGACATATATGATCATTAATGGCATACAGCCTTTAAGAACATTTCACAAAAGTAATACGATTTCTAGAATCACCCAAATACAGCATAATATAACAGAAACAAAGTAAGAATCAGATTTGGCCTCTAAAAAAGTAGCGCTTGTAGCTATGTATTGAATCAAGATTGTCGAACATTTTTTTGGGTTACAAAGCCACATGCCTAGAAAAAATCTTAGCTTCTTTCTCAGGCCAATTAACATATATACAATAAACAAAAATCTGTTTCATCTTAAACATCAGTTCCCAAACATCAACAGATACAAGCAACAAAATGCTGCAAAATAAGCATTGTTCCAAAGGAATCTGAGAGTTTTGCATTTTAACCCCTCCCATATCATACTACAATGTTCTAAAACATACATCACTGACAAAGACTACCATACTCAACATCATAGATCTTTCCATGATTTAAATAAATAAAAATAAAATTCCAACCTGCAAATTTAATGTCCAGTAATAGCTTGTCCTGTTCTTTGATGACATGAACAGATTCATGTCAATGTTTTCAATAATGCATTTAATCCTATCACAAGAGGCAGCGATTTGCCTTCTATTTAACCATCATCAAGATTAAATCTCTGCATTTGCACTGACAGTTTTTATACTGATCTCAGCCATTTAATTCTGCTACCATCTACCCAAGTAGACTGAAATTAACACCATCCTCCCAAATGCATTTTGTGATGGCATTGTAATTCATAAAAGAGCATATGGCACTCACAAAAGTTGGCAATTTGCACAACATTCATTCTCTTATAGCACCTTTCAGGTGCATATTTTACTGCAGACAAAAAGAACAATAAAAAAATCAGGATCAAGCATGTGAATTTCTCTTACCTAAAGTCAATAAAGTACATGCTTTTGAAAGAATTCTACCTTAAATTTAGTTATGATTACATGTTACATCCAACAGAAAACCATTTTTTGCTGACTTCAACCATTTTATTTTAACAAGTGACATATGTGATAATCCGAGAGCAGCCCTAAACCAGCTTTCTAAGCTAGTATTTGAATTCTTCCACCTTGTAGCTTGTCATGCCAGATTGTTGTAATATTAATACTCCACAATACTAAAGTGGATAGTAATAAATTCACGGTATTAAATGACTTATAAATGATGTAATAAAACTGGATTTGCCTCATTTTGTCATACCGCTCCATTTGATAATAAAGTTAATATTGTGCATCTCTTGTACGATATGTATTTGGTTTATTGACATCATATCACTACAATTGTGGATCTGAACATGGAGTCAAATTTCGAATGGGTCCAAGATCAAAAAAGTTCGAGAAAAAATCATCTCTAGGGATCTTGTGCAAATCATTAAGTTATCAATTACTTTCAGCCAAAAATCCGGCTGAAATTGTTCAAAGTGCAATTCTATGTTGTTGGAATTGCATACTCAGGGTGCTTCCAGGGATGATCAAGAGCATTTGATCCCCTTCTGCAGCGAAAATTGCAATTTGAACAATGAAAATCGCAATTTCGACAAAAATTCCATTTCTGGATACCAGGAAAAATCGTCAGGAAAGAGCAAATCGTCTATCATTTAGCTTACTCCTTGTTTTAGTGTTTAAAGTTCAACTTCAGCGAAAGTGCTTTTTGTGAAAAAGTCCATAGATTCCTTTTAACAAAGGCACATAGAAATCCACCCATACATGTCGCTTATCTCACGCAAAGAATAGTTTGCAGCCCTAACACAAAATGTCTAGGATTAGAAGCACATCAATATTTCCATACAGATTTTACACCAGAAGATGATGGGGGACTCCAAACTTTTGATGGACTGGGCAAATGATAAATGTGAGATTTCAAACTTGGCTCTTGCTCCTGACATGAACAGAGCCCTGGATGTAAAAGAAAATTTTGAAAAAATATCCTTTAATGACATAAATGTGAGATTTCAAACTTGACTCTAGCTCCTGTCATGAACAGATGGTCTTTCGTTAAAAAGACCTCTTTTCAGAGAAGGGATGCTGACTGAGCAAGAGTTCAAGGGATATGCTCTCATATCAGAGACTGCAAGTAAGAGAACATAAGGATATCAGATCTTAAAAGCATTCTTTGACCATAATAATAGATCAAATCATGAGCACAGATCTTGACCAGGAAAGGAGTTTAGGATTTTAGCTTTTGGGAGTTTAGTAGGGTTTTAGGCGATTGAGCTTTTCATTTTGACTTTTGGGATCCGGTTCATTTTCCAGTGGATCCATTTCCTTGTCCAGGAGATCCACTTCGATGGTGGATCCAGATCTGGATCAGATCCATGGATCTGTGGATCCTACACACAAGGATGGCAGATTGAGTTCTTCTACTAGGGTATCATGTATGTACACACTTATTCCATTTCAACTTATGCAACCTTGCCAAAACAATATGGGAGAGCATTTCAATCACAAATGCTCCAGTCTCTTACCTGCTGTTGATAAGTCCCATAACCAGGAAAGCCACCATAACCATACATTGTTGGATCTTGGGCTGGAGGGGCATAACCATAAGCTTCATATCCTTGACCATAACCATAGTAAGCTCCACCACCATTCCATTGATTTGGATCTGGTTGAGGCTGCACTCCCCAGCTAGCAGTCTGCAGTAAAACATACATGGACCTGTCAGAAAGCGATAAAGCAGAAATACTTTCAATCAACATGATAAATAGTAAAGAAATCCTAGTGAAAATTAAACATATGCTACAGACTTGCCTGCTTGTTTGCTGGAGATCGACCCCAAGAAAGGCGAATAGACTGTTGACCAATAACAGTACCATGTAACTTTTGCAAAGCCTCCTCGGCAGAGGACCTGATACACAATTATCTAAAAGTTCAAAGCAAAAAGATGATAGAAAATGCAAAGTCTGGCTTCAAAATTCGCATAACTAGGATGATGCCACAAATACTTCTTTTATATTTCAAAAATTATTGCCATTCCGGCTCTTAATCGATCAAAATATATCAAGGACACTACTATATTTTATTTTAATCAGGACTGATAGCATGCAAAGAAGTGTTATGCAACTAAGAATAGACTACCAGAACCATGGAACTCTACCCATAAGTCATAGAGGCCAAACCTGTTAGTGAACTGTACAAAACCACATCCTTTGCCCACAGGTATTTTTACATACACAATCTCTCCAAATGACCCAAAAACCTGCCTCAGATCTTCGTCCGTTGCATTTGGATCTAACCCACCAACAAATATCTGCATGACAGTTGTAAAGTGAATAATATAAAAACATACGCCTTAAAAAGCCTCAGAGTAGTACAGTAAGACATCCACTTACAGTTGTATTATTTGGATCATTGTCTGACTGGAAGCCTTGACCAGCAACTGCAGCTGCAGCACCATATGCCTGAGGGTAATAGTTACCTGAACCAAAAATAAATTAAGAATAGCAAAAGGATTTTCCAAAACCATGTTTGTGGTATTGAAAATTCACATGCAAAATGTCCTGAAAAAAAAGCAAACAGAATGAACATGCAAAGAATGGTAATATCCAGATGACCCCTATCTACCTCAAATATGATAAAATCTTCAGTAAACATATTGTGACTCGTCAAGTAGCCAATGATTGTATGCCTCGGTTATTATAATCAATTCAACATTGTATTCAGGTTTGCTATGCTGAAACAGAATCAATTCCCACCCACACTGACATTGGCTTATAACTTCCAACATCAATATTAAACTTGTTGAAAAGGTGCGGCTGGCTGGGGATTTCCCTCTTCTACTTCAGAGTTACAAAAGCGTTTTCCAGAGCAATCACCAACAAGATTTGAAGTACTATACAAGTATCTATATGGCCTTCAGCACAAATCATATTCATGACAGCCACATTGTCATTTTTCACTACATGACATAGACACAGCTGCAGGATACATCTTTTACATATGAAATAGCTAACAAGCAACAAGACATTAACAAGTGCATGTTTCAAGTTCAACCAAAATCTACTTAGCAGCTAGCTTCAGCATAGATTATGATTTTCTTACTGTCCAAATCAATTAAATTTTAGACTGTCCTTCAAATTAATGTAAAACATTATACAGGTAGCCGCAAAATTTTAAATAATCACTAAGAATGAAATATGCTAACATCACTTGAAAACCTTTCATGTACCACCTATCTGATGAAACTATAGATCTAATAATATTGTTAAGACTAAACTAGCATTGTTACTAATAACAACTACAGCAACATAGTATTGATATTATAGCTAGATGCATGTGATGCTCATGGTGTTGATTTTGAACCATGTGCAGCTCAGCACAAGAGGGCTGGGAGGCATCACAATGCTTAAGAAACAGCACATAGCAGAAAAGATAGAAGTGTACAAGGAAGGGGCTTTTTCTCTATTACCCCACAATAAGTTGGAAAGTCTGAGGAAATACTTGCTAAAGATAAATGTACATTTTGCCCCTAGCATGACAGGAAAAGATTCTTCAGAACGTGAATAAGCCTGTAGTTGTATTCGACCCAAGCTCAATGAAAATTCATGAGCCTGAAATGCAGGTTATGAGAGATCTGATCTGCAGTCTAACATAGGCTTGATTTCAAAGAACTGAAGATTTAAAGGTTGCATAGATTTTCCTCCATGGCCAAAGAGTTACTTTATGACAAAAGTAAGCCTGAACATTTTAATGGACAGTGACATTTGATCCTATGTAAGACACTCAGCATTGCTGCAGTGTGGGTTAGCCTTCCAACCCTACAGTGGTGTGGGGGGCATAGTGTATGTGAAAAGTAAGGCTAAACATTTTAATGGACTGAGATATTTGATCCTATGCAATATACAACCAGCATAGTTAGCCTTCCAACCTTTCGGTTTAGTTCTTAGACCTGACAAACTTTGGACCCATCAGAAATACTCTGGAAAAACTATTAATAGTGCACAAGCAACAAACAAATGGAAGATTCCAAAAGCCACAGGGATATTAGTTGTCATCCAGATATAAAGAATGGTTTGCCAGCTTTTCTGAGTTTAAATCTGTTGGAATATTCATGGAGAAAAGCAGACGATTAGGAGGCATCCCTTTTCAGATTTTAATGCAGAACTTACCTTGAGCATGGACACATGACCAGAAGTTCTCCCAGACAAAAGGAGTAGGATACAAAGCCTCGTTGGGTAAAAGAAAAATATGGAAGAAGAGCCAGGCAAAGGAAAGAGATGGGAGTGTAACAACCTTTTCAAGTCTTGCAGTAAGTACGCAGGAAGGAACAATAAACCTAAAAGAACAAACAAAGGAAAAGCCACCCAAAGTACAGATGTAGAAATATTGACAAAAGAAATAATTTCAAAAGGTAGGAATGTGGTTCTGCAACAGCTGGTGCCAGAAGACCACATAGAAGCCTCTTTGTCCTTAAAAGACCAAAAGGAGCCATGTAACAGTACAAGGAGACAATCATGGCCAAGTTTGGTCCAACACAGAACATTGGTTATAAATGGTTATAAAGACCACAACCAAGAGTTACCATTGCTTACCCTTCCACTACAACCACTCCAGCAAGTACATTTAAGCCATGTCAAACTTCACCTATGCAGCTTGTGAATCCTAAACTTGTGTGTCCATTACTTCTCGATGCATAACAGTGACAGCTAGCTTTTAGTGCAGAGAAAGATATCTGCTCAAACAGTTATTTGACAAGAAAAATGCAAATTTACTCCACAATACAATGCCAGTCTTTCTGGCATATCTAAAGGGAGATGCTAATGTGGGCCATTTAATAAAGGAAATTGAGCAAGGAATATAGACAAGGATGTGTAACTACAATGAACTGTCACAAGAGAGGCAATATAATTTGCTTATATTCCACTAAAAGGACTATTTTAATGGAACAAGCTACCTATGTTCACAAAGAAGAGAAATCTGGCTTAACTGTTGCTTAAAAAACAGGAAGAACTGCTGTGACTGAAAGCATGTAGCATAAAATAATGAGTTGTTTGCAGCAGCAGGAAAATGCTACAAATTTATCAAATGGAGAATTCAGTTTAAATACATAATCATAAAAACTGACCTAATTGGGGCCACCACTAATTAAGGTGCTTTTCTGCCGAGTTTTGTTCCAGGCCCCTAAGTGGAGAAAGCCTCTTGGCATCCTGCTTTGAGACAACATAAGTTTCATAAGCGTTCAAGAACTCATAACTCCATTCAAACTTGCCGATTTTCAAGAGGAAAGGAAAACAGTAGGAAGCAAATGTAGATCAACTGAATGTAACCACTCTTAACTTCTCTTCAAGTAGTTATTCAGCAGAAAACTTCCCAATGTGACAATTCTCAATCTCTGAGAATTTTAAGAATTCAAAACTTTTATGGAGTAACTGTCAACACTTGTCACTATGTATACTTCTACAGTTAATTGACATACAAAGAAAACTATATGAGACAGTAGCTCCTACATCAGTTGCAGATGGTGCTTAAAAGGGTTACATACAAGTTAAAAATAAAAGTATTGACTGGCCAACAACAAAAGAGAACCACATGGCAATCATCTGCCATGAAAGAGAGAAGAATAACCTATGAAGATTTGAGGGGATACATGTAATCGTGTAGACAGACTAGGTTGGCTGAATTGTCTTCCCAACATTGAATTACAAGACATATGTAAAGTGACCTATCAATATATGCATAAAACTACTGATAAAAACATACAAGTATAATCTACCATCCTTGAAAAACATACCTTTCATGGAATGAGGTTGTTGAAATCCCAAGGACTTCTTTGGTGTAGCTTCATTAATACGCATAGGTCTCGATGAGCAATAAACGCCATTCATTTCAGTCATAGCTCGGTTTTTCTCGTTCTCATCACCAAATCTGACAAACCCATAACCTTTGGTGCGAGCTGTATTTGCATCTATCACAACTTTAGCACCTTTAACAGATGAATATCGGTTTTGGAAAGTCTCTTGCAAGATAATATCAGTGACCTCAGGACCCAAGTCCCCAACAAATATAGAATACCCAGTGCCTGGTTCTGTCCGTCTGTCACCAGCTCCAAAAGTAGCCCAATTCAACCTAAAAGGTTGTTGAGAACTGGGCATGGCTGTACCTTGGAAATTCTGCAAAATTCTCTCTGCAGTTGCACGAGAATCAAGTTCGACAAAACCATAACCCTCCGGTTGTCCAGTTTGCTTATTCCGAATAATCTTAACAGAAACAACAACCTGCTCCAGATGGACTCAATTAGTTTAAATATTGCAAAAAACACTTATTCTATAAACAGAAAATCAATGGAATTTGACCAAGTTGCACTTTCACAGACCCACAACTTGAGAAACTTGTTAAGAATACTTATCACATCATGTCATCCAAGAAACAGAGAGTATACAGAAAAGATGAAGCACTGAATGTTGCCACATCCATAGTTATAACAAAAAAGCTCGTGAATAATCAAATACAGGAGACATGCATTCACCTTTATGTCAGTAACTAGCAGATAATAGCTTCAAATTATATAATGCAAATCTATGGGAATAAAAATTAAAACTGAGACAGGATTTCATGATCGCTTAAACCATTACATCTCGAGAGTTGACATGCTAAATTCATTGAACTAGTTATTGAGTAATTTGCTTTGCTGTATAGGTTAGTGGCTGTGGATAACTTCATATACAGCCAATTAATGCATATATCTGAGGTGCCTGCTTACCTAAGCTCATTGTGTTTGGAGCTTGTAGCTTAGCTGGCCACCCTTTTTAGGAGAGCACACCAATCTGCAATCTGGGCAAGTTTTTAGTTGAAACGCTCTTGTATGGAGCTCATGACCTTGTGCTTCACCGAGATGTTCTAAATATGGACTTAGAATTGTTTAGCTGCAATGGTTCTACTATTCAGGGTTTGTCAGGCCCATTCAGAGTTTGCTTTAGGGGAGTATTTTTTTTCTGAAGACCTCAACTGAGTATTGTGGGGATTGTTTCTTGTGGCTATGGTTGTGTGTTCGTCCCTGCACACTATGTCAGCAGATTGCTGTGGTAATCGGCCATTGATGTGTAGGTCCATTTCCTCATTTGCATGACCCCCTGAAATTTTGAAAAGGGAAACAAAATTACCTGTCTTTACGATACTCGCCGGTTTTAATGTTCTTAGGAATCTGGAATAGAATGGTATTTAGGTTTCTTATTTCCAATTGAGGGCACCATGTTGTCAGCCAATGATCCCCCTGATCCGTGTTGTGGCAACAGCCTGTTTTAAATATGCCAGTTCGCTGAAAGAAACTGATGCAAAATGTACAAGACGATGGAAGGCTGAAGGAAGAAGATTGAGTATGAATAAGTTCAAATCTAAAATATGTGAATTGACAGAAAGTTTAAACCAGAAAACAAAAAAGACAATATACACGAGTTGGTTTCGACTAATCAGAAATTACATCCATAGACATCAATTTTATAAAATCTACAGCGTTGTGTCCGGGCCGATTTCATCGATCGCGGAAAGGGTCTTCTGCAGACAATATATCGATTCAAGGATCGAACCCAATCCAATACCGGTTTGATAAAACAGATAAAGGGAAAAGCTACGAGTTAACGTACAAACTTTGACAAACCCAAATCTGTGAAATGTCGGCGAATTTTTACAGAACAGAAAAGCAAAATAAAATTGCGGTATTTTCAAAAACCCTATTTTTCAATCTTTACAAAGGGGGTTCTTAAAACTAGTCCCCGTTGTTTCAGAGGAATCAAACCAACATTAAGCATGAACGAACAAGGCCGTCATGGATATACAATGTGCGTGCATGCGTTCTTGTTTTTCCGAATTATTGAATAAAAGTTTTGGCTTCCTACCTCGCCGTTGTTAGAAAAGCAGTTATGCAAGTAATTTTCGTCCATCCAATACTGCAAATCTCCGACCCAGAGCGTCTTAATCTCATCGCCAGATTGCTGTTGACCATGGAATGGTTGCTGCTGCATCTGCATGGGCACCTGCTGCTGCATCGCCATCCATTGTTGTTGATGCTGCTGCTGTAAAGGCTCCCCGTTCGAACCCAGAGGAGGAGGGGGCGGCCCGGCGCCGGGGGTCGGCTGCATCATCATCTTCAAAGAAAACCTTAACCCGCAAAACCCTAAGACCACTTGTGCTCCACGATTGTATTGCTCAGAAACAGAAAATATACCTCGGGAGGAGATTAGATTAGATTGGATTGGAGATTTCGCTGTGGTGATCGATTATCTCAGGAAACCGCCCTCGCTATCGAGGTGAATGTATTTTAACAGCAGGAATGCGTGATTCTCTCTTTTAACGTGGGATTTATAGGGGCCGGAGAGCTGGGAGGCCCTTGGCCGTCCGATGTGCCAACGCGGACGAGAGGGCTAAGCCTCTGCCGCCGATATGTAGATAGCGATTTCACGGCTCCCACAAGCCACTCCGCTAAACCCTAAAATAGCGCCCAACCAATCATGGGGAAGTAGAGTAATTATTGATTTTTTTTTTCGGTAAAATAAAATTGTAGGTTCAGTCATGGGGGCTATTGTAGTTATATTTTTTCTGTGGTCGTTGGGCTATTTTGCTAACGTGGCATCTTTATATGTTGGATCTAGATTTCATTGAGGGTCAATGTTGGAATTTAATGGAAAAATGTTTTATTATTTTGTCAAATGAAATATAATCTATACTTTTTTAGGGGTCAATGGTAGAATTTGATAGGTAAAGGTTTAATTTCAAGTTATTTTTTCTAGGGTCATTGGAGGTATTTGAGTAACGTAGTATATTTATATGTTAGATTTCGGTTTTTTTATTAATATGTGTGGGGTTAATGTTAGAATTTGATGGGTAAAATGGTTTAATATTGTGTTTGTTAAATATAATTTATATTTTTTTTTAGAGCTCAGAATTTGATGGGTAAGATGTCAGACAAATTTGTCCCTCAAATTAATGTTGGAATTTGATGGGTAAAATGGTTTAATATTGTGTTTGTCAAATATAATCTGTATTTTTTTAGAGCTCAGAATTTGATGGGTAAAATGTCAGACAAATTTGTCGATGAAATTAATGTTGGAATTTGATGGGTAAAATGGTTTAATATTGTGTTTGTTAAATATAATCTATATTTTTTTAGAGCTCGGAATTTGATGGGTAAAATGTCAGAGTCAAAAAATTATTCTGAAAAAATGGTGGGTGGAATGTTTTTCAAATTCTTATCGTAGTGTGGGTTAACGTTTTCAAGTGTATTTTTGTGAATACTCGTTTAAATATAATAATATTGAGATATAGATGATTTATAAGGTATTGTTCACATTGTTTATTGGTTGTGGCTTGGGTGGTTAGGAGGGATGATTGTTACTCTCCCCACCCACATTCATTTTTTGTAAGTGACATGATGTTCTCTTTGAGAACCTGTATAGTGACTATGTAATGGTTTGACTAGACATGTGGCGTGGTTAACTTGAGTGGTGAAGTTGCAACATTGTAGCCACATGCATCACATGCATGCCTCTTGGTCATGGCATCTCTATGAGGAGTCAAATCTAAATTGCCCCTCGTGCATCGACCTATTGTTATAAAGCATTGGTTCCTTAGTGACTTTGATAGATTAGATCCCCTAGTCACAATAGCTTAGCCAAAAATGCTCTTGTAAGTCAAGTTAGGTGCAATTCCTACTGACTCGTAAGCATTTGAACCAAAAGATTTTAGCATAGTGCTTTATTGACATATTTGGATTCTTGTTTTTTAGGGATGTTTTTTTGTTTTTTTAAACCATGGGAACCAATAAATCGTTGGGATTACTTAGGCGAGGCCCAAATTTTAAGCCAGTGGCTGCCACTATAATGCAAAAGAATATCCAACAACCTACAAGCTAGATATATCAATAACACATGGCTTAGCAAGGGTCGAAACGTCCGGAGACACATTCAATATGGGTGCCCCACTTCAAGGGGGTGCCTACCCTTCTATCCTTATCACAACAGGCCAATGTCTCGTTGGAGATTTGACCCACATGGGGAGAGCATGAAACTTACCTCCGTATCATTTAAGTAGTTGACCCCTCGACCCTCTTATTTTAAACTTGTTTTTATTTATGGGATGTTACATGTTATCTTTGATCTTGGCATAGTGATGGGTATTTGGTGCACATGGTCATGCACACTATAAATCATCCATCCTTTGCATTGTCTTCATCCAACCATGCCACCCTTAACTCCTAATTCTTCTAGTGTCATGAAGGGGTAGTGCGCCAAAACCTCTACAGTGTTTGGTACAAACAATGTTATGCATATTGAGTTCCAAATCCCTATGCACACAAACTTCAGTGGCTTGCATGTTTGAACTCAAGCTCTACATGTGCACCTATAACCAATATTGTGGTGATTGTGGTGTTCCTTAACCCTTGAACTTATAACACAAACTAGATATATAAAGTTTATAAATGTAGGAAACCATATGCAAAAGATAACTTAAATGAAATAATGTGAACCGTACCATTGAATTATGATAATAATAAAAAAGGAAGTGGTTGGTCTTCACTTACCTTTTAAGGTGGGGCAACCTTTCACATGAGCAGAGCTTTCAATACAACAATACTCTACAAAACATGTCTTAGCCCTTATTTCTTTAAAAATATTCTCAATAGCAAATCTCTAACTACATGTAGTCCCATCATTAATTGGCACCAACTATCTAGTGAAATTTATTTAATAAAGATGGTCATTTTACATTAAATAACCATCCACTGCTATCTAAGGGGCTTTTATTCAAGGAAGATGGTCGCATACATTGATTAACTAACTCCTATGCAGGCTAAAGTAGAGAGGTTAGGGTAGGAACTTAACATGCTCTCCACCTTCAAAATCAACATTGACCCCACAGATGAAAGTGGTGTAACTGTTGTAGAATAGTTGTTGGTTCTTATGTGGCGTCTTCTAGCTACATATCTTTCCACTGGATTGGTGTTTCTCAAACCATGTGTTGTTGCAATTGAAGCTCTATGGTATCCAATATTGCTTTTGACTAGAGCTAAATGGAACCTTCCTCAACAAGTTATAGTAAGTTGGTTTTCACCTTGCAATTCAATTCCACTACCTTCCTGAGATAAGACACATGAAACACTAAACGAATATGGAGTGCTCTTAAAGAGCAAGTTTGTGGGACACTATTGCAATGCATTAGATGATCGTATAAGGTCCATGGAACTTCGATGCTAGTTTGTCATGTAGTCTATCTTTAGTGATGTTTCTTTCTAAGGTTGAATGTGAAGAAACACATGATCCCCTTATGCAAAAAGAATGCTTTGAGCAATGTTGGTTAGCTTGTTGTTTCATTATATCTTGAACCATAACCAAATTGTCCTTTAGTGTGTAGAGAATGGATTCTCTTATGTGAAGTGTGTTATCCATTACATGAATCTTGGAGGTCCCTAGTAAATAGGAAGAAATTGACAAGGGTTTTTACCATAACAACTTCACATGGTGTCATTCTGGCAGCTCCATGATAAGTGGTATTATACCACCCTTCTGTAAAGGGAAGTCATTGTGCCAATTGGTGCAACTATTCATAAGCAAATCATCACAATTAAGTTTCTAAACAATTGTTGACCACTTTTGTTTAACCATCTGATTAGGGGTGATATGCGGTGCTTAGGTTCAATTGGCACCCTGAAGTTTAAATCATGTTTGCCAAAATTTGGTAATGAATGTGGTATCTTGATCTGAGACAATGGGAGTGGGCATGTCATATAACTTAAAAATCTAATCCATGAAGACTTGATCAATTGAGGAGGGGCTAAATGGTTGTGGCAAGCAAAAAAAAAATGAACATATTTGGAAAGATGGTCAACTACCACCTGGTTAACATGGTTTTTACCAACTCTTAGGAGTCTTCCTATAAAATCCATAGAAATGTTAGTCCATATATGTGTTGGGATCAATAGTGGTGGTAGTGCCCCTATTGTCTTCATCGTCTCACCCTTATGTATTTGGCAAGTATTAGAAGGCATGACAAAATTATGGATGTCTTTTTAATGCCTTCCCAAAAAGTGAGCACTTAGCTATTTCATAGGTTTATGAAATCCAAAGTGACCTACTGTAGGGCACAAATGCAACTCCTATAAGACCCTTTGTCTTAAGGCATGATTATTGACTATAAAAATGTGTTATTTATACCTAAATGTATCTTGGTGCCATGTGTATCTTTTAGGAGTGTTTGGATATTCTCTAAGCCTTTAGATGAGCCGAATTATAGTGTCATTTTCTAACCATTCTTATGGGATTCCTCAATCCAACCAAATGGATAAGGGTAGGGCAAAAAAGGATCCATCATCCTCAAATTGCTAGGATAAAGCATAAAACACCACATTTTATTTACCGTTCTTATGTACGATCTCATAATCACACCCTAACATCTTAGGGACCCACTTATGTTGTTTTCGGTCTTGATTTGGTAAAGTCTATGTTTGAGATATGGGTGCCATGTCTCAACTACATGAAGGATGGACATCATCTATTTATCATGTGTGGATTTGCCCAAATTGCAGTCACATGATTGAGTACTAGTCAATGTTGAGAGTTGCACTGAGAAAATGAACAACCCTCATCAACAATTATGAAATAAAAGTGACTTGAATCTTGATCTTATAAATGAGATGTACTCTTATGTATATTATGTACAATAAAACATAGAATTAATAGTTGTCTCCCTTTCTCTCTATCCTATGCCTCCCTCCCTCTCATGTCATTATAGAAAACTTGTGGAGCAATACAAACACTATTACAATCTAATTTACTTTCAACACATCTTGTTCGTTCGTTCTTTGCTTTCATTTATATTGAAATTATATTTTACATTTAATACCTATTTTTTTTTAATATTATATTTTTAAATATAAAACCAACAAAATTATTTAAGTTTAATAAACCATATTTCAAAAATCATTTACTAAAAAAAGTAAAGTCTTATTAAGTCACTCGTCATTCCTCATTACTCAAAGCTTAAAGCTTAAGATAATTATGTTTAAAGAAACATGTAACACCCCGGTTTTGACCTCGACTGCATTAAATGTATATGATGCATGTATTGTAATTAATCGTGGTGTGGAGCTAAAGGCAAAAGCCCCACCATGGATTATTGTTTTATGTTTCGGTGATTAAAATCGATGCCGATGGTATTTTGTGCTAACCAGGCACGTTATAATTATGGACACCATGTACATATGCATTTTAATTAAAATACCCACAATCAGCTATGTCAATGCAACAATAATGAAGAGGGGCATGATTTCCTAAGGATAAGGGGGGGGTGTTTAACCCTTAGGAGCAAAATGGGGAGTAGCCATGTGTCACTAGATGAACCCATCTAGTTGTCAACCACCTCTTTTGTCTTATTCACCCTCTTCCTTTGTCTCATTCACCAACCGAATTAATTCACCAGAAGTTGGTTGGGAAGTTATGACCTTGGAGAAGCATTTGCATGGGTAGCTGTCAGTGATTGGCAGGACTGTCAGTTGGCCACATGCATGCCCAGAGAGGCAGATCACATTTAGTTCCTCATGAGGGGGAGAACCTCATTCCACTCTCAAGCATTTGTTTTTTCTACACTCACGTAGGCAGAGAATTGGCTACAGGGCATTCACGTTCTTTAATCTCCTTTCCCGATTTTTGTCTGTGTGTATTTAAATTTCCTTCACGTTGGAAGGGGCTGTGTTTTTCCTCTTACATGGGCTAGGAGATTGTTTTATCTTCTCCATGAAATTTGGGATGTTGTGAGTCGTTTTGGCCACGTTAGGGCCATAAACGATTCTGGAAATCGACTGTCATAGTCTGATTTGTTTTAACCAATTTCCATACCTGAATTGGTCTTTGTGTGTGTCTTCCTTCAACCCCAGAGCTACTAATTATTGTGTGCATACCGTTGTTGGTCTTTGGACTATTTTGGAGTGGAAATGGGGTCTGATTCTGCTTGATAAACCCAATGTGTGCAGGAGCCTCACAGATAGAGCTAGAGGGTTGGCTTTCTTCTCTGCACCCCCTGAATAACACTGGAAGGGAAGTCATAGCTTGAGGGACTATGTAGCAGAGAAGGGGATGCTTCCTTGTGTTGGGTGTGTGTGGATGTTTTAGAGGTTAGGCTAGTTATGGTGCAAGTGTCCATAGCTCTTCAGTGAGCTCACTAGCTTAGCAGCCAACCTTTCCAGCTCCCCGTTAGCCTGATAAACCCAACTGTGTTGGCTTGGCTGAGTTGTGTACCCTTGGCTACGTGCGAACCTGCTAGTTCCCCTCATTCCTTGTGGATTCATGCCCAGCTCGAGGGTGGTAATGTTGCCGAGAGATTGATGAGCACACTGGCCTATGGTTGGGTGGAACGTTGCAGTGACATAGCTGGTTGCGTGACAAGCTTATGTTAAAGATAAGTATCTTCTTGTGCTTAAACCCTTGCAACTGTATTGTTTTGTAAATGAACATGATGAATGCAAAAATGTGTGAATGATATGTATTTGTTTTCGTTGTATGTTAAGTAGTCATACATCTGTGTATGTATTATGATGATTTGCTTCTATGCATGTTTTTATTCTACTGCATTATACATTTTATATTATGTTCATGGGGCTTAGTTCAGCCCAGATGGTTAGCATGATTATGATGAGTTGCGTCCTCTCCACCGATAAGAGGGTTGGGGACGTGACAAAACAACACTCTATACATGAAAAGAAGAATCCATAAATCTGGTTGAAGTTGTGCTACTTTTCCTTTATGCTCCTTAGTAGTGGTCATACCTTCAAGAGACAATAGACATTAATCCCACCAATGAAGCCCTGTATTCCTCATAAGGAAATCCATTATAAAAAAAAACTCTATAATATATGTATGTAATAACCTCATCTTAATCTAACTCATCTTAATATTTACACACCTAATTCCCCACCCACTATGGTATTGTATGGTATTGTAGAGGATCCTAGGAAGTTAAATTTGGAGACGACAAAATAGTCAAGAATGGTCCATGATGGCTTGTTGTGTTGGTGAGAGTGAGAATTTTATATCACCTTCATTAGAGTATAATCATATACTCATATTTATGAAAAAATTATGGGGTTAAGGATAAGTTTCATCAATTTTGGTAGAATAAATCATTTTTACTTATAGCTATTTAGTCAAAATGTATATGTTGCATGACGATATGTATTATTAAAGATTAAAAAAAAAGCTTTCTTGTGGTAGCCAAAAACATCGAGTAGAAAAAAAGTCTAAGAATTATTCTATATCTTGAAGCATTGAGTCCAAATCTAGTTTGGGCAATGAAATGACTTCCTTCAAAAT
This sequence comes from Pseudotsuga menziesii, assembly GCA_001517045.1. Classification (NCBI taxonomy): domain Eukaryota; kingdom Viridiplantae; phylum Streptophyta; class Pinopsida; order Pinales; family Pinaceae; genus Pseudotsuga; species Pseudotsuga menziesii. Next base: position 604,094 of record LPNX011089151.1, read on the forward strand.
ATAGTTACTAAAACACCCAGATTGAGATGATCAAATAATGCTAATAATAATGCTAATAACAATTCAATTAAAATATCTACATCTATAGCATCTAAGAAAAATACTAGGATATTATGTTCTTTCCCAAAGGCTTCTTAGAATTTGCCAAATAATGGAACATTAACAACATGTGCCCTTATCATTACAACTATACTAGCAACAACCATATTGATAAGATTAATATGTTTGGAATACGCCGAGAGGTATATATTTGATACATTGATAATGTTTTTTTCATAAAAAATGTGTTAATTACTTGTATCTAAGAGTTAATCTAATATAACAACCACTTAATTTGTTATTGTTAGCTCATAGTTGCATCATCACTAGAGTTATTCTAATAGTTGTATCTAATAGTTAATTTAAAAGTTAATAAAAAATTATTGGAGTTAATATAACAACTCCTAGTTATCTCGACTCCTAGCTTCCAAATGGAGTTCGACTCAATCGCCTTATGCACATTAACTGTACTCCCAACTACCAGATCGAGTTCAACTGTCACATGAGTTGCACATTACCATGCCACTAAGTGCAACAATCACATGGGTTCAAAGAAATTTATTAGGAGTTTAGAGAAGTTTATTAGGAGTTTGGTTGTCATACGAACTGCACATTACTTCAACTCCTAGCTGTAAAATGTAGTTTACTAAACCTTATGCACATTAGCTCTACTTCTAGCTGTTAGATGGAGTTCCATTGTCACATGGACTACACATTACCATGCCATTAAGTTCAATTATCACATGAGCTATTTTTTTCCAACTACCACAAATTGTACTTATTACATAAGTTTTTATTTTTTTAATAATTGTTAATTATGAATTTTGGAGGACACCCATAGAATCAATCTCGACAGTACACTTGTGTCATTCTTGACCATAGATGAAAAAGCATAGATGGTAGTCTACCCCAAAATTCTAATATATATAAGTCTTTCGGTGTAATAAATGGTTGTTTAAAAATGACGTCTTCACTTCTTGCTTGATTGTTCAAGGATTAAAGTATTTGTATTGATGCACCCAACATGTAGTTACGAATTTTAAGGAATTTTTTATTAAGTAACTATCATGTAGAGAAACCATAGTCCAATACAAACAATCAAAAATCATGTTATGCCTTCAAAACTCGCATTCATATAATTTGAAACACCTTACACAATGTCTGTCAATATTGATCAAGAATGTAGCAAAAAAATTCAATAGAGTCCATAATTATCAATGGATTTTTTATACATTGTGATCACTTTAAACTTTACATGTCTTACATACTTAAATGAAACAAGGTGTTCTTGGTTCTAGAATTCAATCTATAATATTTTAAGCTTAGTATATACTATTTGGAATATATAGCTCTAGTGTGGAATATAAGAAGTATACATGAAAGCTTCAACTGCAAACTTTAGGATGATGAAAACACTTAAACATAAAACAATGACGTGTAATAAGAAATTAAAAATTATAAAAATTTCTACACTATGATATAACGATGCTATATATTATGCTATCCATGTAGATTAAATGATAATGTTGAGTATTTGGGTAGCCTACTGTTTTCGGCGTGCGAATCAGAAAAGCGCAACAGTCATTCATCGATTGTTGCAAACTATATTTTGAAATAGAATAAAAACAGTTCGATACCACAGTTCACGAACATGGAGCCGTTGACATAGAAATATCACAAACACTTCATTGATTCAAAAAACTATCATAAACACTTCGTTGATTCACATAAATATCACAAACGCTTCATTGAGCGTTACCTAGTATACCTATATAATGTATAGGAGACATTGAAAGCAAACCTGACATTGCTCTCTGTTGGTACAACAACTTCGTCTTGGTCGTGCTTTGCTTTATATACTTGAGAGAAAAAGAAACTAAATATGTAATATATGTATCAACAACATTATTTCCAATTTTTTAAAGCTTACTAATATATATTAATTAGAGAACAAAACCAAAATTTTGACAATTCAAAGTTTAACTGTGTTTTCAAAAAAAATATAAAAAATTGTTTACCAAATCCCTTGATTTATTGTTTAGACAATAATTTTCTCTGAAAAGTTGATATTCACAATTTAGTTATACTTTCCAAAAGAATTACCCTCCTAAGCTTCTCTTTACCAAACCCATGCCCCTTGTCAAGTGCATTTAACAACTTTGCTCTTCTTTGCAACCAGTTTTTAAAGTTTATTTTCATCTTTAATATCATACTTTCGCAAAGAAGAATTCGAAAATAATATCGTTTAATGAATATAGACTAACATATAAAAATAAGCACAAAGCTTAGTAGTTAATGGTTTAGTAATTTAAGAATTCCAAAAAAATATTGTTTAATAAATATTATAAAAGCAATCACATAGTTTAGTAGTTAATGGTTTAGTCATTTAAATTGTAACTTGTTTCCGATAAAAAGACGGTGTACGTTTTTAAAATCCTCTATTAAATTTATGTTAAGAACTTCATATGTGTTAGTACTGTGTGTGCGCGTGCTCTCAATGCTCCGAAAATAGACATAACCTGTCCATGGGGTTTTTTTATGGAGCAAGTCAAGGTGAACCTCCAATGGGAGGTGCTGGAGGCATTTTATATCTCAACGATGCCACAAAATTTGAGATAACCTTCGCTTCGGGGCAAGGCACAAATAATAAAGCGGAATTAGTAGCTCTCTAGACAGTCCTCCGATTGGCACTGGAAAAACACCTTCAGAAGTTACAACTCTTTGGGGACTTAAAGATGACTATAGATTGAGCAAACGAAAAAATTCAGATAAATGCTCCACATATTCAACATCCGCTAAGAACAATAAGAGAACAAATGGCAGCATTTGAGTCAATAACTTTTCACCATATTTACAGAGAGTTAAATTCTGAAGCCGACAAGCTCTCTAAAATGGCTCTTTCTCTCCCTCCAGGAATAATGGAGGTGAAGGAAATTGTAAATAACCAAACAATGAATCATTATGTATGTTTGTAAAACTATTTGGGTAGCAAGCAAGTAGGACAATATGATCTTTTTTTTATGAAGCCCACAACGTAAGATATTTTGTGGCGATTTTGATGTACTTTATGTATGCTCCTAGAGGGCATCTCATGTTTATTCAATAAGAATAAAGTGATTTTTTCCATAGAATATATATATATATATATATATGATCAAATCTCGAAGATAGTTTAATATCACTTTTAGTAATAAATTTTGTAGCGCTGCAAACTTTTCAAACTTTACATATATTTATGGTGATTGTCTAGTTGTAAAGTTTGAACACATCACAAATAGTTTACTACAAATTCAAAACAATAAAAAGGAAAACGCTTTATTGTTTGTGTTTGTAGAATGCATCACAATGTACTTCGTGGAGATGAAAGATGGCCAAAAATCCGATGATGACGAGGTCCCAAGAGGCTTTAAATGTCTGTTGAACTCAAAAACCATGGAAGAGTCATCGGTAAATATAATACAAGTTAATACTATCGTCTAATTTTATATAAACTTTGCTATCCATTTACAACGAAACAATTTATTGGATTTCGCTAGTTGGGAACCACCCCATGGGCGATTATTCTTCAGATATCCATGGAAACTTTATGTAAAAGTTGGAAGCATGACTTGATACTGTGCCTACTGTGTGGAGGCTTTAAATGGATTGCTAAACTATGAGATTCAGGTACTGGTCGAAATCCCAATATGCTATACTGCCAATGATACATTTTCATATACTACTAATATCATATCATATAATCATATGTGATGATATTGTCTACTCAGGTTTCACTTGTTATGAGCCAAAGTTTGAAAACGCCATGCATAAACATCACCAGAGAGTTTGCTAGAGCTAATATTCCAAGCTAGAGCTAACATTCATATCCAAAGAAACAAACAAATTCATATTTGACATCGTGAAGGCGCTTAACTCCACTGGTCTTTTTATCATCAATGTTTTTCCATGAATCAAAAGACAACAAAATACTTTTAAGATGGCTTTGTAACTGTAAATTCTAGAAACCGTGACCAAGAACACACTCCAAAGATGGCCACATAAATTGATTAAAACTATGCCCTATCGATCTGAAAATGGGCGAATATGAATAAATTTTTTGATGTTAGGTTTGGATCATTTATATCCAAAGGATATGAAACCTTGTTGAGGTAGGCTATCCACGACATATTTATATAATAAAAAATATTAGCGACATTAGGAGCTTATTAAGATTTTATTAGGAGTCTGGAGGAGTTTATTAGGAGTGCGAATGATTTTATTAGGACTTCAACTCTTACATGACTGCACATTAGCTAGACTCCTAGATGCCAAATGCACTTGGACCAAGCCTTAAGTGATTAGAGTTTAAGTTAAGCTAATAGTTGTAAAATCATTAGACTTAAGCTAATAGTTGTATCTAATAGTTAAGCTAATAGTTATCCAATATAATTGTGATTAGAGTTGAAGTTAAGCTAATAGTTCGATAATCATTGGAGTTAAGCTAACAGTTGTATCCAGTAGTTGTCCAATATAACTGTGATTAGAGTTGAAGTTAAGCTAATTTTTCTAAAATCATTGGAGTTAAGCTAATAGTTGTATCTAATAGTTATCCAATATAATTGTGATTAGAGTTGAAGTTAATCTAATAGTTCTAGAATCATTGGAGTTAAGCTAATAGATATAGAATCATTGGAGTTAAACTAATAGTTGTATCTAATAATCGATGGAGTTAAGCTGGTAGTTGTATCTAATAATTGAATAGTTGAAGATTAATTTTAATTTTTACAATTATCACTAACTGTACTTGTCACATGTTAATTAAGTTATTTTTTTTAAATGACTAATTATTAATTTTGGACAACGACTATAGAATCAATCTCGATAGTGCACTTGTCTCATTCTCGTTTAATCTTAGACGATGCCCATAGAATCAATCTGGACAATACAATCGTATCATTCTTGTCCGTAGATGAAAAACATAGATGGTAGTCCACCCCAAAATTCTAAGATATATACGCCTATCAGTGTAACTAACTCCTCTTTAACAAGTTAAAATCATGGCGGGAAAAGAAATGTATTATGAACTCAATACACAATCAAATGTTACAAACTTATAGACATTTAATGTACACCAAAAACAAGAATATAACACAACTCTTAAAAGTGGTATTATGATGTTACACAATAATGCCTTATATATTTGGAGAAGAACTCTACAATGTCCCAAGTACAATTGTAAACCATAATCGTAAGTCAATGTGCACACCAATGATTCTATTTATATCGAGAGTATACAATTCTAGGTCATGCCCATGTATGTCCACTGCTTGTTCAACTTACTGTCACACATACATTTGACCCCTTATGTGTCTCATCAAGGTCAAACGTGTTTGAATTATTGAACCATTGATCTACAGGAAATGAGAGGAATGTACACTGAACAAGACAAATTTGAGACAAATATGATAAAAATTGATCAGTTAATTACAACATTAATCTTCATAATTCCCAGCAGTATACAACAGTGTTACAATAAGGAGAATTCGAATCATGTAGATAAGATTCGAATCCACTAACTAAACCTGACTGAATGGCTAACTAGGACTGTCTAAATCACTGCATGGGAGCCACCAGTCTAACTCCTGATATCTAAATCAGTTTGACAATAAGTTAAATTAGTTAAACCAATGAAACAGATGAGGTAGGTGGAAAAAGGCGCCATGTCCCCATGCAAAACTGGTGCTAGACTAACTAAGAGTGATCTAACTGAATGTTGACTCAGCATAACTGACTACCTACCACAACCAACTGATGGAGGCTGTTGGTGGCACTCGGAGTGGATCCTATAATGTAGGGAATGGTCTCAGAGGAACCTAAACTCTTGCATGAACATGAAGTAAGTGGCATATAACCTCTATATGTGTTCCCCATACTCCAGTACAGTAATAATGTATCCCTATACTAGACAAGACGATCAAATAGACTATATATGGACAAGCGAGGATTATATAATCCTAACACCCCCCTTAATCCTGACTTGGATGACTTTGGGCCCTGGAAACTAGGCCAAAAGTCACCCATACAATCTAATGAAAAATAAGAATGCATAATAAACTAAGGAAAATGGGGAAAACCTCATGGGAAACCCCCCATAGAAAAAACAAGCTATACTTGATCTAACATCTTCAGTGATCTGTGCATAAGGAAAAACAAGCTATACTTAAGAGAAAATTTTCCTCTTTGGGTAATAACTTGCAAAAATTTTGTTGCAATTTGCAGCACTATGCAACAACATGGTTCTTCTATGCAACAGTATCCTGAAGTTGTGCATGTGAACCTCTCAATGTTCTTCTAATCTGATGGATCCTGTATGTGTTTGTTATTTATGGAGGAGGAATGAAATGATCAATTTTGTTCTTTTGTGGTCCAAATGGTTGATCATTCTCTATCATCAAGTATCACTTTCCTGGAAGTTTGTTGCACCACTCTATAGATAGCGAGGCTGTGTGAGAGAGTACAACATGCTCATTCTGATACTAGGACCTTGTTCTCCTTCTGTCTTCCGGATTCCCAGCACCATCCCTAGCTGCTTCAATGAGCTTTTGGGCCCATTTAGGCTTAGGCCACTAATTTGGGATGGTATTTGTATCTAGATCTAGATTCTCATGAGGTGCAACCTCAATATCAAGATCATGCTGATCTTGTTCCTCTTCATCTGAATTTGAAACACGTGACAAAATATCATCATCAAAAGGAAATGGAAGAGTGTTTATACCTTCTTGTACTTCGGATTGTGGTAGATGAAGCAACTGATCTTCTTCAAACTGAACATTGTGCTCTATGAAGCACTTCCTAGTTGCAAGTTCCATCAACTTATATGCTTTTGCATCCTCAGCATATCCCAACAGTATGAATTCGCTACTCTGGGCTTGGAAAGCCTTTGTCTTATCCATGGGTATTTTGGCCCAAGCTTTGGAACCAAAAACTCTCAAGTGAGAAACAATAGGCTTATGCCCATGCAATTCTTCGAAAGGAGTGGCCCCAACCACTAATTTATGAGACACTCTATTATTTATGTATGAAGCACAATTTACAGCTTCAACCAAAAGAGAAGGAGGAAGACTCTTGGATTGTAGAAGACAGGTTGCCATCTCCTTCAATAATCTATTTTTCCTCTCAACCACACCATTTTGTTGTGGCGTGCATGGAACCGATTGTTCCATTCGAATCCCCTCTGATTCACAATAACATTGAATTTATCTTTTAATTTATTCACCTCCATTATATGATCTAATGGACTTGATCTTTTTCCTGAAACTATTCTCAATCAAGGCTTTAAAAACTTTAAAATTTTCGAATACTTCTAATTTATGTTTCATGAAATATACCTAGCAGAATCTTGAACAATCATTAATAAAAGTAAGGAAATACCTGGAAACATTAATTGATGTTGTAGGCATTGGTCCTGAAACATCATTGTGATCAAGTGTAGAGGCAACTCTAGTTTCCTTCCCAACTTCATACCTCTTCTTCGGATGCTTACCTACCAAGCAACCATGACATACTCCATCTGATGTTTGGATGAGAGGCAAGCCTTCAACCATTTTGTCATTGTGTAGTTGTTGTAGATATTTGAAATTGAGATGCCCAAATATCTCATGCCATAGCTTGTTGGTGTTGTTGGCATGATCCAATAAAGTTGTTGGGTGTGAAACATGCAAAAAATGAGAGAACTCATATGCCTTTGAGGCATGGTTAGAAAACCTTTTCGCTATGAGATTTCCAGTAGCTTTTCCTATGATTTCAACTGATTCAGAGTCGAATGTAACTCTCTTGGGAGAGCCCGTATGGGTCATCTGATAACAGATAACAAATTTGTTACAAGAGAGGGAACATAGAGAACATTCATGAACTCACCATGCTGGATTTTAATAGAACCTCTCCCAACAACTGGGATTTGGAATTCATCTCCCATGTGAATGTTAGGTCCTTTTGATAGAGTGAGGGTGGAGAAGGATTCCCTGGAGGCAACCATGTGGTTGGATGCTCTAGAATCAATCAAGTAAGATTTCAGCTGAGTGAGGCATGCCTTGAAGGCATGGCATCTCTCATGATCTTCTGTAGGTTGTCCAACATCAAAATTCTCTACTCCTTCTAGGAGGGAAATATTGTTTTGTTCAAGGAGTGTTGATGGTTGGTCGATTGTCTTCTTCATGCACTATCTCTTTGGATGAAAGCCTCTCATACAGTATGGAAATCTAGTCTTCTCGGAATTCTTCTTTTTCTTGGAACCCGAGGCTCCTTCTGAAGATATCCATTTCTCCTTTGGCTTCGAATCAGTGGCTTTGGGTTCCTTCCCTTTGTGCTTCCCTTTGGCTTGCACATTGTTTGAGTCTGTTGTAGAGAAGGCATCTTCCAATAGGTGATGGAAGCTCTCCCGGAATGGAATGTAGAGACAAAGATAGAGTACTTAGATCCAAGCTTGTTCAGTACAGACAACACAAGCTGCTAATCTTTCCTCTGTAATCCACATTATTTGCATTGTAGTACTAGTGATTTGTATTTAGTGAAGAATTGCTTAATAGATTCGAAATTGGGAGGCTGTAGAGCTATGAGCTCATTCCCCAATATGTTCCCTCAAATCTCATCTTGTTTGCCAAACAAAGATTCAAGCTTTTCCCAAGCTTCCTTTGGAGTCGTAAGTCCCTTAGGATGGAACAAAAGATTCCGGGAGATATGAGTACACATGAAGCCGAAGGCCTCATCAAGCCAATTTAAAATATTTTTCTTCTCAACATACTATCGGGGCTCAGTTTCTCTGCCCATTATTGTCCTATACATACCAATATTGTGCAAGGATACTTGCATATCTTCCCTCCAATCAAAGTAGTTGAAGGGTGTAAGGATTCGAGGTACGAGAGCTGAAGATTCCATCTATCTGTATGCTAAAATAGTCAATTCCTCAAGAAGCTACGTAGGTACCTACAAATATCATTGCAAAACCAAAATCAACTCGCAATCATGTCAGTATCAAGCCTTTCCACCTCGACACGTACGCTTTCTTAGAGTTCGTCACACCTAGATAGAATTCTCTGAATAGAATTCAGAGGGAGAAAGGCTATCATTCCAGGATTTATGTGTACACTCAATTGCTTCTGGTGTACAATGGAGATCAAACAAGACTTGCTGCTAGCCTAGACAAGGCTCTGATACCATGTTTGAATTATTGAACCATTGATCTATAGGCAATGAGAGCAATTGAAAGGTAGAATTGTGTAGTGGAATATCAAGAACAATGTACACTGAACAAGACAAATTTGAGACAAATCTGATAAGAATTGATCAGTTAATTACAACATTAATCTTCATTATTCCCAACAGTATAAAACAATGTTACAATAAGGAGAATTCGAATCACGTGGATAAGATTAGAATCTACCAGCTAAACCTGACTGACTGGCTAACTAGGAGTGTTTAAATCATTGCATGGGATCCACTACTCTAACTCTTGATATTTAAATCAGTCTGACAATTAGTTAAACTAGTTAAACCAATTAAACTGATGAGGTAGGTGGAAAAAGGCAACACTTCCCCATGTAGCCATGCAAAAACTGGTGCTAGACTAACTAAGAGTGATCTAACTGAATGTAACTAAAGTTTGACCCAACATAACTGGTTGCCTACCACAACCAACTGATGGAGGATGCTGATGGCACTTATAGTGGCTCCTATAATGTAGGGAATGGTTTCAGAGGAACCTAAACTCATGCATGAACATGCATCAAGTGGCAGTTAACCTCTATATGTGTTCCCCATACTCCAATACAGTAATAATGTCTCCATATGCTAGAAAAGATAATCAAATAGACTATATATGGACAAGGGAGGATTATATAATCCTAACAAAACGCTCAACTTCCATTCAAAAGTAGTTATCCTGAAATATTCGTTGGTAAGGGTATTGCATATGATGAACTTAAATAATGGGACTTTCTCATATTTTTGCTCTCTTGTGGCAATTGTTCATTGTCCATCCATCATTATTTGACTCTTATCACCTTTAAAATTTGCAAGGTTAATTCAGAGATGACGCAAGGTCAACATAAAGATGGTGTGCACTTGATATGTGCACCATAACTGTCAATGCATGGAAGGCACGATCTCAACATGAAGATTGGAAAAAGAAAAAGTAAATAATGTGTGTCACCCTCTTTGTGTAATTCTAATCTAAAGTGAAAAAGAGGGTTCCCCTCATTTGATTTCCACATGTGGGTGTGGGGCATAGCTTGGTGGAGTCAAAAGGGATTTGCAGGAGCATTCAATGGGAGCAAGGGATATTTGCGAGGCATTACTAGATCAAATGTAAGTTTTTGAAAATTTTCCCCTTTTTTTATAATTTGAAGTTTTAGAATAAAATGAGATTTGGGTTTTTGGAGAAGAGAGATGGGATTTACAAATCAACATAATAACAAAAACAAAATAGATTTAAATAATATCTCTTTCCACCTTCTTCTTCCTCTCTTTATATTCATCTTCATCTTCCTATCTTCCTCCCTTCCTCTTCCTCGTTTTCCCTCCCTCTTTATCTATGTTCTCTTCATCTTTCCTTGTCCCCTCCCTTTCTTATTTTTCTTTTCTCTAAAGAGTTTGATAAATTTGTGTAAGAAAAAAAACTAATAGAATCTAAAATATGATAAATAATAATGACACACATGCGATACATAATGCCATGTCCCCATTCCAATAGGTCTACTAGTTGATAATGTTCACCCACCTACTAGTTCCCTAGGTTGGGGGAGGAGGCATTAAATATTGAAATAAGGGAGCTATGGGACGCAACAGAACCTTAATTTATCATTTACACATTAAATTGGGTCATAAAAATAATAAATATGGAGAAAATAAAGTGGCATTGCTTCATCAGGACATTTGGAGGTCCATGGGGGCCTTGGGTGGCTAGATGCTTCCTTACACATGTCATGACTTAACCCCAGATTCAAAATTATGAGTGATGGAATGTTCTTGGAAGGTGAAGCTTCATAAAATTAAATATCACAATCCCAAGGATTTGAATGGGTGACTAGGATTAACTCCCTGTAGAAGATGAAGACAGTTTGGGAAGAAACTAGGTGCCATGTGGAGCTAGATTCCTTACGCTTTATGACAACAATAATGGAAGATTATATGACATGTCAGGCCTGATTGAAAACCTATGAAAACATGACATGTCAAGACTAAAAATAGCCTCCAAGTGGACACATTCGGGACTAGGTGGTATCCATTCGAATTGGGTGGAAGATGAAGGGTTGAGGAGAAGACCAAGTGGCAGCCATTTTACCCTTTTTGCCATCATGTCCAAATCGAGTTGCAGATGTCTATGAACTGTAATAAAAACATCAGAGAGTCTTTTTAAGAGTCTTAATACTCCCCACATCAGTCCCTATCAAATTCGAGACCCACTCAAGCCATTTGAATCCCCCACAGTCAAAACTAGTCAAGGCAATTTTTCCAAATTTTTGCCTTTGTTGGGAATTTTCAAATTGGGACATTACACATAATGATTTACCCTAGAAACCCTTAACCAACAAAAACAACCCACTAAGAGTCGCTCCTCTTTTTGTATCATAATATTGACTTCACCATTTGCATCACCATATTTAGGTATTTCACAACATCCAAAATCCTAATCCGTTACAACCCTAATTTTTTAGTCCAAATGAGATTACAATGGGTTGAAACCATTTGCCAAAATAATACATAATGGACCAGAAAACACCCCTACATGCCCCCTTCATTATGTGGCTAGCCCTCGAAACCCCACTACGATGTAACTGAGTCTACATGCCAAGAATACAACACATATCCAACATTCTCCACTTGTTAAACACTTTGTATAAATTGGGTGCAAGGGGAAAGCATTCATAAAATCAACTATCAGGGGAAACAATGTCCATTGATTCTCTACTCCACTAGAACTCTTCACTATTAATATATTTTTCCAATGAATGTACAACATTCTTCAAAGTATAAACCTTCTCCGACAACACTTTATAGTTTTTAACCATGTCTTTAACAAAATGGTAATACACATCAATATGCTTTGTCTTGGAATCATAAGCAAGGTTCTTTTCCAACAAAATTGTGCTTGAGCTATCACGACCTATCCTTATTTATTTTTAACAAAACCAATACTTAAACACAATATTTGCAATCATACAACTTCCTTGCCTTCATGAGTGGTTGCCATGCGGCAACCTTATGTAGTTGACAATGCAACTACAAACTAGCTCTTGCTCCACCAATTGATTACTCCACCAAATAGGTTAAATACCTAACCACTTGTGCATTTTATACAATCAATATCTTCGTCCTAGTCTGCATCAACAAAGGCTTGCATATTTATCTCATAGTGAGGTCCAGATATTCTTTGTTAACATATTGCATAATTTGAAGTCCCATCCAAATATCTCGAGGCCCTCTTTACAATCGTCAATGTTCCTTCCTTAGTTTTGACATATACCTACTCAAAACTCTCACTACATGGGAAATATTTGGTTTAGTACATATCATAGCATACATCAAACTTCCAACGATGCTAGCACATGGAACATGGGATATGTATTCTACCGATTCTTGAGCCTTGGGACACTAGTCTATGTATGGCATTAGACCTATAGGAATAAGGACCTTTATTGGTTTACAATCATGCAAATTAAACCTTTGTAGTATTGTCTCAACATATTTCTTTTGATTCAACTAGATTTCCATGTTTTCTCAATCTCTTTTACTTCCCACGCCCAAAAAAACTTTTGCAACACCAAGATCATTCGTAACAAACTTGAAAACTATTGAGCTTTGACATCCTTGATGATTTCCTTGTTGTATAAACTCACCAACATATCATCAACATACAAGGCCACATAGATAAAATGGTCATGTGCTTGCTTGGAATGTACACATAATGATAAAATTTGCTTCTCAAAAAACCAAGTCCCAGTATATAAGTATCACACTTATGATACCGCATTCTTGCTAATTGTTTTAACCCATTCAAGTATTTTTTCAACTCGCAAACAAACTCCTTTCCCTTCTTTGCAAAATTGTGTGGTTGTTTCATGTAAAATTCTTCTTCAAGATCACCATTTAGGAATGTTGTATTCACTTCCATCTGTTTTACTTCAAAGTCAAAAGCAATAATAATAGACAAAGGAAATATAATAGACGCTAATTTAGGAACATGAGAAAATAGTTTCACCAAAACCATTCCCTCCACATGGGAATATTCCTTTGCTACTATGTGAGCTTTGTACTTCTCTAGCTTACCTTTTTCATTTGACTTATTCTTAAATTCCGAGTTGCTACCAATAGGTTTTCTTTCATTTCACAACTCAACTACATCCCAAGTCTCATTTTTATCCAAGGAATCAATTTCTTCAATCATGGACTTCTTCTAGAGTTTACTATCTTCTGAATCCATTGCCTTCCTAGCACTTCTAGGATCGTCATTAGTAATAGATAGAACAAAACTAGAACGAAAATAAGGTGGACTACACCTTTATGTTTTCCTTCTTTCTTGAATCATTATCCTTAATATTGGAGTCTAAGGTTCTTCCTCTTCTAGTTCATTGTCTTCTACAAAGTCAAATTCGTCGCCATTTAACTCAAAATTTATTGTCTATAGTTCTTCTTCCTTTGGTTGGACCTCCCATTTAGGAACAACTTTAACCTCTCTAGCTACTACATCCTCACTGTTAATAATCTTATTCACTATTATATTCCAAAGTTTATAACTTTTTATACCATCTTTATAACCAATAAAGATACAATTTCTAGCTTTATTACCCATCTTACTCCTATTCTTCGTTGGAACGTGCCCGCAAGCATCACAACCAAAAACTCTGAGTTGTTTAAGAGATGATTTTTTCACTAATCCATGCCTCATATGGACTTTTGTCTATTAGTGTTGATGTGTGTGATCAATTTACCAAGTAACATGTGATGCCCACTCCCTCTACCTGAAATTCTTGTGATAACCTCATACCACTAAACATACTTCTTTCCTTTTCCCCCATCATCTCATCCGTTCTTTCTACAACTCCATTTTGTTGATGTGTGTCTGGAGTAGTCTTGATTTGCTTACTATTCCACACTTCATATATAATTTTTTGAACTCATTTAGGCATAACTCTCCACCATTATTTATACTCAACACCTCCGTTTTCTTATTTGTCTAGTGATATACAAGAGCCTTAAACTCTTTAAATTTATCGAAGACCTCAAATTTATTTTGGAAGAAATAGACTCGTATGTTCCTCACGAAATAATTTATGAATGAAGCATAGTACACATATTTACCTAGTGATGGAACACAAACAAATCCAAACTATTAAGCCCTATATATTGTAATGTTACATTTATATAGTTATATTTGTATTATATTTATTGGTTGCCTAGGACATTAATTGTGATTGTAAGGTCAACTAGAATTTTAATTGTACCCTTTATCTACTATATATATATTAAGGAGACTTAGCTTTAGGGCCATCTCATACTATCTTCTGTCTTTGCTACATTGTATAAGGAGGTTGTCCCCTCAGTGAGGCTTCTTATTCATCTCTTTTCTTCATTATAAAGGCATTGTATTACTCTCTATTTCTTAATTATATGCTCTTTTGGGAATGTGTTGCATAACATTTGGTATCAAAGCTTGCATGCTTCCAAAACGAATCATCTTGGCATTTTAACTATATATATATTGGGGGACGCTTCATGTAATACCCCAGATGTTAAGTCCTAGACATATGTTATTGTTTATTTTATTATTGTGGCTCAAGATGTTGAGACTATGGATTTGGATTTTATTATTATTATTATTTAATAAATAACTAGCTCAACATGGAAAACTAACGAGAATGGGGGGCCATGGAATCCACATGTGAGGGGGTTGGGGTCTAGGATTTATTTCTCTCCCTAACATTACTTGTTAATAAACCCTATTTTTTATTATTTTAGGTTATGGAGGTACTATTACACCCTCTTTGATGTTTGGTGGGACCTTCTTAGCTAGTGCACCCTCCTTGGCTATTCCAAGCCTCTTGTGATGCTCCTCGTGCTCTCATGCGCCCTCGTATTTTTTAGCATGCACTCCTTGAAAAGTGTAACCCCCATCTTGTTTTTCTAGGAAAGGGAATCTCTAATTGTAACCTCTCTCTCTCATGAATTAAGTAAACCCGAGTGAATTTTAGTTACATCTCTTGGAATTCGAGTCACTCACTTGGGAATTCAAATGGCTACAAAAGGATTCAAATTGGATCCCTTTCATTCTTATTCTCTCTCTATGAGCTCTCTAGTGCAAGGGAATGATCTCTTGTATGGTTAATACATGTTTTCGAGTAGGATACGCATTGTATTGTAGGAAGATTGAAGGCCTTGTAATGACGTTTGAAGACCTTGTAATGAGAATTGAAGATTTGTATATTCTTACACAACATGAGTCCTTCTCTCGTTGCTTGTCTTTGTCTGATATAGCTCATAAATACTGGGTGAGAGTAGTGATATTGTGTAGTGAGGGGAGTCACAACTCACCAGGTAGTGTAGATGGAAGGGAAAGTTGATGTGGTGAAAGGAGTAGTCGTGGTATTCTCATGGTGTTGAGAAGGGTGCAACCATATGTTCTGGTTCAAATATTTCTGAGCATTTATGGGTTGTGAGACCTATTACATTGCATTTGAAAACATCATTTCCAATAAATAATACTTTTTGTTTCATTGAAAAAGGTTTTTGTTTGACTGAGATAAAATTGTTTTTGTGTGGTAGTGTTCCTAGTGTTGAGATGAGCACACCATACCATTTGGTTTGAGAATACCTCTCATGTGGATCTATGGAATAACTTGGGGGTGACTGTCATGTTGAAATATGCATGAGCATGGCATGCCTATGGCTAGGTAGAATGTTGTCTTGTTGAAGCTAGTTGCTTTTCATTAAGAAGGGTTTTTTGGTGTGTGTGTGTGTGTGTGTGTGTGTGTGTATATATATATATATATATATATATATATATATATGATCATGGTTATTATTTTGTTGTCGTTTACATGGTTGTAGGTGGCAACCATGATATCTGATTTATTCATCATTTATATGGTTATATATGGAAACTTTCATATATGGTTTTGTTTATGTTAATGTGGTTGATTATGGCAGCCTGTAGATATGTTTATTTACATTTTTTTATGGTGGCTTGCATATCTTATTATATTAAAGTTTAAACAGTTGTAGTAGATCTGATCTTTCATGTTTGAAATAATGTTAATGGCTTACTCAAATTTGGTTGCATTTCATGCTTGCATTGACCTTGCATAGCATGTGTATTAGGGAATGATTTGCAGTTGTATTTGTGCATTTCATTTTAAAAGGTTGAATGTTTTATTTTATCTTCTCTTTAGCATGTTGGCCTAGCCTTAGTTACCCTTATTATGTTGTGCATTACCTTGATTCAGCATTCCCCTTGGGTTTCCAGGTGTCATTCGCCTTGGATTCGGGGTTGGGGACATCACATTTCAGATAAAAAAACTTGGAGGAGCCTCACAGGACATAGTGAATTATATGTAGTGCAAATTTTAGGTCCTAAGTCATTACATATTCGAAGCTATACCTTGTGAAAGTTAGGGGTTTTCCACTAATCCAAAAACTAGTCTATAACATGTGTTTTAAGTAAAACTATTATATCTAGAGCTTGCAAGATCCAAATTGAATGAGACCTATTGTATGAAAAGGAAAATGGACCATAGTTTTGTGGTAAAAATTTCATAATCATTTATATAAAAATGGAAATGTGGTAGGAAATACACTTTCGCTCTCCTGAAATCCTACAAAAACAACAAGTTGTGGGAAAATAACCATAACTCGCTCTTGGAACATTAGAACTGGGTGAGACATGTGGAAGTGTAGAGAGTGCTTATTAGGATACTACAAGACAAAATTTTAGACTCAGGGGGGTCGAAATTGAAAAATCACCTTATTTTTAAGGTCGATCATTAAGACAGTCTCCAAACTAAGGTTTTTAAAGGTATGTTAACCCCAAACTTGCATAACTTTTGATTCAAATATATGTTTTGGGTGATTCAAAAGGTGTGATAAAGAGTAAATAGAGAATAAGACTAATAAATATCACCGGGGTCATATGGAAAAGGGCATAGTGAATTTTTTTAAATCCATTTAACATCTTAAAGGCTCATCCATAGCTCAAGAAGAACATGAGGATTTGAAGTTTTTGATGACCAAGCTTATCGACAGAGTAGATTGTATTGAAAGTACAATGTTAAAAAATGGGGGACATGTTGGATGTGGTAAATATAAATGAATTCCAAACATTCAAAAGGGATATGCAAGATGGACTCTAAGCACTCAAAAGGGATATGCAAGATGGATTCAAAACATTCAAAGGGGATATGCAAGATGGATTCCAAATGTTGAATGTCTAGTTGAAGGATATAATTGGCCATCTTAACCAAAATTCAACACATCCAAAAAATGATAAAGATAACAAGAGGGACTTGTTTAACTCACAATTGAAGAAAATTGAGAAATGGGTGGAGAACAAGAGGTTCAAGTTCCCAACATTTGAAGATTCATCACGGCATCACGGGTTAAACTTAAAACCGAGGAACTATTCTGTTCCCAAGATTGATATGAGAAATTTTGATGGCAATGATCTAGTAACATGGGTATTCCAATGGAGCGATTCTTCGATCTACACCAACTTCCAACTTTACAAAAGGTAACTATTATGTCCTTATATTTAGAACCTGATCAATTTATATGGTACCAATAGTTTGTGGTCGTAAAATGACTATATTATCTCTTGGTCTATATTTATAGAAGAATTGATATCACACCATGGGGATATTAATAATAATGCCTTATTTAGCCAATTGATAAATCTCAAGCAAAATGGTCTAGTTGCAGAGCACATTAAGTAGTTTCAGAAGTTGAGCCTTAGATTGAAGAACATTCTTGTGGATAATTTGTTGGATCTCTTTATGGGAATTCAAAGGGGGAAAATTCAACATTAGGTATGTCTCTTTGAACATAAATCATTGGACAATGCTTTTATTTTGGCAAGGAAATTTGAACAAAAAATATGGCTACTAGAAAGGATACTACTAACACCTATAGAGAGGGAAGTGTTTACTTCCCCAACTATAATCAACCTATAAGGTTTACTCCTCAATTTTTTGAGGAAAAAAACAAAGAGAATATGTTTCAATTGTGATAGCAAGTACAGTAAATGGCACAAGTGCAACGAGAATAAATTATTCTACATATACTATGAAGAGGAAAATGATTAAGGACCAGAACAATCTCAAGAGTTAGATCTCGAAGATATTATTCCAACCATATATTTCCATGAACCGGCCAACATTAGATCTCCTCAAATGCTTAAGATATAAGTATATATAAAAAATAAAAAAGGTAAAATGTTGATTGATTCTAATAGTACCCATAACTTCATTAATTGCAAATTAGCCAAAATTCTCAATTGCTTTGTATATCTAGCACCAAAATTTCAAGTAATGATTGTAAATGGAGGTACCATAAATTGTTAAGGGAAATGCCATAGTATTAAGCTTACTATGTGAGAATATTATTGGATAGTCTAATGATTGCAATCCAAATGGGTGGTGTTTATGTTGTACTAGGGGTCCAATGGCCACAATCATTGGGAACAATGGCTCTTAATTTTTTGTAACTTTTCATGAGATTATCTTAAGAAGGAAAGGGAATTGAACTTCAAGGTATTATAGGGAAACCCTCTAAAGTGATAATCTTTAACAAACTAACAAAATTTCTAAAAAAGGAACATTGTGGAATAATTGCACAATTGTTCTCCCGAGATATGCAAAGATCGATGCCCTTTATTCCAGTGGATTTCCAACAAGTTAATGACAAAAATTCCAAGGTTTTTGGAGAAATGCATAAAGGAATTATACCCACTAGAGATCATGACCATGCTATTCACTTGCAACCAGGTAGTGTACCACCTAACATCAAACCCTACAGGTACCCATATGCACAAAATAGTGAAATTCAAAAAAATGGTTCAAGAAATGTTAGATGCAAGAATCATTCAACCTAGCCAAATCGATTTCTTTGCACCAGTAGTGATGGTTCATAAAAAGGAAGGTTCATGGTGTATGTCTCTAGACTATAGAGAGATCAATAAGATTACCATAAAAGGTAAGTTTCCTGTTCTCATCATTGATGAATTATTAGATGAATTACAAGGAGCAATTTTCTTTACCAAGTTGGATATCATCAAATCAAAATGAGAAAAGAAGACATTCCAAAAACAACTTTTAGAACACATCAAGGTCATTCTGATTTTTTGGTGATGAGGATTTTGGCCTTACCAATGCACATTCCTCATTTAAAAGCTTGACGAATTCTATTTTTAAACCCTTCCCGAGGAAAATTGTGTTAGTTAGCAAATATTGGGAGGAGCATGTACATCATGTTGAAAGGGTGTTAAAACTATTGGAGGAGCACTAACCGTATACCAATCCTTCCAAGTGTGTCTTTGGTTTTAATAAGTGGAATATTTGGGTCATATTGTATCTCACGAAGGTTCCAAAGTGGACCCCCCAAAAATTAAGGTTATCACGGAATGACCAATTCCAAAAACCTTGAAGAATCTTAGAGGATTCTTAGGATTAACTGGACACTACTAGAAGTTCATCAAGAACCATGGTCAAATAATAGCACCTCTAACAGGGTTATTGAAATTGTGTGCAAGCTTATGGATTTGCACTGTGTATAAATTCAGAAGTTACCGACGCGTTTCAGGTGGACCCCCCACTCATCATCAGGATCATTTTTATACACAGTGAAAATCCATAAGCTTCCACATAATGATTGAACACCGTGGAAACATTCATGCGCAAAAAAAAAGGTTATTGAAAAATGAGGCATTCTCTTGGACTCAAGAAGCAACCAAATCTTTTGAAAAACTTAATATGGCTATGTGTATAACTCATGTATTAACCATGCCTAACTTCACAAAAACATTTACAGTGGAATGTGATGCCTCAAGGCGTGAAGTTGGTGCAATTTTAATGTAATAATGAAGGCCACTTTCCTTTGAAAGTCACAATATTGAAAGACAAAACTTACTAAAACCAATTTATGCAAAGGAAAAGTTGGCCATATTGCATGCTATTAAGAAATAACACCCTTACCTAATAGGAAGACACTGGAAGGTAAGAATAAATCATGGCAGTCTCAAGTACTTCTTGAAACAAATATTATCTTCAAAAGAGCAACCAAAAATGTTTACAAAGATGTAGGTTATGACTTTGAAATTATATACGAAAAAAGAAAACAAAATGTGGTGGCAGGTGCACTTTCAAGAAAAGAAGATACATTGAGGGCTTACTTTGTGTTATTTCCATTATTCAAACTGATTCAGTAGAAGAAGTAAGGACATAATGAAAATAGGATAAGAAGGCATGCAAGATAATTCAACAACTACAAGAATCCCCTAGTTCACTAGATAAATTTGTGTGGAAGAATGATTCACTATGGTACCAAGATCACTTATATCTATGTAATAATTATCAACTCAAACAGAAGGTACTTTTGGAATTGATCACTTCTCCTATAGGATTACATTTATTGAAAACATATCATAGGATCAAGAGGTCTTAAAAATTATGATCAAAATTTTGTAGTGGAATGTTTGGTTTTCCAACAAAACAAAGGAGAGACAATTAAGACACCAGGTCTTCTACAATCATTAGTCATACCAAGTCAGCATTGGGAAGAGTCCTTAATGGATTTTATCACAGGTCTACCAAAGTCACAAGGAAATACAATATCATCATGGTAGTAGTGAATCGAATCACAAAATAGTCCCATTTCTACTCTCTTTCTCATCCATTTAAAGCAAATACAGTAGTTGCAACATTCATGGAATCAATTCAAAATCTACATGGAATCCCCAAGCTTATTGTATCTCACTGGTATTTTTTTGTGGGAAATGTTTTCATGTTTGGGCACTCAATTGGATCACAATCCTCTTATCATCCTCAATCTAATGGGAAAAATGAGATTGTGAATAAATGCCTAGAAGGGTATCTCCGATGCTTTGCATATGATAAACAAACACAATGGGTCAAGTGGTTTCCCTTAATAGAATGGTGGTACAACACATATTTCTATCCTTCATAAAAATGTCACCATTTATGGCACTTTATGGCTATTGTGATCCTTCCATAAAATCATCCTTGAAAGAGAAGTCTAAGGTCCAACCAGTGAAGAATCACATAAAGCATTGACAAGATATTCTCCAACTACTAAAAGACAACTTGGTTATAACGCAAAATAGGATTAAACAACAAGCATATCAACATCGCATGAAAGGAAATTTGAAATGGGGGATTAGGTATGTTCGAGGCTACAACCATACAAACATATGTCCCTCAAGAAAGAAAAGAAGGTTAATAAATTAGCATCCAAGTATTGCGGTCCCTATAAGGTGTTGTAGAGGATTGGAGGTATGGATTACAAAGTGGAGTTCCTCCATCTTCACGTGTACATCCAATCTTCCATGTGTCTTGCTTTAAAAAGGTAATTGGTGACAAGATCCTAGTCCAAATTATTTTACTATTGATTGATGAAGAAGGGAAATTGGTACTAGAACCTGAAACAATCATCGAAACAAGGACCAAGAAACTATGAAATCGAGCAATTATTAAGTACCTCATAAAGTGGAAGAATTTCCCAATAAAAGAGGAAACATGAGAAGATGAGTTCTTCAAGTAGAAACATCCATAATTAATCAAGTGTTGAGAACAACACTTGTTTGAAGGGGAGGGGCATGTTAAGCCCTATATATTGCAACATTACATTTATATTGTTATATTTGTATTATGTCTCTTAGTCGGCTATGACCTTAATTGTAATTATAGGTCAGGCTAGATTTGTAACTGTACCCATTGTCTTCTATATGTATATCAAGGATACCTAGCTTAGGATCATCTCATATTATCTTATGTCTTTAATACATTGTAGACGAAGGTTTCCCCTTTGAACATGCTTCTTATTCATCTATTTTATTTGGTCTCAAGGCATTGGATTACTCTCTCTTTCTTATTATATGCTCTTTGGGGAATTTGTTAAATAACACAAACACATCATTATGTATCAAATCCAAGATTCCTTCTACCCTTGTAGCACAAAGTGGGAATCTAATATAATTTTATTTACCATATATACAATGTTGACATAAATCAAAATATAACGAACAATTAGACATCCCTTCAACCATACATTTACCATGTAATGCTCGAATTCCTTTCTCTCCAATATATCCTGGTGTTTGATGCCTTAGCATTGTTTTCTTTCCAAGGACAATATGGGTCATATCTCATTCATCGATATCATCAAGAACAACATAATTGTTAAACCTATCATTAAAAGTGATTCCCAACAACTTGTACAAAGTTTAAATATGAACTCCCTTCATCGACACTATTGCTCCTTAAACCATCTTACATGTGTCCTTTTCAAATACAACATGCACAATTCCATCACCCATATTAACTATGTATATCAGGTTTCTAGCTAGATCTAGAACGTGTAATACCCTAGGGAGAGTTATAATCCTTCCATCTTTGAGCAACAACTAGACCTTTCCACACCCTATGAATTTCAATGTTAAGTCATCTCATAAGAAAACATCACCTCAATTGTACTTTTCATATTCAGAAATATACTCATTGTGAAAAGTCATATGAAATGAAGCACTCGAGTCTATCAACCATACATCATGATTTGCATGTGTACCTGCATATATCAAAAGACGAGTCCCATAACTATGTGAGAGGAATTTTCCACCAACCTCTCACATATATTCAATAATTGATTTTAATAAGTAAAACAAGGTAGATAGCTTCATTTAAGGAACACGGTGGGAAAATATATGAGTTATAAGGCTAACACTTTACAATGGAGTATTTACTCTCCCATATCCCCCCCTCTATTGGAATCACACCCCCTCTTATAATCTACACAATTGTCTTGGACCATTGTATTATATTCCAACATTAATATTTGCATATCTTCATTATACCATAACATTCCCAATACTTGGTCCATATATGTATATTTTCACCATACATATCTACCTATTCACTAGTCAGGCCTTGACCTTGAGCTCTACACTATGAATTTATACTTGCATATTTACAAAAATTACATAATTTGAGTTAATACATCCAAGGACCAAAACTGAGGTATTACATTCCCCTCCCCCTGGAAAAGATTCAACACTGTTGTTGCCCAAAATTTTGAACGAAAATGGGTAGGACTACTTCATGGCATCTTCCAACTCTCATGTAGCCTCATGAGGACTAATCCATTGCACCTTTACTTGTTGGAAGGTTTGGTTTTGGAGAAATGTAACTTTCTCGTCGATGATGTGTAGTGGCTATAATTGAAACTCTCCCTCTAGTTCCACTTGGGTCATATTTCAAGCAATCATGTGCATTTTTCTTAAGCAAGGAACTATGAAAAACATTGTGAGATTCAGTGTTAGAAGACAATGCAGTTTTATATGCAATTGGCTCTATCATATCAAGAACTTCAAAGGGCCCACAATTTCTCGATGCAAATTTGACACAAATTACAATATTTAAGGGACTCTTCCTTGGCCTCACCTTGTAAAAATGATCCCCGACTCAAAATTCTTAATTCACCCTATTTTTATTTACATATATTTTTGTCTTGTCTTGGGCCACCTTAAATTTTGCCTAATTTTAATAATTTCCCGCTCCATCTCCTTGAGCATTTCTAACTAAAGCACACAGATGTTTATTAGATTATCCTAGCTCACTGGTGTCCTACATCTTTTTCCATATAAATAATCAAATGGACTCATTTTCAATGATGCTTGATGCCCATTGTTATATGCAAATTTTACTAGGCGTAGATAATCCTCCCACTTGGTTCATTTGGCTATCACATATAAGTGAATCACATCTTCAATCAATTGATTTACTATTTCAATCTATCCATCTATCTCTGCAAAGTAAGCAGTGTTGAATTTCAACTGAGTGCCCAAGACAAAAAATTCATGTTTTTGTTAGATACAATTGCTTTGGGAAACCCATGTAACATAAATATTTCCCTCATGAATATACTTGCAACACCATCAATATTATGAGATGTTTTAATAGGAATAAAATATGTTGCTTTGGATTACTTATCCATCACAACCATGACATCTCAATGCCGTGGATAACTTAGTAATAAAACCATAGTTATTATTTCCCATTTCCATTTTGGAATTGGCCAAGGCTACAATAAATGGACCAGATGTTGGTGTTAAGCCTTAACTTGCTAGCATTTCATACATCTGGAAATGTATTCAATAATGTCTTTCCTCATCCTAAGACAAAAGTATTGATTTCTTGATGTAGCAATCATTTTATGGTAGCTTGGATGTCCAGAATATGACATTTTTATGTATCTTGTCTGTGATAATTCTCCTAAAAAATGAAGGAATATGATTATACATTCTGTTTTTATAAATAAGAATCTCATCATCATTAAGTTGATATCCTTCATATCTCTTCTTTAATTTCTCTTGTTGCATTCAAGTTTTCACATGGATATAATGTTCATCTTTGACCAGGGAATCAATAAATCTCTCCTTCAATTTTGATTGGAAAATGCTAATAATTGCCATGTGCATTTTCCTACTAAGTGCATCAGCAAAATTGTTATATTTTTGCTTTATGTGTTTGATATCAAAACAAATTTACATAGAAATTCCAACCATCTAACTTGGTTAGCATTTAAGTTTGACTGCTCAAACAAATACTTTAAGCCATGATGGTTGGTTATGAGCTCAAATCTCTTACCCATTAAATAGTGCCTCCACATCTTCAAAGAATGCACTATTGCAACAAGGTCCAAATCATGATTAATAGAGTTTTCTCATTTCTTTCAACTTTTTAAACTCATAACAAACTACATGATTGTCTTGCATATTTCTTCTCTAAAAGCATTTATGCACACAAAATCCTCGTCTATATATACTATCTTTAGAGTTGGGACATTAGTAAGAAACTTCTTCAACATCTGAAAGATTTTCTCATACTCTTGTGTCCATTCAAACTTTATCCTCTTCTTTTGTAAAGAAGTAATTGGGTGTGGGTATTGGAGAATACATTAATGAACCTCATGTAATAACTAACTAGAACCATAAAAGATATTACATTTCTTACATTATTTGGAGTGTGCCAATTCATTATGACATCAATATTCTGTAGGTCCATTGATATTCCTTCTTTTGAGATACTGTGACTAAAATAATGAATTTATTCATTATATAAATCACACTTGCTTAGTTTTATGTAACAATTATGCTCTCCAAGCACTTGCAAAACCATTCTCAAATATTCCTCATGCTCTTCTTCATTCATGGAAGAAATAAGAATATCGTCCAAAAACACAAGCACAAACTTTTCAAAATGCTTGTTGAAAACATGATTTATAAGGCACATGAATCTACTCGGTGCATTAGTGAGACCAAATCACACCACCACAAATTCATAGTCACCATACCTTGTTCTAAAGGTTGACTTAGGAACATTATTTTCCTTAGCTCTTACTAGATGATAACTAGACTCCAAATCAAAATTTGAAAATACACTTGTTCCTCTCATTTTGTCCAACAAGTAATCAATCCAAGGCAATGGATACTTGTTCTTCACAATGCAGACCTTATTCAACTTCTTATAATCAATACATAATTTGAGATTTCCATCTTTCTTTTTCCACATATAAGACATGTGCTCCCCAAGGAGATGCACTTAGTTAGATGTATTTTTTTTTTCAATAGTGCTTGCAATTGCATTTTCATCTTCAATGATTATGGAGTCCTCATGATATAAGGAGTCATAGACACCAGTGCAACTCAAAGCACAAAATCAATTATGAAATCAATATCCCTTCTTAGAGGAAGTCTTGGTAATTCATAGGGAACACATCGTTCACATATTGCAAGATAGGATAGTCTTCAAGATTGGTCCATCTTTCTTTTCTTGATCCTAATGTATTGGTTGCATATAATTGACATCCTTTTTAAAAATATTTTGTTAGTTGCAAGTTTGAAATGTATCTAACAAAAAATACTTTTGGTATGCCCCTTATTGTCTGTTACTACTCAAAATAGAAGCCCTTTCAAAGCAGACTAAGTATGCCCTATGCTAGTGATGGTAAACATACGAGAGGGGTTAGACCCAATGCCATCACGACCTAACTCCTCAACTTCTTTGGGAAACTCCTAATCCTAGGGGAGAGTCCCTGCGGAAGGAAGAACACTTGCAAATACCCTTATACAAGTCTTATGGATAAAATTTGTTAAATGTACAACATCATGAGTCGTTTTCTAGGAGACTTGTGTTGTATCAAGCTGGAAACTTATGTTGTATTAAGTTCAGAAACTTATGTTGTATTAAGTTAAGAGACTTGTGTTGTATCAAGTCTGGAACTTATGTTGTATTAAGTTCATGAAGCTTGTGTTGTATCAAGCTAGGACATTGTGTTGTATCAATTCCTATTCATGAGTGATGCATGTACTATGATCTTGTGTTGTATCAAGATCATGACCTTGTGTTGTATCATGGTCGAAACCTTGTGTTGTATAAAGGTCAGAACCTTGTGTTGTATCAATATTAGAGTCTAGTGTTGTGTCAAGATTGGTCTTGTGTTGTATCAATCCCATATAACATGTGTTATATCAAGTTGTGACTTGTGTAATATCATGTTGTGACATGTGTAATATCATGTTGTGACTTGTGTTGTATCAAGTCCCGAGGATATACTATGTGATGTATGGCTAGTCATGGTCACTATGTGCTATATATCTCCTTTATGGATTAGCTACCCCTAGAGTGATTTACTTTAGCATATGACTATATGACTTGGGGTAATACATATGATCATAGGCTTGGAACAATTCTTCTTAGTATGATATGATAAAGATGATTAATTAATTAAACACTTATGGACCATGCAGAATTTTATTAATGATAAATGAGATGAGCACAAATATAGAGTAAGGACTTGAATTTCCCATGTCAGACCTCCAATGAACTCGAATTGCAAATACCTAAGTTAAGTCTAAGTTGTGGAAAACAAGTTTTAGTTAATTAAGGAATCTACTCCTTGATTTATGCAAAGTGTTTGTTATGGATGGCATTGATTCTGAAGCATTATAGACATTCAGTTAAACTCCTAAATAATGGCCAATAAGTTAGTTAATTAGTTCACATCAGTTCAATTGAGTTTAGTTCAATTCAATTCAGTTCAGTTTAGTTTAGTTCAATTAGTTCACATTCAAATAAAGGAAATTAAGACTCGATGAATTAATTGAGGGCATATATCTTCAGTATGGGAGATCATTTGAGGCAAAAACTTGGTACCAAGTTAAGGGAGGCACAATAGGTAATTTGTGGATAATGCACATAGTGCCCAAAAGGAATGCAACCATTAAATACCTCTCATTGCATGACTGAATAAGCTTGGTATTAAATTGCTATGCACTTGGAAAGGATGAGACAATGTTATGAGTGATCTCTATTCTCTAGTGTGCTTTGATATCTCTTATCGGGCAATCTGAAAGTGTTGTAAAATAATTCTCTACAATTATATATCTTACTCAAAGGATTGTTGGGATTTTCATCCTCCGAATTTTGAGGGTTTTCCCAGGGGTGTCCCAGGGTACATCTTGTGTCTTATGGATTGAATGATTTGTGTGTTTGAATTGTTTATGAGATCTACATGCATTGGATTTGTATATCAAAAGTTTTAAAGTTCAAGTATCTTAAATTTTTGCTCATACATTGACATGGTATCAAAGCAAGGGCGTGCAAGAGCTTAGTTTTTTGTAAACATTCAAAACCTACACTAATATTGAAGCATTGAGTAAGAGCTTGAAGTAATGGCATCAATCTTCATCTGACCGGAAGACCGACTTGAAGGCACCTCAAACTTAAACACATGGAAGACTAGGGTGATTAACATTCTTGAAGAGCATGATCTTGATTCCTTTGTGACCACCGTGATCGAAGAGCCTACTACAAATGCAGGAAGAACCAATACAAGAAGAATCAAGCAAAGTCAAGGACAACCTCATGTCGGTGGTCACACCAATGAACACGACAAATGAGTGATTTGACACACTCACAAATCTTTATGAGAAGAAGGACACTACTCAAAAAGGGCTTTGAAGAACAAGTTGTGCAACATGAATACGGAAAGATATGAGATCGTATCTTCCTTCTTCACAAATATTTCACAGGTGAAGGATCAAATTGCAAGCATCGATGTGGAGACGGATTAGGTTGAAATTATTCAAATCGCCATTGACGGGCTCCCCTCCTCATGGGATACCTTTATATAAATGCTGTGGTAAATGGAAGATAAGAGCAACCCAACTTAGAAATACTTTGGCATGATTGTATTCAAGAAGAAGGTTGCATCCAGAACAAAGTTGTGAGCACTAAGGAGGAGAATATTTCTTTCATGGATAGAACCAAGAAAGGGAGGAATCCATTCACTCCCAAGAAGTCCTTTTGTGCAAATAAGAAAGATATCAATAAAGGTTTTGAAAAATCAAATCTTCTAGTATTTTATTGTTAAAATCCAAGACACTTTGTATGGGATTGTCGTGCGAGGAAAAGAAAAGAAGGAAGATTTCATGCTTCCACCGCCGTAGAAGAAACTCCCAAAGAAGATGCACCTGAAGAGAAAGAGACAAGGAGGGAATATTACCTCATCTTTGCTTTGTTTGGATCTCTCATCATAGGAGAAGATACATGGTTGATTGAAGTGGTGCTTCAAACCAAGAGAAATAGAAAAGATCTCATAATGAATCCATATCTTGTTGTGTTTTTACAATGAGAGGGAGGCACTATTTATAAGAGACTAGCCTCACCTAATTTTAAGTTATGATCCTACAATATAATGTAAAAATCTAACATTTGGCTTGCTCACCCACAACTTTGGGTGCTAAACCACTCAAAATAACAATAAAATATCTCTAAATGACATAAAGGTAGTAATAAAAATGCAACTAGGCTACACCAAGTGTTGGGTGTGCCAAAAGGAGGACGTCATGCCCCAACTAAAACCAACATATCTGTTCCCTCGACGTCCTCCTTCATTGTCCTTATATTCTTATTCAATAAAAAGGTATAATTTGTGGGTAACACAACCAAAAGGGGGTGGGGGGGTAAAATAGGTCCAAGTGAGAAAAGAAGGTGTGTTATATAGGGTACAAATCCCTTTACAAAGTGTTATCACCTCTTACATGATAAATAAATGAGTTTGGCAATGCGTCCAAGTGATTATCCCCCCAAGGTCACCAACCCCTATAGAGAAAGCACCTCTTGGAGGTGGAAATCAAGCAGACCATCCATGACATGATTAGGTGTATTTAGCCCCAAATCAACACTCTACGCTTCAACTTGGATTTTACATAGAAAAATTTAACCCGTTCTCTGGTAGACCTAATTGGGAATGTTTCGATACTTTGATGCGTAACACTATCCTTGGATTTCCATTCTCACCAAGGAAGTCAAATGTTTCGCTATATCAATCAAACTTAACTCAAAGTGCTTCTAATCAATCCATCCGAATGGGGACATCATAAAACCTAGTGGCAAAAAATTTAGATTTGTTCATGTGAAAATTTCATTCAAATTTAGTGGACATCACTCTACCACTTCATAAACTTTCCCTTTGGTTCCAATATTGGCTAATTGAGCCAACCAAGGCCTACCATGCTTGCACCTCTCTAGGGCACCGATCTTAACATTTTTAGCAGTAACATAATTATGACTAGATCCATGATAGATTAAAATGGAAATAGATTGATCAAGGATCTTACCTTCAACCTCAACCACAACTACTTGGTGGCATAAATAGTGGTATTCTAGTGCAACCCATATTTTAGGAGCAGTTCTAGCTACATAATCAACCATTGTAGCTTCTAGAATATTGTGCACCTTTCTGACATTCCCCTTTTGATGTGGAAAATTCATGAGAAAATGTTCTTCTCTACATCCCTCGCATTGAATAAGCTTCCTTGGCTTCCCTCATTCCATTTCAAATTGCTTAGCCTTAACTTGTGTTACTTACTTTTGTTGATTTTTGCAATGGGGAGGCTTCAACCTTTTCTTTCACCACCATAATTTTCCTTCTTCTTTTCCGTCTATGTCTTATGGAATTCTTGTCTATTTTTACTACGGTCATAACAATATTTTCCTTTCTAATGGACTCATCCAAAGTTTTAGGTTCATCAAACACAATTATGTCCTTATAATATTGATATAATCCATTTTGGAAATGTTAGATCTACACCTTTTCATCTCTTATTTACTTGAGATATTAAGAATCCACTTGCATATTCATCGATGGTCATTTGTCCCAACTTTAGCTCATGGAATTATTTGATTTTACCATCATAGTATTTATTAGAGAGATACTTCTATTGAAAGCGATATTGAATTGTTTCCAAACAAGATTTATCTCATTGATTTTATTAACTTTTATGATATCTTCACACCAAATTGATGCTCTAGCATTCAAATTAAATATCGCCACTTTGTCCTTCATGTTTTTAGATTAATAATGGACTTGAAAGTACTTTCTCATCCCAAGAAGCCAAGCATCAACTTCTTTCCTAGATTTTATTTCTCCATCAAATGTAGGTTTTTTTTGTTCCTTTTAAAATTCTCTGTGGAAGATGTATTTGAAAGGCTCCTTTCTCTTATGGTTGTGGAAAGAAGATCATTAATTGGTCAATGAGTCTTCAAAGAAAAATAACTCACTAGAAAAGGACTTAGATGGTGTATATCACCAATATTTGGAGGATCTTTTGGGACTTCAGGACCTCTTGAGAGAATGATTCATAGAGTTCATGCTCCTATTAACACTATTTGAATTATATCCATGAGGCAAATTCCTACAAACATTTTTTGAATTATGTTCATGAGATAATTTCCTTTTTATGTCTTTCAAGCTTTGAATCATGGTTGCATTCAACTATGTATACTCTTCTTGAGCCTTAATTAGTCTCTCATTATCTATTGTGCAACTTTGAAGCTCTACCCTCCAACTCCTCATGGTCTATGAAATATCTAGAAGTGTCGTATGATTTCTATATGTTAAAGTAACAATATCACGAGTCATTCTCCAAGCCAATCTTGTTTACTAGGATTGGGCCTCATGTGTTGAGGTAATAGGAATCTTGAGAGGGACTAAGGAAACTTGGAATGTAATTCTTGGGTTGGACTCAAGAATGACTAAGCCTTCAATGTAAAAGGTTATTCCTCATGTGTTGAGGTGAATACTTTGATATGTCAAAGTGATGATGTTGTACAGTCTTGTTGGACAAGGCTAAGGACTTGTGTGTCAATTCGGATCCTCATGTATTAAGGTGGGCCTCATGTTGTAGAGGAAATGTTTTTCTAGTTGAAGCATGCTGATGTGTGACATTCTACTTACCATGATCTATCTATTAAGTCTCCTCTAGATATTGATCACCTCTAGAGTGAATTACTTTAGCATAAGCTCACTTGGAAGGAATAGTAGAATGATGTGACCACATCAATGGTTAAATCTCCTTAGTATAATTTGTTATGATAGATAATTAATGTGATACATAAACTAAAGTTGGAAGTATGGACCATGTGGATAAGATAGAGAGATAAGTGACGACATGCATAGAGAATAGATAAATTCAAATTGCTCATAATATTAACTTCAATCAAATAGAAAATTCAAATTGTACATGTTTATTGACTTCAATGAATAATGGAGAACTCAAATTTTCAAGATTCAATGACATTAACAATGTATGCCTTCGTTAAAGGAGAACTCAAATTTTTAAGATTCAATGACATTAATGATGTATGCCTCCGTTAAAGGAGAACTCATAGTGGTCACTTTAGTAAAACAATCAATATGATTTCAGTTAAAGAGAGTTAACTAAAGTGTTAATAATTAAGATATAGTTAACTAAAGTGATTTGCATGGCAACACTTTAGTTAAACTAAAAGACAACACTTAAGTTAACAAAGTGTTTACGTGACGAGACTTGAGTATTTGCATGATGACACTTAAGTTAGCATACTAACTAAGTGATCTAGCATCCAGTTGAAGTATGAGTTCAGTCTAAGGTTAGTGCATGATGCAATTGGCCAAGCATATGTTATATTGCGAGTTGGCTATGTAGAACTCATTTCGATTAATCAGTTTTGATGCAATCAACGAAAAAGGGCGAATTTGATGTGCAGGGTTTGCCTCCTAGTGTTAAAAGTGTGAATTGATGAGCTAACATGATGCATCAGTTCAATAAGTACGAATCGATGGTGCACTAGTGTGATAAGCGTGAATTACTTGTATGATGTGTATACTACTGATCCTCTCCTTCCATCTATATTATCTATTACTCAATGATAACACTCGAGGTGTTGTTCTCTCTTATCTTGCACCTGGGCGCCACTTAAAGCAATCTACTATTGTAAAAGACATTCTTTGCTATCTATCATTATTATACTGAGGATATTTGCTAGGGATTTTCACTCTCATTGTCTTGTGGGTTTACCCCAAGGTACATACCGTGTTATGTGTGATTTATTATGTGTATGAATGTTCTATTAATTTCAAGTACTCAGTTATTCTGAATCTAAAATTTTTAAAGATCAAGCTCAACCAAAAATTCAACATGGTATTAGATATCTGGGTGTGAAGGAGTTAAGTTTTGGGAAGCAAGCTTGAGCCCAAAAATATTATAAGAAGTTGAACATGGTACTTGAAGATCAAATGTCTTCTATCTTTGTGCGATCGAAAGACCAATTGGAAGACACCTCGAACTTTATCACATGGAAGGCCATGATATTGAACATCCTAGAAGAGCATGACCTAGATGGATACATAAACAATGTCATTGAAGAGCCTACATCTAATGCATGGTGCATTACTTTCAAAAGGAACCAAGCTAAATCCAAGTGGATCATCTATCATTCGATGAAAGATAGCTTGATACTAGTGATCACTCCTTTGAAGACCACAAAGGAATGCTTCGACATCTTGAAAAAATTGTATGAGAAGAAGGCTTCGAGTTAAAAGAGAGAATTAAAGAACAAGATTCAAAATCTAAAGATAGACAAGGATGAGACAATGGCCTCCTTCACTAATACCTATGATGTAAGAGATCAACTCATAAGCATTAGAGTAGTAGTGGATGAGGATAATCTCATTCAAATTGTTGTCGATGGTCTCCCATCTTCATGGGAGGCATTCCTAGCTACTGTAAATGCAAGAGATGAACAAACTAACCTCGAGAGACTATGTCATGATTGCCTCCAAGAGTAAGGGCGAATCCAAAATAATTCTACTTCTTCCAAAGATGAAAACCTTTTTCTTGCGGAAAGTATGAAGAGAGCAAATAAATATTTCTCTCAAAAGAAGTTACATCATCAAAAGGAGAAGGAACACAATGAAAAATTTGATAATTCAAAGATAAAGTGCTACAACTGCAATACGAAGGGCCACTATGCAAGAGAGTACTGAGTAAAGACAAGAGGAAAGGACAAAGGTAGACTTCATGCTTATATTTCTACCAAATATCAACCTCCTAGAAATAACTCCTTCAAAGATCAGGAGACAAGGAATGAATAAGATGATGACCGTTGAAAGAAGATTTTCCTTAAGTACATAAATGATTGCTTGATTGCAAAGATCTAGGTTGTAGTGAGCTTTTGTCATAAGAGAAAAAAGAAAAAGAAAAAAAGGACTTCAGTGATATTCGTAAGGATCTAGAGATCGAGAGGGATCCCACACAAAACAATAAAAGATAAGTATATATATTTGTTTTCTCTTTTAAATCATATATGAATGCTTTTTTGAATATATTCTTCATTACAAAGTTATGTGCATATATGTATTTCTAAAGAATCAGGAAGTATGTTATAATATAACATGATGAGCATATGTTATAAGTTTTTCTTTTGTTGGCGAGCAGTAAGCTCATGTATTACATGTTATGATTGAGTGAAAATCCCATGGTGCTGCACAACATTCCATGAGGTATTGTTTCTTGTCTAGAATGGAACCTCTTTGCTAACATGATTAGGAGTAGTGCACTCCCTTAATATTATGTTATGGTAGAGATGGAAGGTATCTATAAATTTACAATGTGTATAATGGATATGGATGAGTGTTGTGCTAAAGCATTGGCTAAGATGTTTACATAGTTGTGTGTACTATTGTCATTACCTTGAAAAATTTATATGATTGAATGTTATGATAATGCATGATTGCTAATCATTTGACTAAATATGGCTTGTAGGGGAAGATCACGTGTCATGACCTACAAGATAATAATGCCAATTTTGAAGTCCATGTATGATTTGATTTCAAAGATGAAAGGATTTGTGCACCGCATTTTGCAAGGNTTGTAGGGAAAGATCACGTGTCATGACCTACAAGATAATAATGCCAATTTTGAAGTCCATGTATGATTTGATTTCAAAGATGAAAGGATTTGTGCACCGCATTTTGCAAGGATTGAATAAATAGAAGAGTAGAGCTATTCTCCTGAGATAACATTTGCTATATTTTGCATGGAATCCTAATTTTCATGCAAGCATTCACTATATCTTACATGAGATTGCATTTATCAAGTCAATATGAACTATTTACATTCATGTGCTAAAATATAAGAAGATAATATAGATTTTGGTTCTCTCCATTCATATGTTGAGAGGGAGAAGCCATAAGAGGAAGAACCAACATAACCAGTTAAAAGATAAATTGATGAATCTACTGCTAAGATGAGAGTTGCATGGTGTTGACATATCCTACAAGAGGTAGAAAAGCATGGAGCACCTATTGGAACATCCAGAGATAGACCTAAAAGAGATTCAGGGTATATAGTTATGATGAGTCACATCAATGATTCAGAACCTTCCTCCTATGAAGAAACTACTAAGTAGCAAGTATGAAAATGCCATGATAATGTATTATGAAGAATAATGTTTGGGAAATTGTTCATACTAACTTCACTAGATGAATGTGAAGATTGCCTTCCTCAATGGTGATATTAAGGAAGAGGTATATCTTTAACAACCCGAGGGGTTGTGGTTCATGAGAAGGAGTCCCACATATGCAAGCTAAATACAACCTTGTATGGGATTATGCAAGTCTCATGGGCTTGGTATTCAAGTTTGACAACTAGATTCATAGATTGAGCTTCTATGAGAGTGAAGCTATTACAAACATGTACTTCAAGATTGTATAGAACCAACCTCTGATATTGGTTCTCTATGTTGATAATTTGTCCTTAATGGAGAGGAACACTAGACGGTTCAGTGCAAAAGGGAGCTTAGTTGTGATTTCAAAGACTTGAGTCTTATGCACTACTTTCTTAGTCTGGAAGTTTGGCAAAGGAAGGATGAGATTTTTCCTTTCGCAAGACAAGTACACAATTGATGTGTTACAAAGGTTTGGTATGATGGATTGCATGTCCATGTATACTCTGATGGTTTCTAGTTTAGGGAAACTACTTTAGTTGGATTCTGGATTGGATATAGTGGATGCTATCAAGTATAGGTATCTTATTGGTTCCTTGAATGTATTTGATACATAGTAGACTTATTATATGTTATGTTGTTAGTCATATTACGTTTGAGACTAGTCATAAACATTAGATTATTGCTACGCTTGTGCTTAGGTACCTTCGAGGTACATTTCTTATGGTGTTAGATCTGTCTCCAATAGTGAGGTAAAATTTATTTGGTTATGCCAACTCCAATTGGGGTGGTAGTATATTATGGCTAGTACTACAAAAGCAATGTGTATTGCGGCTAGTACCGATGAGCAGATTATAGATATGTTGACTAAGCCTTTGTCCTTGATGAAGTATAGGTACTTTTGAGACAAGCTTGGTGTGGCAAATAATGCCTCCCTTACTGAGAGGGAGTGTTAAAGTTACAACATTAGGAGTCATTATCCAAGAAAATCAAGTGCACTAGGATTGGGCCTCATGTGTTGAGGTAATAGAAAGTCTGGGAGGGACTTAGGAAAGTTGGAGTATAATTATTGGGTTGGACTCAAGAATGACTAAGCCTTTAGTGTAAAAGGTTATTCCTCATGTGTTGACGTGAATACTTTGATATGTCAAAGTGATGATGTTGTATAGTTTTCTTGGACAAGGCTAAGGACTTGTGTGTTAAGTTAGATCCTCATGTATTGAGGTGGGACTCTTGTTGTAGAGGAAATTCTTTGCTAGTTGAAAATGGTTGATGTGTGACATTCTACTTACCATGATCTAGATATTAAGTCTCCTCTAGAGACTATTCACCTCTAAAGTGAATTACTTTAGCATAAGGTCACTTGGCATGAATAATAGAATGATATGACCACATAATGGTTAAATATCCTTAGTATAATTTGTTATGATAGATAATCAATGTGATAGATAAATTAAAGTTGGAAATATGGACGATGTAGATAAGATAGAGAGATAAGTGATGACATGCATAGAGAATAGATAAATTAGAATTGCTCATGATATTAATTTCAATCAAACAAAGAATTCGAATTACACATGTTTATTGACTTTAGTGAATAATGGAGAACTCGAATTGTTAAGTGTTAGTGACATTGACAATGTATACCTCAATTAAAGGAGAACTCACGGTGGTCACTTCACTAAATCAATCAACATGATTTCAGTTAAAGAGAGTTAACTAAAGTGTTAATAATTAATATCTAGTTAACTAAAGTGATTTTCATGACTACACTTTAGTGAAACTAAAATAAGAAACTTAAGTTAACTAAGCATTTCAATGACGACACTTGAGTATTTGCGTGATGACAATTGAGTTAGCATGCTAACTAAGAGATCTAGCATCCAATTGAACTATGAGTTCAGGCTGAAGTCAGTGCATGAAGTATTTGTACAAGCATATGTTATATTATGAGTTGGCTATGTAGAACTCATCTAGGTTAATTAGTTTTGATGAAACCAAGGAAAAAGGGTGAATTTTATAAGTAGGGTTTTCCTCCCAGTGTTAAAAGTTCGAATTGGTGAGCCATCTTGGTGCATTAGTGCAGGAAGGGAGAATGGATGGTGGACTAGTGTGATAAGTGCGAATTGACTTGTATGTTGGGCATACTACTGATCATCTCCTTCCATCTCTATTCTCTATTGCTCAGTGATAACGTTTGGGGTGTTGATTCTCTCTTATCTTGCACATGGGGTGTTAATTCTCTCTTATCTTCCACCTCGCGTGTTGAAAGCAATCTGTTAGTGTAAAATACATTCTATGCTATCCAAAATTATTATACTAAGAATATTTGCTGGGGTTTTTCACTCTCATTATTTTTGGGTTTTCCCCAGGGTACATGCTGTGTTATATGTATGGATGTTCTATTGATTTCAAGTACTCAGTTATTCAACATCTAAATTTTTTAAATCTCAAGCTTAACCAAAAAATCAACATTGTATCAGAACTCAGGGTGTGAAGGAGCTAATCTTTGGGAAGCAATCTTGAGCCTACGCAGATACTGAGAAGTCGAGCATTGTACTTGAAGATCAAATGGATTCTATCTCTGTGCGACCGAAAGACTGATTGGAATGTACCTCAAACTTCATCACTTGGGATGACATGATCTTGAACATCTTGGAAGAGCATGACATAGATGGATACATAATCAATTTCATCGAAGATCCTACATCTAATGCAAGGCGCATTACTTTCAAAAGGAACCAAGCTAAATCCAAGCAAATAATCTATGATTCGGTGAAAGATAACTTGATTCCAGTGGTCATTCCTTGAAGAATGCAAAGGAATGCTTTGACACCTTGAAAAATTTGTATGAGAAGAAGGATCTGAGTCAAAAGAGAGCATGAAAGAACAAGATTCATAATCTAAAGATGGAGAATGATGAGACAATGGCCTCCTTCTTCACTAATATCTCTCATGTAAGTGATCGACTCATAAGCATTGGAGTAGTGGTGGATAAGGATTATCTCATTCAAATCATTGTTGATGGTCTCCCATATTCATGGGAGACATTCCTAATTGCCATAAATGGACGAGATGAACAACCTAACTTCAAGATACTTTGGCATGATTACCTCCAAGAGAAAGGGCGAAACCAAAGAAATTCCACTTCTTCAAAAGAATAAAACCTTTCTCTTGTGGCAAGTATAACGATAGGAAATAAATATTTATCTCAAAAGAAGTTTCATCATCAAAATGAGAACACAACGAATTTTTTTGATAAGTCGATGATAAAGTTCTACAACTACAATACGAAGGGTCACTATGCAAGAGAGTGTCAAGTAAAGGCAAGAGCAAAGGAAAAAGGTAGACTTCATGCTTCTACTGCTACTTAATATGAACCTCCTAGAAGTAACTCTTCCAAATATCAAGAGACAAAGAATGAAGAAGATGATGACCGCAGAAATATTTTTTTCCTTTAGTACATCAATGATTTCTAGATTGTCAAGATCCAGGTTGCAGTGAGTTTCTATCAAAAGAGAAAAAAAATGAAAAAAAGGACTCTAGTAATCTTTGCAAGGATGCAAAGATCAAGAGGGATCCTACACAAAACAATAAAAATACGTATTTATATTTGATTGCTCTTTTAAATCATATACGAATGCTTTTTTGAATATATTCTTCATTGGAAAGTTATGTGCAAATATGTATTTCTAAAGAATTAGGAAGTATGATATAGTATAACTTAATGAACATATGTTATAATTTTTTCTTTTATTGGCGAGCAATAAGCTCATATAGTACATGTTATGATTGAGTGAAAATCCCATGGTGTTGCACAATATTCATGAGGTATTGTTGCTTGTCGAAAATAAAAACTCTTTGCTAACATGATTAGGAGCAATGCAAGCTCTTAATATTATGATATGGTAGAGATGGAAGGCATATAGAAAGTTACCGTGTATATACGAGATATGGATGAGTGTTGTACCGAAGCATTGGCTAAGATGGTTACATAAATATATGTATTATTACATTACATTGAAATGTTCATATGAATGAAGTTAATGGTCATGCATGGTTACTAATCATTTGACTAAATTTGGCTTGAAGGGAAAGATCGTGTGCCATGACCTACAAGAGAAGAATGACAATTATGAAGTCCATATATGATTTAATGTCAAATATGAAAGGCATTGTGCACTGTGTTTTGTAAGGATTGAAGAAACCGAAGAACAAAGCTATTCCCCTAAGAACATTCACTATATTTTGAATGAAAGCCTGATTTCCATGCAAGCATTCACTATATCTTGCACAAGATTGAATTTAGCAAGTTATTATGTCCTATTTATATTCATGTTCTAAAAGAGAAGAAGATAATCTAGATTTTGGTTCTCCCCATTCATAAGTTGAGAGGGAGAATCCAAAAGAGGAAGAACCAACATAACCAATTAAAAGATAAATTGACGAACCTCTTGCTAAGAGGAGAGTTGCATGGTCCTAAGATATTCTACAAGAGTAAAAAAATCACGGAGCACTTGCTCGCACATCCAGAGAGAGAATTGAAAGATATTCAAGGAATATAGTTATGATGTGTCACATTAGTGGTCCAGAACCTTCCTCCTATGAAGAAACTACTAATCAACAAGTATGAAAAATGCCATGATAATGTATTATGAAGAATAATGTTTGGGAAATTATTCATAGTAACTTATGAGATTTATGTGAGAGAGCCTTCCTCAATGTTGAAATTGAGGAAGAGTACATTCAACAACCTGATGGGTTGTGGTTCATGAGAAGGAGTCTCGTGTATGCAAATTGAAGAAAGCCTTGTATGGCCTTATGCTAGCCCCGTGGGCTTGGTATTCAAGTTTGGAAACTATCTTCAGAGATCGAGCTTCTCTGAGAGTGAATCTATTACAAACATGTATTTCAAGATTGTATAGAAGCAACCTCTAATATTGGTTCTCTATGTTGATATTTTGTTCCTTAATGGAGACGAACAATAGATAGTTCGGTGCAAGAGGGAGATCACTTATGAGTTTGAATACTTGATTCTTGGTCTTGAATTTTTGCAACTGAAGGATGAGATTTTTCCTTTCGCAATACAAGTACACAATTGATGTGTTATGAAGGTTTGGTATGATGGATCACACATCCATGTCTACTACGATGATTTCTAGTTTAGGGAAACTACTTAAGTGGGATTCTGGATCGGATCCAGTGGATGCTACCATGTATATGTAGCTTATTGGTCCCTTAAATGTATTTGATACATAGTAGACATGTTATATCCTATGATGTTAGTCAACTTATGTCTGAGCCTAGTCATAAACATTAGATTATTGCCAAGCTTGTGTTTAGGTACTACCTTTGAGGTACATTTTCTTATGGTATCAGATATGCCTCCAGTGGTGAGGTAAAAGTTATTTGGTTATTCAAACTCCAATTGGAGTGGTAGTATATTGCAGCTAGTACTACAGAAGCCAAGTGTATTGCGACCAGTAATTGTGTACTGCGGTTAGTACTACAAAAGAAAAGTGTATTGCGACTAGTACTGCATAAGCAAAAGTATAATGCAAAAGTAAGACATGTGCTAGAGAAGTGCCTTAATTCATTGGTACTGATGAGAACATTGCAGATACGTTGAATAAGTCTATGTCTGTGACGAAGTATAGGTACTTCTGAGACAATCTTCGTATGGCAGAGAATGCCTCCCTTGTTAAGAGGGAGTGTTAAACATCACAAGTCATTATCCAAGCCAATCTTGTGCACTAATATTGGCCCTCATGTGTCGAGGTAATAAGAATCATGAGCGGGACTCGGGAAACTTGGAGTAGAATTCTTGGGTTGGACTCAAGAATGACTAAGCCTTCAATGTAAAAGGTTATCCCTCTTGTGTTGAGGTGAATACTTTGAAATGTCAAAGTGTTGATGTTGTACAGTCTTGTTGGACAAGGCTAAGTACTTGAATGTCAAGTTGGATCCTCATGTTGTAGAGCCAATGCATTGCTAGTTGAATCATGTTGATGTGTGACATTCTACTTACCGTGATCTAGCTATCAAGTCTCCTCTAGAAACTAATCACCTTTAGAGTGAATTACTTTAGCATAAAGTCACTTGGCATGGATAGTAAAATGATATGATCACATCAATGGTTAAATATCCTTAATATAATTTGTTATGACAGATAATTAATGTGATAGATAAATTAAAGTTGGAAACATGGACCATGTAGATAAGATAGAGAGATAAGTGATGACATGCATTAGGAATAGAGAAATTCAAATTTCTCATGATATTAACTTCAATCAAATAGAGAATTCAAATTGCACATGTTTTTTGACTTCAATGAATAATGGAGAACTCGAATTGTTAAGTTTCAATGAATTAACAATGTATGCCTCAGTTAAAGGAGAACTCACAGTGGTCACTTCAATCAATCAATCATACTTATTTCAGTTAAAGAGAGTTAAGTAAAGTGTTAATAATTAATATCTAGTTAACTAAAGTGATTTGCATGGAAACACTTTAGTTAAACTAAAAGACGACACTTAAGTTAACTAAGTGTTTGCATGATGACACTTGAGTATTTGCATGATAACACTTAAGTTAGCATCCTAAGTAAGTGATCTAACATCCATTTGAAGTAATATTCCAGTATTAAGTCAAGTTGGATCCTCATGAATTGAGGCGGGCCTCATGTTGTTGAGGAAATGCTTTGCTAGTTGAAGCATACTGATGTGTGACATTCTACTTACCGTGACCTAGCTATTAAGTATCTTCTAGAGATTGATCACCTCTAGAGTGAATTACTTTAGCATAATATCACTTGTCATGAATAGTAGAATGATATGACCACATCAATGGCTAAATCTCCTTAGTATAATATGTTATGATAGATAATTAACGTGATAGATAAATTAAAGTTGGAAATATGGACCATGTAGATAAGATAGAGAGATAATTGATGACATGCATAGAGAATAGAGAAATTCGAATTGCTCATGATATTAACTTCAATCAAATAGAGAATTTGAATTGCACATATTTATTGACTTCATTGAATAATGGAGAAATCGAATTGTTAAGCTTCAGTGACATTAACAATGTATGGCTCAGTTAAAGGAGAACTCACAATGGTCACTTCAACAAATCAATCAACGTGATTTCAGTTAAAGAAACTTAACTAAAGTGTTAATAATTGATATCTAGTTAACTAAAGTGATTTGTATGGAAACACTTTAGTTAAACTAAAATATTACACTTAAGTTAACTAAGTATTTGCATGATGACACTTGAGTATTTGAAAAACTTCAACATTTTGAACTCTTTGATGGCCATCAAATACCTTCAAAACTTCAATTTTATGAGTCCTCTCGCAACCGTTGGATCTTTTGAAAACTTCAATATTTTCCACGCCCTATAGATTGCCTACAGTGGATGATACTAGATGTGCCAAAGAGGGGGGTATTTTTTCCATTGTAAAGGACAAATTGGGGTTTGTTTATGTAAAAGTGTTGGTTTAGCAGGGCTCATGACCCTTGGTATGGTCATGGCAGGTCGTTTTGGTTATCATTTCAAGGAGTGTTGGCTTAGTGGCTCTGCTGACTACCCCTTGATGGGTGGAAGTCCCTCATCATGTTGGGAATTTATGCCCTAGGTGGGTGATATGGTGGTCCTTGGGATGGATCCATTAGGACAAATGGTTTGGGGATCCTAGCCACACTTATGTTTTATGCTTTGCATAGGTGATTGCACTTATAAGAGTTGTCATACCTACCTTAGAAAACCTCATGGATACCCCATTGGACCTATTTTTGTTGTATTTATTTTCCCTCTTGGTCATCTTGGCCTTCAAGAGAAAATCATCCACCTTCCAAGCAAGCAAGAAGAGGCTGTACCAACCTGAGAAGGAGGGAATTGAGGGAAAACGACACTTGTTGGGGTTAGATGGGGCACAAATTCCTCCTTATAAGCTCAAATCATCATCAAGTTGAAGCACTTCATCTTATTTTATCAATTTTATGTTCTAAGAGGTTTAGTCATTGAACTGTGGATGACCAACCCTAAAAATGCATTAAAATTCATTTTAAAGACAAATTATGTACGCTGACTTAAAGGAGGTTTAAATTAGTCATTTGTAATCAAATTCATGGGATTAAGTATGACTATTTTCTTATTTCTTCTTGTAACATATTATACAACTTGACGAGAACTCTCGATAGTTTTTGTTTTTTATAGGTTACATTTACTTGCTATTTTTACCCCACATCAAAAAGTGGTGCTACCAATAACACTTTTTTGAGGTTAAAATTATGACTTTTTGG
Source organism: Pseudotsuga menziesii (assembly GCA_001517045.1). Lineage (NCBI taxonomy): Eukaryota > Viridiplantae > Streptophyta > Pinopsida > Pinales > Pinaceae > Pseudotsuga > Pseudotsuga menziesii. The sequence continues at coordinate 647,526 of LPNX011089151.1, forward strand.
AAATCCTTATTGATGTTGGTGCAATCAAAACCCTAAATAAACCCACGAATTGAAAAGTGCTAGTACCATCCTTTTTTAGGAGCTAAAATTACAATTTTTTTGAAACCCTAGACAGTGTCGACGTAATCAAAACTCAAAATCAACCCTTGAATAAAAAGTGATGCTATTGGTGGCACCGCTTTCTTCCATCAGGTTACAACTGCATTCATTTCGAAACTATGCATGCCATAAAAAATAGTTATTATTTTTCCCTCTTCTTTTAACTAACTTTTTTGTATTGCTCGAATCTCACTAACTTGCAGGAGTGGCCTATGGTCTGAAAACCCATGACCCGGGGGCATCTAAGCTGTTAATATCATCCAAGGACCGTACACATCCTGGATCCCACAAATCGTAAACTTAGCTGGATTTTTGGGTGTCACGTACGAACTAAATCACCCCTAATACCTTAACTGAATGAGCTAGCGGGAATTAAATTTCTTTCAAATAACTTTAAAAAGAAGAGAAGCCATTTTTAATTTTATTTTTTTAACAAAAACGGTTATATTGATATGAGTGATTCAACTAAAAGACACTGATCAAGAGTACAGAGAACCACTAAAACTCCCCATCCATAGACAGAAGGAAAATTATGGAGGAATTTCCAGGCTTATCTTTGAATTAACCTTGAGTTCATAGCACCCTATATCTATGAATTTATTAGCTGCTTTGTTCGCCCTCATATTCAGTTCCCTAAGAACATGAAAGAATTCGATCTTCCTGAACCTTTTGGCCATATATCTGATTATTTTTAACAGTCTTTCCATCTACTCATTTTTGCCCCTTCTTCCTCCGCTCATTGCTTGGATAATTAGCCTAGAGTCTCCGATAACCGCAACTTCATCCGCTCCTACTTTTTGTACCTGTTTAAGGCCTTGCCATAGCCCATATACTTCTACCATATTATTAGAGTCGTGTCTGATGTTCCAAGAGTATTCGATTTCCTCTTTCCCTCTGGGGTTTATGACAACTCCTCCTCCTCCCGCTTTCCCCAGATTCCCTTTTGAAGCTCCATCAAAGTACAGTTTGAAAATCTTTCGTTCTCTTAACCAGTTCTCGAATTGGGATTTATCCATTTGGATTTCCCATTCCTCCAAATTTTTGATGGCTATACTATTATTTTCCTGAATATTGAGACTTCGCATCCATTTTTTTTCTTTGTCTATCAACTCGACTTTGTTGTACGGAATCGTGGTACTACTTACCACCTCACCTAGAAGAGCATTGATTTTGACGTTTAACTTCCACGCTGGTTGACTCCTATTTTGAAAAATTCTCTGATTTCTTTCTATCCAGATGCACCAGCAAACAATTTTAGATAGTTTCAGCCAGCAGGCTCTCACACCATTCTTATTAGCCAGCTCGCCCTTGTACATTTTTTCCCAATTGATGAAGAATTCCTGATTACTTCCACTCCATTGAAACCCGTCTTCTCCATTCAACATTACTTCCTTCCAGATTGAAATAGTATATGGGAAATTAAAAAAGAGATGAGAAGTTGATTTTGAATTTACAACACAGAGAGGGCAGTGGAATGGGCCTGCTATCCCCCTTTTCTCCAAGTTCTCTCCGATTAGCAGTCTTTGGTGCATCAGTATCCAAATGAACACCTCAATTTTGGGTAGCGTTCTATTGTTCCAATTGTTGTTCCAAATCACAGGATTAGCTGGCACATTATAAGTTGCAGCAAGCTCGTAGTACCCCTCAGCTATCGTGTAGATGCTAGTTTGGTTGCCCCAGCCACGTCTATCCTTCAGGGAGAGGGAAATCGGTGCTATCTCGGCCAGGTGGTTGAGCAGCTTCAGTTTATCATTCTCCAACGCAACTGGGACTTCCGGCATTACCCATGATGTCCAGCGATGAGGATAGTTCTCCTCCCACGCGGATATACTCCAAAGCGAATTCAGAGCTCTCGCCTCCATCCAAGACTGCAAATGAGGTAGGCGTGGAGGAAGTTTACCAAGAATCGAATCCTGCCAGAAATTAAAGGCTTTCCCATTACTCGGTATCCAGTGTAGCTTTTCGATCAACTGAGGCAACGATTTTTTACACAGATTTAAGATGGTGGACCCCTTTGTTCTCACGTGATCTCCTTCCAGGCATCTGAGCCTTGGTCCTGGGAAAGTATTTATTTTTAAGAACCCGGCTACACCAGGTTGGCTTAGAATCTAGCATATTCCAGAGTAATTTGGCCCCAATGGCCAAGTTTTGACATTTGAGGTCCCTGATTTGAAGTCCTCCCTCATTTCTTGGCAGCTTGACGGTTTTCCAACTTACCAGAGCATACTTTTTACCTCCTCCAGTGTTCCCACCATTCCAAAGAAAGGATTTCAGTAATCCCTCAATTTGATTTATGATTTTCATAGGTGCTAGGAGTAGAGAGCATTGGTAGAGCAAGTAGCTGTTCATGACAGCTTTAATTAAAACAACCTTCCCAGCTAGATTCAGTCATGTAGTCCCCCAGCCCGATATTTTCCTTTTTATTTTTTCCACTATGGGGTTCCAATCCGAGGACTTGGTTTTTGTTTTGACAATAGGCACCCCTAGGTATTTGAATGATTCCCAACTTACAGCTTCGTCCATATTTAGAATTCGGGATATATCTGACATTTCCCTCAGGTTAATGTTCCATCCGAAGATCTGACTCTTCCTTAGATTGATTTTACTTCCAGAGGCCTGGCAGTAGCGGTTCAACTCAGCTTTGAATCATCGAGCTATAATCTGGCTGGCACCTCCCATTAAAATGGTGTCATCGGCAAACTGAGAGTGGTTAATATCTTTGGTTCCTCTAGCCAGCCTTATGCCTGGAAGCTCCTGCTCTAGTCTAGCGTGTTCCAATTGGAAACTGAGTACCGAGGCCTGAATGGCGTAGAGTAGAGGTGAGAGTGGACATCCTTGTCTTAGTCCTCTCATAGCTTGGAAAAAAGGGGCTGCTCTTCCATTAATGAGGGGGGAAATCCATGGCTTGCTGATGTAGGCCTTGACCCAAGAGACAAATTTGGGAGCAAAACCGAATCTCAGCATTACCTGAAGGAGGAATGGATGGCTAACTCTGTCAAAAGTGTTTGCCAAGTCTAGTTTCACCGCCATTCCTTTGTCTCCATTCTTCAGGCTAGAGTGGATGGATTCTTGGACTAATATGATATTATCCCAAATCTTCCTTCCTTTGATGAATCCACCTTGGTTCTCCGGGATAATGACTGGCAGGATGTGCTTTAGTCTGGTGGCCATGATCTTAGTGATGATTTTATACCTTATGTTACACAGTGAAATTGGCCGAAACCTATCAAAAGTCTTAGGATCTCTCTCCTTTGGGATGAGGGCCAAGAAGGCTGAATTCGTACTTCCTCCGATCTTGCTACAATTCTGAGACTTTCTGATCATTTTAAGTAAGTCTTTTTTAATAATGTCCCAGCAGATAGATATGAAATTCACATTATACCTGTCTGGACGGGGGGCTCTGTCCTCCTCCATGGTAGGGACAGTTTCTTTAATCTCCTCCAGCGTGATGATTTGGTTCAGGTGGTCGTTGTCACTACTCTTTATTGAACTGGGGACAAGATTCAGAAGCTGGGCGTCGCTAGGGGTAGGCTGATCAGTGAACAGCTCGCTGAAGTAATTGGTGGCTTCTGCTTTAATTTCATTAAATTGGTTGATTACCCTATCGTTGAGCTGAATCTCAAGGAAACTATTCTGATTTTTCCCGACCTCAGTCAACTTGTGGAAGAATCTTGTATTTCTATCACCGTCCCTCAACCATTTACACCGGGATTTGAGGCGCCACCATTCAGCCTCCTCTCTACACGTCGCGTGAAGATTCAATTGCAGATTTGTCTCCTTTTGAATGTCAGTGATAGTCACATATTTATCGTCCATATCAGCCTGGTGCGACTCCAGCACGTGGGCGGCTTGGAGCTTGGCAAAGTTTGGATTTGGGAGCGTCTTAGCCCAGCTCTTCAGTGTCTTCTTGAGCCTTCTCAGCTTCTCCTTCTAGACAAAGAAGGGGGAGCCTGTAACTAGATGGGCCCATGATTCTGCTACAATCTGTAGGAATTCATCATGCTTGGCCCACATGGAATTAAATTTGAACGGTATCGGACCTAGATTTTTCGCTTGCTCCATTTCCAGAAGGATGGGATTATGATCAGAGCCTCCGAAGGGAAGGATTTTGGATGAAATAATCAGGCCTAGTAGGAGGAAGTTATCCTAAAACAAAAATCGATCAATCCTGGCCGCAATGTGCCCAGGCCCAAACCTCCTATTGGTCCAGGTGTATTTCCTTGTAGTAGGCTTGATATCAATGAGGTCCCGGGTCGTGATGATATCTTCCACTATGTCTATGATGGGGTATTTAGAGCTAGAGCCCCCTCTTTTTTCATTCTTACTGAGGATGAGATTTAGATCCCCAGCCAATATGACATTACCTTGCAGATTATTTCGTTCTTCACGGAGAAGATTCCAACAGTTTATTTTTTCGCCATAAGAATTGGGAGCATATATGTTGATTATACTTACCAGAGAATTGGTGTCTTTTTGTCTCAGCACTGGGAGGATCCAATGGGTGCTGTTTTTTATGACCAAAGCTTTGAATTTTCTGTCATCCCATAGGGTTCCTATACCCCCGGATGCTCCTCTGGAGCTTAGGGCAGCGGTGCCTTTTTTTTTCCAAATTTTTTTACTGGTTTGGAGGAATGCTGTCTCCTCCAACTTGGTTTCCTGGATCAGCAAGATGTTTGGTTGGTGAAGGGAGATTAGATCTTGCATAAGTTCTTCCTTGCCTTTGTTGCCGAGCCCTCTGCAGTTCCGAGAAATAGCCTTCATTACTTACTTTTGGGGGCCGTGGGCATCCCTTTCGAGGCATGCCCATGCTGACGGGTGTTTCTTGGGTTTTTCAACAGCTTTTCCAAGGTTAGCTGGGATCCTTACAGCTTATCCTTATATGTTGCTTGCTCCCGTACTTCTTTTTTAGATTTCCTTCCTTTTGTTTTGGTCATTCTTGGAGTTGATATTTCAATTTCCCCTTCTTCCTCTTCTTCCTCTTCCGAGTCCAGTTCTTCATCTGATTTTCTCTGACTTTCTCCTACTTTAGTTTCTGTTGTTTCTTCCTCATTGTCTCTTCCTTGGTCTGAGATGACTGCTTCCTGTTCTTTGCTTTTTTCATGGCTAGATCTATCTTCTGTTTCAGTGGGTTCCTCCCTTGCTTCCACTGATTCTGTAGTTCTTGAGGGTTCTTGGGGTTTTTCGGATGGGCCACTCCCCTCAACTTTCTTAGGGCCCCCACCAGTTTGATTTTTAGATCTGGATCTGTTCACCCTATGCCATCCTTCCCCCTTCTCCTGCAGACTTTCTAGAGTTTTAGGGCAGTTTCGGATGAAGTGCCCATACTCGTGGCATCCTCTGCATTTGAAGGGGAGTTGTTCATAGTCCAGTTTCTGAATGTGAGACCAGTTCCCCACCTTGAGGTTTATTGCTTCTGGCAGTCCAGCTTCGAGATCGATCTCCACGCATATGCAAGTGCAGGCATATTGGTCCTTTGGACTGGCCATGTCGATATATTTTCCCAGTGCGTTCCCTATAGCATGTAGGGATTTGGGATTCCAGCAGTGCATAGGTAGGTTGGGCAGTCTAACCCAGACTGGGACAACTTTAGGGGTATCGGCTTCAGGGTCGAAGTTCGGCGACCATCCATTGAGGTAAAGACCTTACGGCCCCATGAAGTAGGGCCCATTCCTGAAGATTAAGTCTTTATCGTCTTTAGATTCGAAGTCAAAGAGGAAGTATCCCCTTTCGATGGAGTAGGAGGCCACATTTTTGGATATTAGCGGTCGCCAATTCCTTTGGACCCAGCTATCAGTGGTCTTGGGTGAGGGCCATAACCCTGTGAACTACCCGATCAAAACTTGGTCTGCCAATGACAAGGCAACCTGAATTGTTTCTTCTGGGGGAAGGGCTACCTCCGGCACATCTTCTATTCGCTTAACGAACTTCGACAATTCTCTTTTTCCTGAACGCTTGGCATGATTGGAGATTAGCCTATCGAAGGCTTCCGAACGGTTAGGCAAGGATTCACCGCCTCCCTCCTCTACCATCTTATTGTCCCACCCACTCCGGGCCAGCTTCAGAGCATGGATTCAGAGAGGAGGGCCTCCAAATCTTCCAGCAGTTGCTCAACAATCAGCCAATCGAGGGGGAGATCTAGATTGCATGTAGCCTTGGTCGGGCCTGTCTCTCCTTGGACAAACGCCCTTCACGCTGTCAGAGCAGCCTCTGCCCCCAGGGATCTGTGTCCTCATCCTCGCCTCGTCCAGATCGCTCAACCTCTCCGAAAATCTATGTTAATCACAACTGTAAATATTATTATGGAGAAGCCATTTTTAATTAAAAGTATATAATTTTCTAATAAAAGATGAATTTGAAAAGAAAAGAAAAAAGAAAACAAAAAGAATTTAAAAAATTAACATGTCCAAATTTTTAAAATAAATATGAATTTTTAGTTTGCTCAAAACTCCCTCACTTGGAATGAGTGGCGTTTGGTATGAGAAACTAGGACCTAGAGGCATCTATTCCATCAAAATAACCCGGGGATCATACTTGGGATGGACCACACTAGTAGTCAACTTAGCATAATTTTTGGGTGTCTCCTCCCAAGTAGTTACCCCTAATGGAAATTGATCTCGGGTCACCTTGCTGACGAAACCCACACCTTAATTGAATGAGCTAGCAAGAATGGACAAATAAATTTGTTTTTTTGTAAGCAAGCACCCACGAAGTTTTGAACCAGTGACCTTACTCAAGGAGTGGTTTGTAGTACACTCATTCACTATCTATTTTGCACCCCGTGGGTGGACAAATAAAATTGAAATTAAAAAAAAAGATAAATATATATATATTTTTAAAGGATTTAAAAAAGAAAAGAAAAAAGTATTCAAAAAATATAAAATTACTTAAAATTTTAAATTTTAAAAATTAAATAGAAACAATTTGGAAATAATAATAATAATAATAATAATAATAAATACAAAATTATAATAATAATAATAATAAATACAAAATTATAAAAAAAAAATTAAATAAAAATTGCAACCCTCCTCCCCCTCCCCTCCCCTCTCCAAATCCTTTCAAAATCATGAGAAAACGGTCAGTATCGACTATACTCATGGGATATGGGTCATAGATTAATGACTTACACTATGCAGATGATCCCAAAAATGATATATGATATGATGGACTGCAAAAACCCCCCATAGTTAAATAAAAAGAGTCAAGGGATCTCTAACTGAATAGTTCACAAGGAACAACACTTGCTAAGGTTTTTCAAATAGGGTAGCATGCTAAGCGAGCTTGATTGTGGGGAAAACTCCATAGTCTTGGGATGTGTGACCAACTGGGATGTCCTGGTTACCAAGTGCAGGCCCCATAAGTGATGATTGATGCAATGCAATTCCTTTCGCTAGTATTAATCTCACTTCTTCATCTCTATGTGCATCACTTGATGCAATGAGCGTGTTGATCCTAATTTACTCACATAAATTAAGTCTTTTAAATGTCAACCTGGGAAGGTTAACTCATGAAGTGCATTCACTGTATGTGAAGGAATAAGTTTTTTTAGAGACGTTTTTTATGTCCTCGATAGGGGAAATTGATAGATAGCACAGGAAGGTTAATTTAGGTTGATTTCTTTTTAACTTTTATATGGTCTCGATAATGTTTTATTTTTTATTTTTATTTTTTTAAATATAAAATTTTCATTATAATTGGTTGGCAGGAGGTTACACCATGCCTCGGGAATCCCCTCCCAGGTATTTGTGGCGCCAACCCGTTAGCAACAATTCAAGAACCCCATTAATTCTCAACTTAGAGTTTAGCTCTCAATTGCTCGCCAGCTCAGTGATTTGTACTGTGCTTAAATGCATTGAGGTTTCCAAAATATTCAACCATGTCACCGTTTCATTTAGGTTAGCTATACTTCGAAGCCTTTGGATGCTTTGGCCTTCATCCAGAGAGCCATGGAAAGAAAAATGTTCTCTCTTGCGACGAAGATTCCTCCTGGTGTGGCAAGACTTTCCTTGAGTCTAAGTTAATGATATTTAACGCATGCACTAGAGTCTATTAATTCTCTGCATTTGGGGTTTAATGGTTTCCTTGTTGGGATTAAATGGTGCAATGGATTTCCTGCTTGCAATTAATGTTTTTTTTTTTTTCGAGTTTGAAAGGTTGTCAGCCAAGAATATGATGATGGTATTTGTTTGCGGGTTTTTTGTTTCGACCTTCATTTGTCATTTGTCAAGAGTTGGGCCTTTGTTCTGCATCATTTTTCGTTGGAAGCCCTGTATTGGTAACGATGTGTTTTTTTCCATGCATATGCATCTGCATATGTGTGTCATGTAGTATTCTTTCGGTGAACGATATTGCCTCTCTTCTCTCTAGGAGTTGTTGGTTGGGATATTGCAGTGTGGTTTTCATTCTGTTCATATCCGGTGTCGCGGGTTATATTTCCTCCTTCCTATACAATGCATCAACAAATGGATTCAGGCTGGTGTTTCGGTCTGTACAGTTTGTGTTGCTACTACTTTCATTGTTCTTACGTGGCCAAGTATGTTAAGTTTGATTTCTTGCCCTGTGTTTTGAAATGTGCACATGGATAAGATTGGGAAAAATTTACAAGAGCATAGGGAAAAAACAGGGAAAATTTATCATACTCTTGTTCTCAACTTTTTTTATTGACTAATAGCTGCCATGGTAATTCGGTAAACCCTTGAGTTGTTTGCCTTCCTTCCAAGTTAAGAATTGAAGGATGGCGCTACGAAATGGAAAATCTAGGCAGAGCTTGACTATATACATCAGAGGATAGAGGAGGTAGTTATTTTCTTTTAGGGAAAACTGTAAGTAAGAAGTAATTATGGATTAATGTGAATTTTTTTTTTAGTTGCCATACACAGTTTTAAACATTTAGCAAAAGCTCTTAAAATAGTTGTAATACTTTATTGTAAAATCATTTAACAAACTATATGTTTATACTTCGAGTTGTCTAACACACACTTGGAGCTAAACCCAAATTCAAATGAATGTGAAGTATTAATTTAACATACATAATTCTTGAAGTGTTCAGAAATTTATAACCTTTCGACTAACAATCCGCAGGAACTGAAACAGATGATAAACTGTTAAAAAAGGTTCTTAAAACCAAAACCTTGATTTTGAGTAGTAAAAGGAAAATTTTAATACATAAACATCTTAATAATTTTCAGACCCTCATATCAAGGAAGCAAAAAAATTTGCAACAAGAGTCTTACTAGTAAAAGGTGGATTGATAGTCCAAAGAAAGCTATAAATCTCACCCCAACGTTGGAATGGACACCATTCTCAGAGAGAAATTTCCTTGTAATATCCTCGAAGACAATCAAGTAACTCAGGAGAAGTTCAACCTATGTGAGGTAATAATGCTTACCCAAAACTCTTTCTTTGACGAGGTCATGAAACTACTCCACTTGCTCCGTATTAGCAACTCCTGCAAAACACACAAAATAAAAAGAGATCCATATTAGAAAACCTGGAGAAAAATATGAGTAAAAGAAAGAGGAGTAAGAATTGGAACATACCGAGAACTATTAGCTGACCATACCTGCGTTACAATGTCGGTCGTCAATTTTGTTAACAACTTAGCACAACCCTGCCAAGATGCTCCATTGGATATCCAGGGTTTAAGATCTTAAGATAGTATTCCAATCCATGGCTCAGATTGGGAAAATTTTACAGGAGCAGAGCTAAACCCTTGTGCAAAGGGGCTAAAACCATAAATAATAGAGGTGCCTCAAAGGAAGGTAATTCATCCTAGCTAGTTTATCACAAGATGCTTGTCAAAGTCACCAACTAGAACCGAGCAACTTTTTCCATCGTGTCCATGAAACAAATTGAATGCCTGATTCACTAACTGGCCTTCCCTCCCTCTTCTTTGTGTGTAGGTGAAAATAAACCAACCGAGTCATCTTCCATGGTTCTTCCAAATGGGATTCCCTCCCTCTTCTTTGTATGTAGGTAAAAATAAACCAACCAAGTCGTCTTCCTTGGTTATTCTAGTATCTAGGTAAAAAGAAAGCAACCAACGAAGCCAGCGAAACAACATAAGAAAATAAAGAATGTGTGCGAGAAACAAGAGAGTTGTTAATAATAGTTATAGTTCCCACTTTATTGTCATGCAACTCTCTCGTATACGTATTATTACGACTGTGGCATAGAATGGACCGCTTGAAAGGTCGCTTGGCAGCCGACATACTATTTGGAATTGCGTGAGGATTGTAGTGTGTTGTGGGTAGTGATGCTCGACGAGAGCTAAGCACCGAGCTGTAGAAGCTTAATGAGTCTATTAGAGGGTTTGCAGTATGTATGATCAACGGATAAAACACATAATCAACGACATCTAGCGGTGGGGATACCCACTGCAGACCCTCTGACAGACTCTTTAAGAGTCTGTAGCTTGGTGCTTAGCTCTTGTCGTGATGCTCTAGCCCGACATCTGCCTCAACTTACATGTTTCGCAACACCACTTCAATGATGTGATTATGCATAGTGTTATGATATTAACAGTCTATTTTCAGATAAATGATAATTTATAAGCATCCACATTCTCCATTGATACATTCAGTCTCTCAATTCTTGTTTTAAAGAATTGAGGATATCTAAGAAATAAGAAAATAAATTATTTCCTTTCAAAAGTTATTGCAATTATAACAGAGATGTCAATCCCACTGTTCTCGAAAATCACCATGAATATTAACTTACAATCATAATGTGTGAGCTTGGAAATGAATATCGATAATCCTATTCTTAGGAGTTAAGGTTGTTTTTTTTTTAATTTTTTTATCTGGTATGAGTAGCTTCTACCTTAACTACGCATCAATGTTTCGGGCATACAGTAATATCCTAGCAATCCTAGCAACTTGAAGGGAGACGTCGACTAAGGTTTGAGTAGAGGGCGACGATGAGGGTTTCTAGCATGGAGGGTTTAGGGTTACAGGTCTCTTTGTTGGCTTGCTGGGAAGCTTGGACGACCTTTCAGTTGTGGTGGTCAAAATGGAGATGTACCTTCTGCTCGTTCTTTTGAGTTTTATCTGTTATGGCTACCGGATACCCTTCCTCTGCCACCTCACGTCCATTTTATTTCATGGGGATTTTATATTAATCCTTGCCACCCTCCGACTGGAGATTCTGGTGTATTCTTTACACTTCCTGCGTCACTGTTTGTCACGGCTTGGTTTTTTTTACACTTTTCCTGAAGGCGGTTTGTATTTTCCGGGCAAGAACCCTGGTTTCTCAGCCGTGGGTTGATGGTTCTCAGCATTTAGCTTCGGATCCTGCGGAAGTCTTCATCGCTTGGTCAACTGTCCACCTCTGGCGCTGACAACATTCTGGGTCCATTACTAAACAGGTACTTTCCTTTTACAATACCATTTATCTCCATGAATTTTTAGTCATTGGGTGTTGGTCTGTTTGTACCTATCGGTCTTTATTCGGTTCATGGGCGGTCTTAGTTTCATGGAGTTCACCCTCTTCCCAGAGGGCTAGTACCAACCATGCCAAAAAGTGGGAATTAGGGTTTTCATTTTACTGTCAGGTTGGGTTTTTTGACTCTCCCGGATCTGGTTAGGGTTTAGCTATTTTTGGGGTTTTTTATCACTAGGGTTTTTATCGCTTTCTATCAAGTTTCTCGTGACTCCCACCACTTGCTGCCTAGGTTTTGGTATACCCTACTACCTTACCTGTCTGTCTCTTCTGCCTTTGATGGCCTCTTCGGGACTACCCCTGCCTGCAGGTACTAGGGGTGGCTCTTCCTACCCTCCGCATTTTCAGGCTCGCTGTAGAACCAAGATACTTACCACTCTGGACCATAAGCGTCGTTTTTTTGTTGGCAGAGATGTCATGCTTGACAGAGTCTCATAACTTTGTCACCAGGCAATCATTGGACGCCTTGAATATTGCTCTATGAACAGGGAGGAATGGGTGGCCTAGGCCACTCTCCATTGGAAACCATCCTTCGTTACATCCCCACCATCAGTCTTCTGGCTAATCGATGGTTGGTATTTGTTTTTCTCGAAGATATTGACGCTTCTCGTATCCTTAACTCGCTCTGGACCATAGGTAATGGCTCCCTCATCCTTAGCCGGTGGCATATGAATTTCGACCCCATTAAAGAACGTGTTATCAAACGACATTTGTGGGTCCTTTTGCTGGCACTACCGTTCCCTCTCTGGTCTAAAGATATCCTTACTGGCATTGCTAATACCATTGGTAGGTTTGTCTCGCTGGAGAAACACTTTCACACAATCTTTGACAAGCGCATAGCTAAGGTTCTAGTCGAACTTGATGTCATTCGTGGCCTCTTACCTGAAATTGAGATTGACTGCAATAGTGTGGTCATTACCCAAAAACTCGATTATTTGAATATGCCCTTTCGCTGTAGTTACTGTCATGAGACGGGACATTTGAGGAAATCTTGCACATCATTATTACAGGGTATTCCCCTGTGTGCTGGCTTTACTGACTATGATTTATCTCAGGATACCTCTCAAACCCTTTCACCGCAGTGTTCGTCCTTAATCGGTACACCACCAGAGACTATTCCTACCATTGACTCCTTTGGTATGCCTCCACCGACTAGTCCTTATGACTCCTCCTCTCCTACCTCCTTTGGTGACCTTACCAAAGGTGAGCTACAATTCATTAATGATGTAGAGACTTTGGCCCTTTCAGCTGCTTGAATGCATAGTGAATCGGCTGCTGACCCTCCTACTCCTTCTAATACCTCACTCCTTCCTGCAGATGCCTCTCCTCCCCCCTTTACCTTGGAGAACTTTCCACCCCTTACTCATTCCTCTCCTCCTCTTGGTCCTGGTTCCCCTAGTAGTCCTTTAAATACTCCCTCCTTTGCTGATCCGACCCTTCTTAAAGCATTGGATATCTTTACTAATAAGTCTCCCATCTCACCTTTTGTTTTGTCACTTGACTCGATCAGATTCGAGAATGTAACTATTCAAAATTCTAAGAAAGGAAATAAAACTTCCTCTCATGCACCTTCAAGTCTTTATACCCCACTTTCAGCCCGTATCAAAGCTGCTGCCAGAACACACTCTTCCTCTCAAGAACTTAGAGCAAAGTCACCTGTCATTCAGGTTGACCCATGAAGATTGTCTCCATGAACATTCCTGGGTTTGGAGGGCTTACCAAACAAAAAGCCCTTAAAGAGTTATTCACTTCACTTAATCCTGACATTATCCCGTTACAAGAAACGATGTGTGATCATTTTACTGCCATTCGTTTGTTTGCCATTATTAAGTTTGGATGGGAATATAGTGCCATTGATGCACTTGGACTTTCTGGGGGTATCCTCTCAGCTTGGAATCCTCGTTTGATTCGGTGTAAAGATTTTCACTCCTTTGCTGGCATTCTTCTTTCTGCTAGTTTCAAAGGTCTTGATTCGGTCTTTTCCGTTGTTAACTGCTATGGACCCTATGCCAATAGAACTACTTTTAGGGACTCATCTATATCTGGGGGTATCTTCAATTTTCCCAACCTCATACTGGCTAGTGACCTTAACTTTACGATCTCTGATCTTGAGATTTGGGGTGACTGTGCCCGACTAGATCATCTTTCTCTGAACATTGCTCAGTTACTGGATTCTATGAATATGGTGGATCTTTCTCCCACCACTATTGGTCCCACATGGAGAAATGGTAGAGCAGGTCCTGAGGGTGTTGGAAAAAGACTTGATAGATTCCTTGCTTCCTTACATCTTAACCCTCTCCTTGGTAGTTATCACTCTTGGACTCAGCCATCTGAAATCTCGGATCACTATCTAGTGTGTCTCGAATGGAATTTATGTCTGAAGTGTCATCTTTATCCTTTTAAATTCAATCGAGCTTAGCTCCTTGAAGCTGACTTTGATGCTCTTGTTACTACCTCGTGGATGGCACCTACTCCCATTGTTGGCCCCATGTTTGACTTTAGCTATAAGTTGCAGAGACTCAAGAATACTGTTAGGACCTGGGAAAAACAGAAGGCCACTTTGAGAGCAAAAGAGATCTCTGAGATTGACCTGGCCATTCTTACTCTCCTCTCATCTCACCACTCTGGTATTCTCTCTGAAGAGGCATCTACTTCTCTTATACTTCTGAAAGCCAGGAAGGATTCCCTTTTAGCCCACCAGATCCTTACCTGGAAGCTCAAAAGCAGAGTGGACTGGATCCAGGAGGGCGATGCCAACACCAAATTTTTCCAGTCCTTTGCCTCAGCCAAAAGAAATTCTAAAGCAATCTGGGCACTCAATAACCAGAGTGGGGAAACTATTGAGGATGATACCAAGCTAAAGGCTTTGGGTGTACAACATTTTTTAGAACTTTTCTCTGATGATGGTAAAACTAATATAGAGGCTCAACTTAATGTCATCAGACTTTTTCCCTCCTTTGTACAGGAGGAGGATCATGATCTCTTTCTGTCTGCTTTTACTCTACAAGAAGTTGAATATGTACTCAAAAGATTCAAAAAAGATAAAAGTTCCAGACTAAATGGATGGTCGGTTGAATTTTACCTTCACTTCTTTGATCTTGTTGGGTTGGACATTCTGAAAGCTATTGAACACTCTAAGTTGGAGGGTAGGGTCATAGGAGCCCTCAATGATACCTTTATTACCCTCATACCAAAGTGTGTCAAGCCTACTACCCTTGCTGAGTACAGACCCATCTCCTTGTGCAATCTTATTTATAAGACTATTTCCAAGCTGGCTGCTATCAGACTTAAAATGGTTCTTGATAAGGCTATTTCTAAGCATCAGTTCAGGTTCTTGCATAATAGACCGATCATAGAACCTGTTGGTATTGTACAAGAAGCACTCCATACTATTAAGGTTGAAAAACAGAAAGTGATGGTACTGAAACTTGATCTGGTGAAGGCCTTTGGCAAGGTCAATTGGTCTTTCTTGAGATTGGTACTTTTACAGATTGGGATCCCTGGTACCTTTGTGAATTGGATCATGGGATGTGTGGAGTCGGCAAATTTTTTGTACTAATTAATGGGACCCCATCAAATTTCTTTCAAGTGTCGAGGCGTATTAGACAGGGTTACCCCCTTTCTCTCCTTCTATTTATACTGATCATTGAAGGTTTGAGTTTATTGATCACCAATGCACTTGACATGGGTATTATATCTGGCATCAAAGTAGCTCCTAGTTTGCATCTTACACATCTACTTTTTGTAGATGATGCTATTCTATTTGACTTGGGCATGGTGGAGGAGTGGCAGCACTATAAGGAAATTCTGGATACATTCTGTTCTGCTACAGGAATGGAAATCAATGCAGACAAATAATCCTTTCTATACAATAATATTGATGACCCGGTCAGACTTCAAATTTATAACTTCATGCCCTATAAATTGGAGCCCCTCGCTTCTGGTTTCAAGTACTTGGAATAGTATCTCAAACCATTGGGTTACGGTATCAAGGATTGGAGATGGTTCTTACAGAAGTTTGAAAAAAAACTGAGCAACTGGACATACAAGTTATTGTCTCTAGGTGGAAGACTGGTTCTTGTCAAGTCTGTACTGATGAGTCTTGTTGTGTATTGGCTCTTATTGGCACGCATGCCCAGCACCATATTGAAGTATATCAGGAGATGCATCTTCAATTTTTTATGGGGGAGTTCGTAGGGAAAACATAAGTATCATCTGGTAGATTGGCTTACCATTTCCAAGCCTTATGATCTTGGTGGCTGGAACATAAAGAATCTTGACTGGTTTAGTTTGGCCTTATGCACCAAAAGCTTCTGGCTTGTACTCAATGGAGATGGAATTTGGTCTCAAATCATCAAGCACAAATATCTTAAAAATTTACCTGTTGATGTTTGGATCCAACATCAATCCTTTACGGTTCAGGGCACCTCTCACATGTGGAATGGTTTTATCAGATTCGTCTCATGGATTACTAGATGCCTGGGGTGGAAGACTGGCAATGAAAAAAACATTAAAGTTGGCATTGATCCTATAGTTGGTCTCACATCTGATTTTATTTTACCAGAGGATCTCAGACTACATCTGGAAGATTATGGCATACTTTCTCTATCAGATGTCCTCAATAGGGGGGTTGCTACTACATCTACATAATATTGGATTACTGTAGAAGAGCTCGAACTAGGTGGTCAATGGAAGGAAGCCTGGTCTCAGTATATAAAAGGACTACAACATGGAGGAGTCTACATCAGCAATACACCTGATACACTGGTTTGGATGTATAACAAGTCGACAGGCTTAGTTAAAGCCAACTTAATGTATGAGCTGATTGCGGATATCTCTGTCACCAGCAGACCAGCTGATATCTTTGTCAAGATTTGGAAATTTCACATCCCACCGAAGATTATCTGCTTTAACTGGCTTTGTCTGTCAAATAGGGTTCATACTTGGGACAACCTAATAAAAAAATGTTGGATTGGACCGAATCGGCGCTACTTGTGCAGATCAGATTCTGAATCTGTTGATCATCTATTTCATGAATGCAGCTTTACCAGATTGGTTACAGCTCACATTAGATCCTCTCTTGGCATTCCATTTTTTTGGAAAGAGACTAACTACACACATAATGTTTCTTCTTGGATCAGCAAAGGAAATAATCTAATATATCTTCCTCTTCTTTTGACTTGGCAAATATGGCTGACAAGAAACAAATGTTTATTTGAAGACAAATTGCCTGATATTCACCATGTTGTTCATACAATCAAGGAACAACTTCAGCTCTATCATGTTTTGTCTCAGCAAAAAAGTAAAAGGAGAACTATTGGACTAGCACCTATTTTTTATTTTCCTGCAAACTTCTTTGATGGGGCATCAACCAATCAAATTGGAGGTATAGGTGTTCATCTTTTGATCAGTCAGGACCACTATTTCTGCTTCAAATCGGGTGTTGGTCTGAGTACAAACACCAGATATGAACTACTTGCTTTATGGACACTCCTTTACTGTGCTAAAACCATGGGCCTTCCCACTCTGCACATTCATGGTGACTCCACTGCCATCATTAATTGGTACAATAGAAGATCATCACTTACTTTACTTGCACTTGATGGCTAGTGTCAACGTATCCGTGACATGGAACCATACTTCATCCAGCTAAAAGTTGTTCACATATACATAGAACACAATACTAAGGCTGATAACTTATCCAAAGAAGCATTAACCTTGGTCTCAGGCCATTTTCAGTTTACTGAATTCACTGATGGTGAATGTACTGATCAGGGCACTTTCCAGCTTTTCTAGCCCTTAGCACTTGAGTCTTTTATGTGTTGCTGCTATTGACATCCTTTGGATGATTGAGGTGGATGATCCTCTCATATTATTGTTCTCACTGTTTTAATGCTTCTTTGGATTAGCTACTTCAGTATTAGACTTGAATTCTCTGTCTGTTGAAGGGTAGTGCTGTGGATGAAGTCAAGATTCCTAGTTTGTAAGTGTTTCCCTTGAAGGTATGTTCAGTATTCATGTGAAGCTAATCAAAGACAATCTGTCTGGTGATGATGAACATAGTTGTATCTTATCCATGTGCTCAGCAATAGCTAAAGCTGTAGTCTGCTCGATGATGAACATAGTTGTTTTTTCTCCATGAGCTCAGCAATAGCTGAAGTTGTAACCAAGTTACCTTTGATTTCAATGAAATAGCAAGGAACTGATATTTTCCCCTGGTAAAAAACTACACATCAATATTTATATGTTTGAGCCTGCAGTTATCAAATGTTTATGCCCAAAGTATTAATGCTTAAATGCCAATACATGAGTCAATCAAGTGACGCAAATACTTCTGCCCAAAATATTAATGTTCATATGTTCAATATATGAGTCAATGAAGACAACATGAGGAGTTCTTTCTTAAGGAATTAATCTTGATTTTTTACACCCTAAATAATGTGAAAATATATTTTAAATTTAATTTTAAACATATACTTAAGTAATTTAAAATATATACTTAAATTGTTAAGCATTTGGAAAGTCACTTTATCCATAGAAATTATATTTTGGGAAAGGAAAAATGGATTATTCATTATTATAACACACTAAACAATTAAATTATACTTATCAATGTCTCTCACTATAAAGCTAAATATTAAAATATTAAAAGAAGCCGGTATTAACACTTTTTATAAAAATTGAGCTATCAATAACTCATTGGCCTTCTTTTGTTTTATGGATTTTTTTTAAATTAAATTTGTATTTATATATTTAATGTTATTATATAAAATAATAATTGTTTAAATAAAATAAATTATATATATTAAAGTAGTTGATAAAGTATTTAACTAAAAAATAATTTATTTATTTTATATATATAATATTTTGAAAGAATAATGTGAAAAAAAGAAAGCAAACATTTTTAATGACAACAAATTTTAATTATGAAAACATCTAATATTGAGATTAGAATAATGTGAAAAAAAGAAAGCAAACATTTTTAATGACAACAAATTTTAATTATGAAAACATCTAATATTGAGATTAGTGCTTTTATTATATCTTAACTTGACTCCTATACTTTCCAACAGGATTGTATAATTTATACTTTAAATGTTTTACTTTGGTATTTCTATCCAACTTAGTTATTTTTTACTTTCTTCATTTTTTATTTATATAGTTTATTTTTCAAAATTACTATTTATTAAATCTAATATTTTCAATTTTTTTCAATAGATTTTGAGTTTTTTTTTATTCGTTGAAGTTAGCTCTAAAAAAATTGATTTATTCTTTTATAAAAAATTCTTAATATGTTGTGATTTTACTTCTACTCGAAATGATTCTCAATGAATAAAAAAACAAGCTTGAAAATTCATATATAAAGAAGAATTATGGTGTAAAACATAGTATGTGTTAAATGTGTGAGATTTTTATGAAGTATGTAGTTGAAACTAGTTTATGATATGCACAAGTAATACATTATTACAAGTTTGTTAATTACATTGTTGTAGTAAGATTAATGATTTGGCATTGCAATAAATATATTATAGCGGGTAGATAAAGTTTGCTTAACCATGTATTAACCATGTATTAACATATATTGTAAATTGAACTTTCATGGTTGATGGGGATAGTTTTTCATGAGATGTTTGGCTTATATCAACTATGAAAAACAAGTATGAAGCCATTATTTTCATTCATTGACATTTCAAAGTATTTAATCACTCAAATTACTTAGTGCGTGTGTGTGTGTATATATATATATTCATTAGAGAAAAACCATTTTATTCATTGAATAAAACATGAACTGCTTTTTCAAGCATACATCATATCAAACATATAGTTTATGTTGTATTAGAATCACAATCCTAGATTCAATAAGATTGATTGTTACAATAACCATCATCAACTTTTTTGCTTGCCAAAAACTAGGAACCCACACATTTTATTAAATTATTTCATATTAATTAAACTTTATTTTGCTTCAAAGATTAATAGATATATTTTTTTATTTTCTTAAGGATTCAATCCTTTCATTGTTTTAGGAGATTCATTCGCTCATTGTTTTTGTTAAATATAATAAAATGGGAAAAAAACAAATCAGAGGTTTACTCAAGCTTTGGTTTGTAGAGGGGATGTCATTGTTTTTCGTGGATCCATTCTTGGTTACTTACCTCTTAAACATATACAAGAATCAATAGTTAAAAGGTGTTAAAAGGTGTTAGAACTTGAAAATTCAAACAATTAAATATCCATAAAGATTCATAATGAAATCTTTTTTGCATTTATCATTGTTTATGGGGATTTAGTTTTATATTTCCTTCCTTGCGTTTTGAAAAAAAATGCATGATGTATTGTGTTCCAACTATATATATATATATATAGTTCAATTCATTATTTCTGCTTGTTTATCATTGGAATTGTATGGTTGGGAAAGTGTTTATGTTCTCAATGTTTTGAACAATGTATGTTATAAACATAAAATGGAGTATTGCTAAGTATTATTCTTATGCTTCTATGTTTTACTTTTATGGCCGACGGATGTCAATCTCATGTTTCTCAGTTTTCGCCATTTTTACACTATAATTGATAGTGAGGATGCTAGCAATGCTACTTGGGCTAATTTATATGATTCAATACATACATGAACTTAATATTTATGAGATGATTGTGAGTATAGAGTATTGGTAATCTTTGTACTATCCTAGTTGGTGTTGAATGTCAAGTTGTTGTGTTTCTATAATTCCAATACATGTTTGTCATTGTAGCACTTGTTCATATTCATAGTTGTTTCCTTTAAATATAAGGACATCTACCTTAAGGCACTTGTAAAAGACATGGTTTGTGTAGCAATCCCTTTAAAATGGAAAATTGGAAATAACAAAGGTTGACTGACATGCCCTAGAGAAACGGTTGTTCTAACAATTTCTCCTCTTGCCATGTTCTCCAACATATTTCCTGTCAACTCCAAAGTGCAACATATATGTTCTTGGCAACTGTAGAGAATTCCCTAAGCAATAAAGCTCTCGAAGTAACCTTTGTCATATTATTTATATTTCTATGTTAATATTAGATTTGATATGTAACAAATTTTATTAACAATCTATTTGTCATGTTTCAAGCTTAGTTAATAGGCTTAGTTAAATAGTTTACCGATAATTCAACCAGAATTATTGTTTTCTGAAATGAAACCTTCTTTATCGGACATATCGTTTCTATTTCTTTGAGTATTAAGTAATATTAGATTTGATATATAACAAACTTTATTAGCAATCTATTTTTCATGTTTCAAGCTAAGTTAATAGGCTTAGTTAAATAGTTTAACGATAATTCAACCAAAATTATCTCCTTTTTTCCTTCTAAAATGAAACCTTCTTTATTGGACATATCATTTCTATTTCTTTATGACTATTAAGTTTGATATGTACCAAATTTTACTAACAATATGTTCATCATGTTTCAAGATTAATTAAATTATTAAAAGTATTTTTATAACATTAGAGCATTTACATTTCCCAAGACCAAATAGTTAATACTAGAGTCCAATAGTCTTAGAGCATTAGCTCAGGTGGCAATAACAATGTCTAGGACATTGCCACCCCGTGACTCTTGTTTTATTATATTTTTGTTATCTACAATACCAAACAATTAAGTTATTTGATCCAAAAATTGTAAAAATAAAATTATGTAATCTAAATTGTAATAATAAGTCAAACTATAAAATATTCCTTTTTGTCTTCAAACCATAAAATATTCCTTTTTGTCTTCTTAAAACATAGTATTAATTAAATTGAAAATCGATCTAAGACAATTTAAAACTCAAACTGATGAATAAAAGAAATAAAAACAAAGTCTTATCAAATTGAAGCTTTTAACTAAGACTCATTGAATGTTATTTTGACCCGTAGGAATTATGCTCAAACAGAGCCTAGACAGTCAACACTTTGTGCAATTATTTGATGAAGTTAACTACATCAAATCCGTATCTAACCATTGAAATCTTCACGAAATAAATATAACTATGTACACATAAAGAAGATCCTGTCAAAATAAATATACATCGGAGATTTATCAATTTATATAACAAAGCAGTTAAAAAGGGAAGCAATTATTTGATGAAGTTAACTACATCAAATCCGTATCTAACCATTGAAATGTTCACCTACTGGAAATGAATATAACTATGTACACATAAAGAAGATACTGTCAAAATAAATATACATCAGAGATTTATCAATTTATATAACAAAGCAGTGAAAAGGGGAACATCACGAACTAATTCATGTGCTCAAATTACGGCCAAAACATCAGCAAGCATCTTAACCTTGGAAAAATTACAAAATCGACTAGGTTTTGGTAAAAGTTAAAAAAAAACATTTTTTAACTATAAAAATTATTAAAAGATAATAACTAAATTTAAATAACAAAATACCGCTTAAGTGTTCATTTAGGAAAATAAAATTGAGGGAAATAATAGCAAAAAAGATGATTTAGGATGGAATTATGGTGAAATTTTTTTATTTTTGGTAACAAAAAGTAGGCCCAATAGATGGCTAAGTGGACTATTCAAAACCATGAGAAATTG
The DNA here is from genome assembly GCA_001517045.1 of Pseudotsuga menziesii. Lineage (NCBI taxonomy): Eukaryota > Viridiplantae > Streptophyta > Pinopsida > Pinales > Pinaceae > Pseudotsuga > Pseudotsuga menziesii. The sequence goes on from LPNX011089151.1 coordinate 669,631, forward strand.
GTAAGTTGTGACTATACTCATGGGATATCGATTATAGATTAATGAATTACACCACATATGATACCAAAAATGATATATTATATATTATATGTTGTACTATCCTAGTTGGCGTTGAATGTCAATTTGTTGTGTTTCTATAATTCCAATACATGTTTGTCATCATAGCACTTGTTCATATTCATAGTTGTTTCCTTTAAATATAAGGACATCTACCTTAAGGCACTTGTAAAAGACATGGTTTGTGTAGCAATCCCTTTAAAATGGAAAATTGGAAATAACAAAGGTTGACTGACATGCCCTAGAGAAAAGGTTGTTCTAACAATTTCTCCTCTTGCCATGTTCTCCAACATATTTCCTGTCAACTCCAAAGTGCAACATATATGTTGTTGGCAACTGTAGAGAATTCCCTAAGCAATAAAGCTCTCGAAGTAACCTTTGTCATATTATTTATATTTCTATGTTAATATTAGATTTGATATGTAACAAATTTTATTAACAATCTATTTGTCATGTTTCAAGCTTAGTTAATAGGCTTAGTTAAATAGTTTACCGATAATTCAACCAAAATTATTGTTTTCTGAAATGAAACCTTCTTTATCGGACATATCGTTTCTATTTCTTTGAGTATTAAGTAATATTAGATTTGATATATAACAAACTTTATTA
>LPNX011089151.1:672580-717380 GCA_001517045.1 Pseudotsuga menziesii
TGTAGGAATTATGCTCAAACAGAGCCTAGACAGTCAACACTTTGTGCAATTATTTGATGAAGTTAACTACATCAAATCCGTATCTAACCATTGAAATCTTCACGAAATAAATATAACTATGTACACATAAAGAAGATCCTGTCAAAATAAATATAGATCGGAGATTTATCAATTTATATAACAAAGCAGTTAAAAAGGGAAGCAATTATTTGATGAAGTTAACTACATCAAATCAGTATCTAACCATTGAAATGTTCACCTACTGGAAATGAATATAACTATGTACACATAAAGAAGATCCTGTCAAAATAAATATACATCGAAGATTTATCAATTTATATAACAAAGCAGTGAAAAGGGGAACATCACAAACTAATTCATGTGCTCAAATTACGGCCAAAACATCAGCAAGCATCTTAACCTTGGAAAAATTACAAAATCGACTAGGTTTTGGTAAAAGTTAAAAAAAAACATTTTTTAACTATAAAAATTATTAAAAGATAATAACTAAATTTAAATAACAAAATACCGCTTAAGTGTTCATTTAGGAAAATAAAATTGAGGGAAATAATAGCAAAAAAGATGATTTAGGATGGAATTATGGTGAAACTTTTTAATTTTTGGTAACAAAAAGTAGGCCCAATAGATGGCTAAGTGGACTATTCAAAACCATGAGAAATTGGTAAGTTGTGACCATACTCATGGGATATCGGTTATAGATTAATGAATTACACCACATATGATACCAAAAATGATATATTATATGTTGTACTACGAACCCCCCCCCCATACTTAAATTAAAAGAGACAAGGGATCTCTAACTCAATAGTTCATAAGGAAAAACACTTGCTAAGGTTTTGCAAATGAGCTCGGAAGCTTACTAGACTTGATTGTGGTGAAAACTCCTTAGTTAAGTGAGCTTGAGGCAGAGGAGTCTTAGGATAGGCGACCTCCCAAGAATTCTTGGTTACTAGGTGCAAGCCCCAGAAGTGATGATTGATCCTATGTGATTCATTTCACTAGTCTCAATCCCACTTTTTTTATAACAAAAATGAGAAGAGCTTAAAAAGAGTACATACACCTCGAGGGATAAAGAAGAAACCAGATAGCAAGGCCTGGTAAGAGCATAGGGGAGGTACTTCGGTGAGAGACCCTTTTGGGGAAAATTCTGAGGATTTAATTACATCCCTTGATCTTGTTGATATTAAACCAGAGAAAGGTGTGTATACTTGGACTAACAGAAGGATTGGACTGGGTCATATTGCAACTCGTCTTGACCATTTTTTAGTAAACAACTCTCTTTCAAGCTAGCTCCTTGATTCATTCTCACATTCTTCCTTATGTTTCTTCTGATCACATATATGTTCATCTAACTTTTGAAAAAATTGAAAATCAAGGGCCTATTCCTTTTCGCTTCAACCCTTTATGGTTAAATAATGAGGAGGCTTATCAAATTATTGAAGAGATCCGGAAGGCATATATTTGTGGTTCTCCCTATTTTGTTTGGGAATCTAAACTTAGCGTTGTCAAAAATGCTTTAAAATCTTGGTCTAAATTGGCACTATAACCCCCCTCATAAAAAACGTGTTACTTTCCAACAGCATCTATGATCTCTTCAATAGAGAATGGAAAATGAAGAAATAATAGTTGAGCTCTTGGATTGTGCAAAGCATCTTAGCCTTCAGTTAAATGATGCTTTTCATCTGCAAGAAGAAGCTTGTCATCTCAAGTCTCGTGCTTTTTGGCTAACAATTGGAGACATAAATACCACCTCCTTTCATACCATCAAATGAAAATGTGACTACATAAGAATGTTATACATGAAATTCAAGCCAAGGACAAGCATAAATTGACTAGTATTGAAGAAATTAAGATGGAATCCTTCCGACATTTTAAAGGTCTTTACTCAGAGAAGGGAGCAAGTTACTATGTTTCTAAGGATGATCTTCTTGAAAATATTCCTTCTTTGATTTCTAATAATGAGAATCTTGCTATGTCTAAGTACATTAGCGAAGAAGAGGTTTATGCTTATATCTGGGGGCTTGGTCTTGATAAGTCTCCGGGCCCAGATGGATTCACTATTAATTTCTATATTTCTTTTTGGGATATAATTAAGGTTGATTTGCGCAAAATATTGAATTAGACCAAAGGGAAAGATAAGATTGGAGGCCCCACTAATATTCTCAACCCACTTCCTTAGCTCGTTATAGACCTATATCCCTTTGTAACTCTTCCTATAAATTTTGACAAAAAAAATTAGCCAATGGTTTAAAACCCCTCCTCCCTTGTCTTATTTCTAAAGGACGAGGTGGTTTTGTTTAGAAGTGTCATATTGTGGATACTATTGTTTTGATTCAGGAAGTCGTTCATTCTAGTGTTTCTCATAAAGATCAAGGTATGGCTATTAAACTTGATATGGATAAGTCGGGCACGGTTTTCTCTTTGATGTTCTTGAAAAGTTTGGCTTCTCTTTGAATTTTATTTAAATCTTGCATCAGTGGTCCTTGGATTGCTCCCCTAGTTAGCGGTTGACCTAGTGATTTTTTTCAATCCTCTCAAGGTTTAAGACATGGATGTCCTCTTTCTCCTTTTTTCTATATCCTTATTGTTGAATCTCTAGGAAAGAAAATCATCAAGGAAATAGAGGTTGGCTCTCTACCCAGAGTACATATAACAAGAGGATTAAAAGTTGTCAATATTGCTCAATTTGCTGATGATATTATCTTATTAGGAGGAGCTTTGGCCACTAACACTAACAAATTTAAATAGGTGCTAAAATCAATTCTTAAATGCCTCTTATGGTGAGGCTAATCTTGGTAAACGCAAAATTTTATGGTTGGAATGTGCCCTCCCCTCTTATGTTGAAAATCTCTCATGTTTTGGGTTTCTCTGAAACCTCAAATTGGTCTTCTTTCAATTATTTGGGTATCCCCATTTCTCTTACACGCATTATGAATGAAGAATGGGAAGGGATTTTGTAGAAATTAAAAGACAAAATGCAAATTTAGGTTTTCAAATGGTTGAATCTTGTTGGAAAGGTCATTTTAATCAGGTTTGTTCTTCTTTCCCTCCCCCTATATCAATGTTCGTCCCTTCTTGCTCCAATGCAAAAACTTGAACGATACACTTGTAACTTCTCATGGCAAGGGGGGGAAATCAAGCCCCAAAATGCTTTGGAGGACTTGGAATTCGTGACCCAGTGTTCATGAATTTGGCCCTGGGAGCTAAATTGCTTTGGAATCTTGTTTTTGGTAAAATTGCCGGATGGAAAAATATTATAGAAAAATATATTTATCTTCCTCCAGACTTTGTTGTATCGACTATTGCAATTGGAAGAAGGATGGTTCAAATATTTGAAAACTTTGTAGGGTTGTTGGCCGAATCATTCAAACTAGTTTGCATTGGATTCCTAGTAATGGGAGAAGAATTGATATATGGAAGGATTCCATCCTTGGATCAACCCCTCATTTTAGATGAAATTCTTGCAGCATTAAGACTCTAGCTTGCTAAGAATGAGCTCTATACTTTATTTGATTTGTTTGAATGGGATGCCTCTAGTAATTGGTCTTGTTGGAAAAATGTTCATTTTCGGCTCCTTTAAGGCCTGATTTTTCTAATGTACTTATCTACCTTCAAGGCACAACCCCTATTAGTTCGTCTGCTAAATATTCTCGTGGCTGGGGTAAAAGAGGATATTCTTCTATCAAAGAGGGATATGATTTTCTTTTTCAGAAAAAAACAACATCAACCTTTTTCTAGAATTTGGAATAGAATCTGACATCCAGATGGCCTTCCTAAAGTAAATATTTCATGTTGGATGTTAGATCATGGAAATATCCTCACCTCGAAAAATTTAAAAAGAGAAATATTATTGGCCCCTCACGATGTGTTTATGTTGTATTTCAAAAGAATCGATTCATCATCCTTTTTTCCAATGTCCGTATGTTCAATCTGTTTGGAAAGTTGTGTTACATGCCTTGACTTCCAACTTTGTCCTCCCTTTAAATTGGAGTGGTTTTTTTTTATCTCTTGGAATAGTTGTTTCCTTGGGTCTCTCAAAGGAAAGCCTCTGCTATCTAGAATCTAGAATATAGGCTGCTCTCCCTAAGTTTGTCTACTGGAAATCTTGGGCAGGACAAAATTACAATATCCATTGCAACTAAATCTTTGTTGAATGAGAGTTTTTAACATCGAAATACAAAATTATGTGTATTCCTCGGGCTCCCTCCTGGCAGTTGAGAATGGGGTTTGAGGAATTTTAGACTTGGCAACAAAAATTACATGCCTTCATTCTCTTTTTTAATGGCTCTTCGAAGGGTAGTCCTCGGGTGGCAAGTGTCGGGCAAGGGGGTGGGGGTGTTCTATTTGACCTCGATAGAAATATAGTTAAGTTGCTTGCTTGTTGTTTAGGCTTTGGAACAAATAACTATGCAAAGAGAATGGTTATGTTCTTAGGCTTGAAGCTATCAATGGAAGTTGGTGTTCACTCCTTAATTGTGAATGAGGACTCTTATCTTGTGGTTTCTTAGGATATTCAAGGCATAAATATTTCTAATCAAATTGCCAATCGTCTTCATTAGAGGATATTAAACTTTTACCCTATTTTTGAATCTCTAAGATATTTTCAAGTGCTTCATGATCTAAATCATCGGGTTCATGAACTGTCTAATCAAGCCTCTCATCTACCTAGTGGTGGCTATGAAGATAATGGTGGAAATTTGAAATCCATTTCCTTATGTTAAAGTTGGTATAATCTCCCTTCAACTTTTTGAAAAGTCGATGATTTCCTTAACTAAAAATTTCGCTATTGACAATTGTCATATGTTGAATGTGGTGGGTGGCTCATACTCCTTGGATGGCAGGACAATTAAGTCTTCTCCTTAAGCCCTTATTTGTTCCACTTTGAGGTTCATTATTTGTTGTTTGTGTTGGTTCGACTTTGGAGTTCGGATTTTTGTGGTCTTTGGAATGGTGGCTGTCAATGTTGGAGGTTTTTTTTTGTCTTCTCCTTTGTGTGGGGAGGAAGACACTTTGCCGACTTTAGTGGCTTGAATTTGGAGGGATTTCTTATCAGAGATTTCGACTTCAGTTCTGGATTTCCTCTCTGGGATACTAGGCAAAATCATAGCTATTATGGTTTTTGTGTTGCGTCTTAGTTCTGGTCTGGTGACACTCCTCCTTCATCCCTATTGTGGCAGTGGTTTTTATGATAATTGCACTGTCTTATCTGAAACTGGTTTGGATTATCCTTTCCCCTTAAGAAATAACTGTATCTCTTTAAATCTGGGAGAGATTTCTCTGGGTTGGGCTTTCATTGTGGAATTTAATAAAAAAATAGATGATCTCTTTGCTCAGGTTGAACGAGTTTCTGCTAGTATGAATTTGTTGCATAACCAATTTAAGGATATTTAGGACCAACTGTATGTTTTGAACAATTTTGCTCAAATTAGTTCTACCCTCGAAGAAATTTTTCCAGTCTAGATGAAGTTGTAAAATCCTGCAATAGAATGATTCGAGACTTAAGGAAGGATGTTGACAATCATGATGCTCAACTCAAAGAACGTGAAAATATGATAAGAGAAGAAAATTCCAAGGTAGAGGAGAACTCTGATGATTATCCGGATATGGGTAATCAAATGCCTTCGGTTCAGCAGTTTATAATGTTTCATTCTGACTCAATCATGCCAAATTAAGCCCTTACTAGATATAACAAGTTTATTCAAGATTTAGTGAATTCTCAAGACCATCCTGTTCATGCTCCTTGTTTTGAGGTGAATATGTTGGGTGTAAGTTAAGAGCCTAATGCAAGCTTTGAGGTTGATTCTACTGAAGATAATGAAGATTTTGAAGATGTTTATTCTACTACGTTTGGTAGTTCTTCTAATGAAGACTTTGATATGGAGGAAGTCTCCGCTGAAGACATTGATTCTCAAAATTACTTTATAAGTTTTCCTTTTATGTAGTTTTTTTTGTCTACTAGTTGCTGGTCAATTTGTCAAAATCTATAGTAGTTTTGGTTATTATGTCTTTTTTAAAGGCATTCTCATGTCAAGATGATTGTAACTATGTATATGTTTATGTTTCCAAACTATGATACTCTTTCTGAAAGGATGAATCTTTTTGTAACATTTTGTTGAATTTAATTTAGTTGTTTATAAATATATCGATATTTGTTTTTGTTATAGAAAAGACATCAAGGTTGGTCATACTATAAAGACCATATATGTCTATTTTATAACAAACCATGGTGAGGGTAAGAAGTTGATATGGGTTTTGGAGAAAATTACAAATGAATGGCACTTTTTTAGCATACATGTATGTAATCCAAGGGGGCTTATTATAGGATGGAAAAATAAAACACTTTTCAATTTAAAATTTAATACATTCATATATTAGGTATATGGCTTTTGTTTTTCTTCGAGGTTATAGGACAAAATATTTGTGGTTAACTATTGTGTCATATGATGAAAATATATCCTTATAGGAGGATTTCTTCTCAATGGAATCCCTAAATTATGAAAGGGTGATTATTGGGAGACTCATATTTCATCCTAAACATAAATAAATAAAGTGTAGGTGGCATTAACAAAATAGATAGATTGACATTTTTTCAAACGCAAAACAGATATGGCAAGGTATCTTGATGTAGAACCCATGAAAATTATTCTAATTTAGAGGAATAATAAATGTGGACGAGGAATAATTAATGTGTGAAGCAAACATAGTGAGATCATGGGTGGAGTGTGGAGGGGATTCGAATAATTTGTGCACCTTAGCTCTAAATAGAGAACCAAAACTAGAGGCCAAATAGCCCATTCAAATTTAAAAGTGTTTTAATCCATCAAGGAATAATATCAATGACTTACTTTTCCTTTTAAAACCTTGCTTTGGTTCCCATAGCATTAAAAAAATCACTCTAGTGCACAAGAGCAACTAGGGAGCACTAGAGCATTTTGTTTTTACATCGAGTTGTGGAAAGGATGGGGTCATTACAAAACCACTTGGACCAAGCAACATAAATGCACATTTTCAAGGTCACTCCCTCTCTGAAGCACACTTCATGAGTGAAATAAGAGGGGTGACGCTCACCTTGCGAAGCCTTCTTCTTTTAAAGCAACAAGTGGGCCAATTTAGAAATTATTTGTGTGACCCAATTACCTAGACTAACATGGAGCAGGCAATCTAAATGCACATTTTCAAGGAAACTCCCTCTCTAAAGCACACTTCATGAGTGAAATAGGAGGGGCTACACTCACCTTGCAAAGCCTTTTTCTTTAATAGCAACAAGTGGGCCAATTTCGAATTTATTTGCGTGACCCAATTACCTAGACTAACATGGAGCAGCCAATCTAAATGCGCATTTTCAAGATCACTCCCTCTGTGAAGCACACTTCATGAGTGAAATAGGAGGGGCTACACTCACCTTGCGAAGCCTTTTTCTTTGATAGCAACAAGTGGGCCAATTTAGAATTTATTTGCGTGGCCCAATTACCTAGACTATCACTTGTTGATGAACAAAATCAACATTCCAATCTCCACTAAGAAAACATAAATAACTTCAACTTGAAATAAAGTCTTTAGTCACTTGAGTGGTTTAGTGATTTGAGGATATGCAAAGTCTCAATAACAAATACTTGATCTCCCTTCAACCTTGAGAATTGTAAGCAATGCTACCAACCTCACACTAAATATCATTTAGTATTATAAAATATTAGTGTTTCGTTACAAAAGCTATTATAATACTTTAAAATGTCAAAGCACTTTAAAATATTCTCAAGGGGCACCTAGATTTCTCCCTGTCCAAATGTCAAAGCACTTTAAAATGTGACTACTTTAAAATCCATGTAAGAATGCCAAATATAACCTCTCCTCTCATCAATATGAAATTCTCCCCCATAATTGCCAATAGACATATTTACCTCTATTGGTCGCATGAAATTTTCTTTATAAAATCCAGACCAAACTAAAAGCCAACTAGTGCATGTGCACTGCCATAAATGAGAGAGCAAACCACCAGACAAATAAATTTTCATTCTATTAAAAAGTAACAAATTTAGAGTTTGGAAACTAGTTCAGAACTCCTCCCCGGCCCTGGGTGGGGTAACAATGAGGGGATGGGCCTGTTCAAGGGTGACAACAAACAAAAAATTTGGAGCAACCACCTGAGTGCACGCAATTCACGGGCACATGTGACGACAATAGGCAATATGCAACTTGCGAAGGGACATGTCTGCTCACCACCAAATACCTTGATGTTCATAGAAAGTTCAACCTACACTACGGATGCTCCTCTCCGACTTTAATCTGAATGATGAAGGATGCAGTGACTAACAGCAAACCCCAAACGACATTCAACAAGTTTTTCAAGTAGAGGAATGGGTGAAAACAGAACAAAGTTTCCAACAAAATGAGAAAATTGAACAGATAATATCTTAGGTGCAAGTTTAGCCCTGGACTATTTTTGGGTCTTTTTTTTGAAAAATAGATTTGTCAATTTTCCTTTATTTCAAAGATAATTTGCACGGCGAGTGGGGGGCAGTGAAAGTGGTAAAGTTGAAATGTTGTAAACAGTTGTAAATGGAAGGTCTCGTGTTCAAATCCCCCCAAACTTATCCATGCACCATGGTTTGGGCCCTATGGATGCACCTAAAGATATAGTAGTAGCAGGATTTAATCCCAATAACCCATGTCACACAAGCACCCAGCCCTATCCCTAGTTATCAATTCTCCTTGTCAAAAAGAAAGAGATAACTTGCTCAAATTCCATATGGTTGCAAATTTAAGAATTAGTAGGATTTGCCAAGGTCTCTACACTCTAGATTAATTTTTTTCTTGAAATTGAGCAAGATAAGAACCGTTGGGTCCCTAACATAGGTACCCTCTTGCAACAAGGACATCAAGCATTTCTAGACTTTGCCCTATACAGGAAACCATTGTTGGAAAAGTTCCTCGTGGACTGGGAAAGGAGGAACACAATGCGCTGCTACTTCAGTTGGATTGAAATTCAAGAAAATGGATGTTAAGCTTAACGTTAGTTGCTAAAGGCGCACACGGACTCGACCTAATGGATGTTAAGCTCAACATTATTGCTAAGGCCACAAGCAATTAACTCAAATTCACGGCAGCACAAGCACATGTTCCACTTCAAGGAACAAAAGGTTCCCATGACTTAAATTTCTGATGATGATCAAGTTAATTTAGTTTCTTCTATGTTGATATCCTTCTTTGTTTTAAACTTTAGCAGCTTTTAATTAGAAATTTCCAATTATAATTAATTCACTCTTAGCTCAAAAAACAATAACAACAAAGATATTAGCACTACACTAATTAAAAAAGACAATCTACTGTTTTACAGTTGATCTGGTTTCACCTGTAGCAGACCAACAAACTAATTCTCTGTATATTCTCTTTTATTTCAATATTAATATAATCTAGCTTACCAAAAATCAGACCCTAGAACAGACCCTAAAATCATGCACACAATGATGGCTTTCAACATGATTAAAGAGATACACAGAATATTAAATCCAGCTAAAATATTAAATCCAAAAGACATGATGGCTTCTGTTTCCAGCTAAAATATTAAATCCAAAAGACACATGAATATAGGGTACACAACCTTGTTTCCTTAAAAGAGAACCAAGAGACTTGAAAATATGAATTTACTGAAGTTCAGATACATGAACTTTTATAAATAATGAATGCATAAATGTGTGTATTTATTTGCATTCACTTGAAACTAGAAAGGGCCGCTAGAAACTTTGGGCAAATAAGTTTGTAGAAAACAGTTAATCAAATATGCAAATTAATCAAAACAATAAGCCAACAAATCTCACCAATTGCAGACCAACCACTGAGACATTAGAGTCTAAAATAAAAATGGCTCACCTAAATTCACCCAGGCAAACCTTTCATCCAAACAGACAACCTAAAATTGAAAATTGCTTATAAGTTATAGCTAATAAAAAGTAACATGAACAAATTCAGTCCATGCTAATAAAAAGTAACATGAACAAATTCAGCCCATGCTATGCAGTTTGAAACAAATTCATTAAGGAACTTTACAAAATTAAGTCCATAGCATTGCCTACAATGACAACAATTTTCACATGTACGGCAACATAGAAGTCCCAACTTCCATGTACAATAAAGTTATAACAACTACATTTCAATGCATCAAATTAAAAGCTTCGCACCATAACACAAAATTAAGTTATATGAATGGTTCTCGTTTGATCCTCCCAAAACGAACCATCTAAATTCGGTTGGCTATGTACTAATCAGCAAATCATGACCTCTTAAGTATCATGACAGATCATTGCCCTGCATCGTCACCATATGATGCTGCATCTGAGACTGTTAAAATACATACATAACCACAAAAGCTTTTATCAGATAAATACCAAGCTAAAATTTCCTCTTCGTTAATATTTGAAAGAAGTATACCACTTGGTTAGTACAAAATGGCAGTTATTAGAGTCAGAACATCGAATTTAGTGAAAATAAACATGAAGTATACTGCAAATTTTGTGCAAAACATATGTTTCAAAACAGCACTTCAGAGATAATTTTATCTCTGTTTTTAATCCACAAAAGTAAGATAACCTAAAATACATGAAAATTGCATCCTTTAAAAACAGTCAAAAACTGGCTTCATCGTATACATCGTAATAGTAGCAGTCTATAGAACTATAGCTCTAAAAAAATTGAATGTGAAGACAATAAGAACCAAGCCATTATACCCACATATGTTCATGGTGGATCCCAATTGATAGTGTATAGTATACAGATTCCCTTGGAGATAGCTCCATGTTTACATTGAGATAAAGCACCCACAATTTAACGCCTCCATTAAAACATGATGCTATAAATAGTTCATAATACTTGGATTTCCCATTCAGTGCACACAAGTCATATTGTTGTCACAATAATATTTCAAAGTTGACATAGACCATTCGATGCGAGGTAACTTGTCATACTGAGATGTTAAATATCATATCAGTTTTGCACTTCAAGTTTGATCCAGAGTGATGAATATTTCATGTACAATTAGTCCTGGCAATTGTCAAAGAGAGGCAACCATGGCTCAGAAGCATTGTTTGACATCTAATTTGGAAAGATTATCAAAATCAACCAACAGGCACCACATTGCACACAGCATGTTGGGTTGTGGATGCAGGAATCTTAAATTATAATGCACCCTTTTGGGAGAGCTGAAATCAGTGAAAGAGCTGCTGGAGGTGTTTCCCAACAGTAGAAACACCACCAGCAGAACAGGAGGATGATCCAGACCTCAGGAGATATCTAGGGGACTCAACCCAGGGTAGGTCTAATGTTATGGCAGAAGTAATTTTTCAAGAAGGAATGTGAAGATATAAGTGTTATAATCAGACTGAACTCACAGGATGACAAAGAGAAGCCAAGACCAACAAAGTTCTGGACAGTTCCTTAGCCAAGAGATGGCTTGAAGGTCCATATAGTGCTGTTACAGTTACACGTAGAAGCCAAGAATCAATTACAACCTCAACAGTTACTTCTGCAAGCACTGGCACCATGCCACTACATGAATACCATATAGTACTATATGTAGGTCATTATGGCTCGACTATATATATAGGTTTGCGATTCAAAAGATGGAGATTCAGACATGCAGGCCGGAAGGTTGCAGTTTGACAAGAGCCCTGGCACTGTCACAAATCCACAAAAGCATTCTGACAATTGTGGGGCAAGAGATAAGATGTGCAGAGATCTACAGAATCCACAATGTCTTGCAACTGCAGATGGCTCTTGAACATGATAGGCAAAAAAGCTTGCACGAAGATGCCTACCATGCAACATCAATGCAGACACATCATTCTCTTTGTTTAATGCAGTAAACTTCTATGCATAGCAGCAAAACACTTTTGGTCGGTGGCAAGGCTTTCAGTCATAGTGACATAGCAAAACTTTAACAGTTTGTACTGTTGTACCAGAACTAGAACTTGAGCCTGTGCTAAGATGTGAAATGTTTCCAGTGCTATGCATCAAGCGGCGAATTTCACTGTTCACTGCTGAGAAAAACTTTGGCCAGGGAGAAACAGTCTGGTTTTTTTTAATAATACAAAGATTATACATAGGAGCCCATGAGGCCTCCCCAAAGATAAGTGCTGCTCTGGAGGTGTAGACCTTCATTTTTTATTTTTCATTATAATTTGCACAAACACCCTCCTAAATCCTAGCAAGCCAAAATTTTACATTTGGCAGAATCAGGTATGAGCACATAACAACAACAATGCAAAGAGGGCTTTTTTGTAGTTGCGGGGCATAGAAGACTGTTTTTGCAAAATCAGGAATAAGAAACAAAAAGCACAGATTACTAAAGAAACAATGACAAATCCTATTAAACTAGACAAGTCTCTAGACATAAAAATCCATGTCGTGGAGAAGGAACCAATACAGATCCAATCAACATCGCAACTCAGAAAAATGAAAATCCACTTAAGGATATCTTCAGAGATGTCAAAGAACAAACAATGGAAAATCCAAGTGTCCAACTCAGAAAGATGCAAATCCAGCTGAGGCAAGGATATCTTCAGATGTCAAAAAAAATGCAGGAAAATCCAAGTGTCTGAGTTCTTTATATTTTTCTCCTACAACCCAAATGACTTGCATCACTTTCCTTGATTTGGCAACAAAGAGAAATAGGTAGTGGCCAAGGATCACAGAGAGAGAAATGGTGGAGAAAAATATGGTGGTTCAGAAAATCACAAATGGGTTTGCTTATTTTGCAAGTACCCTTATATTGGCCCATAACTCAGTTTAAAGCCCATTTCCTAGGAATGGAATTAAATTTTGCATTAACTTATCAACCGAAGATTTTATGAACCTTCAGACAGGGGAAGATGAAAAGATAAACAAAGGAGCAAGCCTCCTTTACCAATATCAAAAAAGTGCCCAATGAATGTTGAAAATTCTCAAAAAGCATTAAACACCAGTACATTGTGTAAAATGTTTGACAATGGAGAAGAGAAGAATCAGAAAATATAATTAATTACCCATTGCATTATGCATGTGGCTTTCCCATTGTTCAATCACTATTTTAGTTTTTCATTGGCTACATCTACACCCTTTTGAACACATTTGAAGCTCGAAATGTGGGACATGGCGATTCTGACTGTCCAACTTGTGTAGGATATATCTGTTGCACACAACATGTATCGAACACAAGGAACCCACACTTGTCGGACATATGAGACCCATGTGTCCCATCAAATGGATAAGAGATACCTAACAAGGTCTAAGGCACATCCAGTTTCTTAGACAGTTACAAATGCATGCATGATGATGTGTCCATATGAGAAGTGTTGAAAAATCAAAGAAAAGCAAAACACGCTCCTTGAAGCATTGAAGAAAAATTCTTATAAAAGATGTAAAAGCATTACATGTTGGCCCTGTTCATAAATTCATTTTGAAGAAGCATTACATATCATATCGGCCCTATGAAACCCCTCGGCCCTTCTAAAATTTGGAAAGAAAAATTAGTATTTTTGATGTGAGGTCAGCTAAAGTGGTTTGATGAGTTATCTCATCTCCTCAACTCTTCTTATCAAAAAGAAAAGGTCCAAGCAAAGTTCAGGGTTTCTCTTGGACTAAGATTTCTCTAATGGCAAAGATTCGTTTAGACATGGATTAGGGTTTCTCTCTTGGCAATGGTTGGAATGATCTAGGGAGTAAAGGATGATGATGATCATGCTGTAAACTAAAAGCATGAAAAGGACCCAGCAAAGGTAGATAAAGAAACCAGAGTACAAAAACTGCAAAGGTATAAAAACCAGAGTACATAAACAAGGAAGGTACAAAATCAGTGTACAGGAACAGCTAATGTACAAAAATTGGAGTACAAAAACAACAAAGGTACAAAAACCAGAGTGGAGAAATTGCAAAGGTACAGAAACCAAGGTACAAAAACTAGAGTACAAAACCAGCAAATGTACAAAAATTAGAGTATAAAACCAGTGAAGATAAAAGGAGAAGGATCAATGTTTCTAAGGGTTCAAGCAAGCAAGGAATGAAGTCCTTTGAAGACTGTTTATAGGGTTATATTACAGGATTGCAGGACATCACTGGTACACATTTTCAACCTAGCTTGAGAGGGTTTGTATGCAGATATGAAAGGGGCATTCTAAACATTATTTCAGCAAGTTTGAAAAGATTTATTTGCAGATTTAAAGAGGCATCCTGATACATTTCTTGGGGCATATCTGAAGTGTGTTTGTTTGAAGACCATTTTGGCACTCTTTACAGGAAAAAATCAGAAGTACTTGACTACATAATTGAAGACTTATTGAAGACAGTGCGGAGACTATGACAGCTGCAGGAAGGACAGAATTGGCTAAAGGCTGAACAGGTAAGAAGATTGTAGCTTATATCAAGAACTGACCCTTGAAGAGAGGAGTGACAAGAAGTTGATACTCTTGTTCATATTAGAGTGGCAAGGCAGGTTGGAGATGGTGCTGAAGAATTCAGGGAGTTGGTGTTTCCTTCCAATCAGTGCTGGTAAACATAGGGAGTTGGTGTTTCTTTCCAGTCAGTGGTGATAAAGCCAGGAAGTTGCAACTTCCTTTGAGTAAGTGCTCATAAACTGAATTTAATCTTTATTTGATATAAGAAAAGCATTCCAGGGTTTTCTCCCATCATTGGCTTTCCACGTAAAAATCTTTTGTGCACTGTGTATGGCTTATGTGATGATGAATGACATAATGTGCTTAAGGTTAAAATGGTAAAAAGTGCTCAATATTGGTGAATATCCCAACAGCTAATATCTAGAACCATATACTTGCAATATAAAGCATCACAAGGTAAAAGTTAAACCAATATCCATGTGCCATACCATTATATCATAACAATCTCACCACCATTTATCCTATTTGACAACAAACGGAACAAAAAACTCAAAATACAGCACATGGAAAAAAGTTCATCGATCCAATAACTATTTCTAAGAAACTGGGAACATAAGAAGTTTTGGCAATTGTAACTAGAATATGAACTTTTCATCCACTATGATTGTTTTGATTCAAATTAAATTATTCAAGCATCACTGTTCTAATACCAATAGACTAAATTATCTAGTTAAGGCAACTACCACTTACTATAACAACTCCAACATTAGGTTCTTTAAAAAAAAGAGTTTTCAGATTCTTCTTTAAATAAATAAGAGTTAAGATTCTTTTATATATATATATACTAGTACAAAAAAATGGCATCAAAGAAGAGGCAATTCATACTAGAGATTGAGATTGCATATAACTCATTCCCAATGTATACACCTAAAATTAACTCATGTTAAAAACAGTAGCTATCAAATACATTCAAAAGATACAATGAAATTATGAAATCAAAACAAGTAAACCTACCCAAGACATACTAAATTTATGTAACATATCTACCTAATGTGTTATTCACAATTTCACACAATGTATCAAATCTCATTTGATAAAGGGAGTACATGTTTACCTGCATATTTGGAATCCCTTGATGCACATTTGACTCTTTCCTTCCATATTGGTCTACTCCAGATTTTGAAGATCCCTTATTGTCACCCTGTTTGATATAGTGATGTCACTTCTTTTGAAAATAATAAAATAAATAATAATAATTAGTCCTATAACCTATAAATACTTGCCATCCTAAGAAATGTTAGGATCTAAAGCATGTAAGGTCGCAAATCCTAAAGTCATGCTAAAAGTCCTAATGTTAGTGTCCTATATGCTTATAGTACAAAACATGTACTTAGATATAATATTAAAATATTAGTGTTGAAAATCTAAAAACTCTCCACTCCCATGATTGGAAAGTTGAGGCTGAAGTCTTTATCAGTAAGCCTAAGTCACCTGACACGGGGACACAGGACACGAAGGACACGAGGATTCGAGTGTCCAACACGAGCACGGTGACCCCCGGAATCAGGACACGTAGGACACGTTATATATATATATATATATATATTTAAATATTATATATATTAAAAATATAAACATATAGATCCAAATTTTTACAAATATTCAATAGAAATCAAAATCAATGCACATTTATCCTCTTATCCATAATACTCAAATGTCCCAAGGCAAAGGACCCTTCAGAGTCACATAATACTCAAATGTCCAATGGATATTGTAGTATATGATGCATCTCAAAACGAAATGCTCCTCAAACTCCACCTCCTGCAGATGGGATAACTGACATATCCTCTTCACCTGTTCAATACAATGATAAAATTTGACCTGATGTTGGTGAGAGCAAACCCTGAGATGGCTGAATGGAAACTTGAGACCATGTGGCCAATGATACTATGTGTACTCGGGGTGGACAATGGGCCCATCCCCGCACTGCAAAAGGTGTTCCAAGTAGAAGGCCACCTTAGAGAGCAAAAGGCAGATGTTATTCTACTATATGAATGAAAGATTAGTGGTTTTGCTCATATAGTTTTTGCCAAATAATAAGAGGCTCTTTGTGGTAAGCCAACTTTATTTGCAACTCAAGTTAACATTGTCTTCTATAGATGTAAGAAAGGACCGAAGCATTTCTTTGCTCTCTGTGAGAGAAAACAACTGTTTTTCTTTCCATTACTTAGTTTCTTTGCCTTTTCTTTGCTTCTAGTGATCAATTGTACTTTATAGTAGACTAGTGATGCATTAGCTTGATTACATGCCAATTAACTTGTTTATGCATTTTTTCTTGTTTCAGCTGTGAACACTAGTTTGTTGACAATGATAGCTGTGGCTGATTAGTGTACTTAATGAGTTTTTATTGTTGCTATCACGTCTTTCTGCAGTAATCTTTCTTAATATTTTACTGTCTAATATATTGAAGGTTTATGGAGCATTGAGATTGTCTGTGAAAATATTGCTAATGTGGAACTCCAAGCTACAAATAGATGGCAAAGGACCCTTCAGTGCACATTTAACATTAGTAATTACACATTTAAATCCTTCAAATCTTCTTCACCTGCACACCAAACACACTTTCGAACCCTCTCCACACTTGCAAATGATAAAAAGAAAGTGAAATTTTTTATTTAAAGCAATTTTGGGCATTTTTTTAGTGGAAAAAGTGTCCTGTTTTTCGGACACGCACTGACAGTCCTCGGACACACGTGTCCAAAAACAGGAAACGCTCGGACACGCGTGTCCGAAAACAGGACACGCTGCAAAGACGTGTCAGACACGTTTTGTCAACGTGTCCGTGTCCGACACGCGGACACGGGACACGCAGGCCCTTTTGGACGAATCCGGTTTCATATGATATAAACTATCAACAAACCTGTGTACAATATGGCTTGTCTTTACTCCGGACCTGTACTACAACATTTAAACTACAATGCTTGAACGGATTTTTCATTCTAATACAGATGTAAGCATGGTAACTCAAGAAAAAAATGTTGGCAGGAAGATTTAATTTGATATCATAAATATGCAAAATAACATTTAATTAACAGATTTTGAAAATTTTGGTAGGCTTGCAAAAGGGCGTAGGGTCGGAAAGATTTGAGAGAAAAGTCAGAATTAGAAAAGGGGTCAGGAATATGGAACATATAAAATTATACTGGAAGTGTGCCTATTAATCACAAATTCAAATCTATTATAACCAGAAACAGCAACTAAGGGGTTTTTTCTGGCGGAATCCCATCCTGACACCAAAACCTATGCCAAACACAGATTGCTAGCATCCATTTCCCATTTCAAGAGAGAAACACATTCTTTCCAGCGTTTCAGCTAAACAAGACCCTTGTTCAATGGAATTGGTAAGTTATTCCCTTGTCAATTCTACGAAAAGGACTTGCCCAACCTCATAAAAGACTCAGGAATTGGCGTATTTTAATCAAACCTTTGCCTTTTATAAGATGACAGATCATGGTGGTTCTCAAGATGATGGTGATGATGAGCTGGCTTTGGAGGTGTTGCAGATAAAATGCAGATAAGATAAGATAAGATAAAATAATTTTATTATCAACAAATGACCATGAAAGTAGGTCAATGGGGATAAAAGAGTGTAACCAGTATGAGTACAAGACACCATAGCAATTATACTAATGATCCTTGTCAAAACAGTGCCTATGAGCCAAGAGATGAGATGGACTTCAAGTATTTGTCTATTTGTGAACAGTTTATGGTTTATAAACTGAACAATAAACATTTGGGTGTTTGCATTATTGCAAATTTTCTGTTATAGATATCAACCATGCTAATAGCATAACAAGATTTTCGTTATCAGTAAAAATATATAAAATAAAATAAATCTTATTCTGTTAATATACACAAAATGCATCTTATTCTATTTAATTTAATTTATTGTTTTTAAAACATGCCCAATGGAACCCATTTTTGTTATGAACATAAATCTAATATTTTTTATTTTACAAATTCGTTTTGATGTACATAAGAAATATTATTAAAACAGTAGAGAAGTTCATTTTTGCCAAAACATGAGAATTTCTATTACTCATCCTGAACCTATTTCATTTAGCGTTTCACATTTTGCTAACATGGTTTCTAAGGAGAGATCCCAAGGTTCGGCCCAGACTAGTTTGGCAAGACCGAACATCAGTCACGTCAGGTTGAACCTATAACTATGCGTATTTCTATTTTAGCCTGTTTCGGAAATTCTTGAAGTCCAATTCATGCAATTGCACTAGCAATCTACGGAAGTATGCTTTTCTAGAAACATAACAATCTACGGAAATCCATAAAACAAAACGTGCACAAGAAAACAAAAGATGCGGAAGACGGAAAATCTTACCTCTGCCTGAGGTAAAAGACGCGAGTTTGAAACCATGGGCAAAACAACACACGGCATTTTTCTATCAGTCCGTGATGTTTTCCATAAAGAAAGAGCAGCAAATATTCTTAACTATTTACAAAAAATGCACAACTTTACTTCATCTTTAAGGTAAAAATATCTGAAAGAACCGGCTTACCTCTCTATACATGAGCAAGTAAACCTTCAAGGGCTCGATGTAATCTTCAAACCCTAGCGTGCTCATGGCCCAGAGCAAGTCGTCGCCGTTGATCGTCTTTCTCTTCTCTCTCTGGCATTTGTCACTAGCCCTGTGGCCTCAGGTCAAAGAACCAAACAAACAACCAAACGCAGACAAAAACAACGGCTTCTTGTCCGAGAAACCCTAAAGAGAAGAAGCCCTAATAAAGAAGAACAAAATGAAAGGCAAGGAAAACGGAAACGAAGAGGAAAGAAAGTAAAAGGATACTCGCTCGTGATGAAGCTGATAAACTCCGAGACGCATTCCTGTACGGTCTCTTTGGCGTCTTTAGCGATCTTGCCGTTGGCAGGCAGCCCCTTCTTCATAATGCGGCTGATGTTGGCAATGGGCAGGAACCTGTCCTGCTCCCGCACACTGGACTGAGGACTATGCTCCCCGGACCGGGGGCTTTCCTGGCTGCCCGGGCTGCTAGCTTCCGCCATGTGACCGGGGGGGTTGGATACAATAACAAAACCCTGAGACGAGCCGCCATGGCCACGGGGACCGGTAAGCTCAGTTGCGATAGTAACAAGAAAATGAATGGCAATTTGTTTATTGAATTCAAATCATATCGAAAGAAGATTTGCTTACCGCGCTTGGAAAGACGGACGAAGGAGGGATTTAAGGTCTTTCTTTGATAAGATCAGATCGGACGCTGGAGATGGAATGAGGAGAGACGACGATTGAGATGAAGCCGTTGCTAGATCCTCTGTGTATCTTCACCGTTCGTTCGTTCGCTCAAATCCCCTTTTTAATATTTTGCTTTTGCCAATCACCTCCCCTCCTTCGCTGCCTTTCTTTATTATATGGCAGCTCCCTTATCCCTTCCTCCGAATTTATTTTTATTTTTATTTTAAATATTTCTCATTTTCCCGAATTTAAGTCGGAGATAGCGGCTTGTGACTGACATGTACGACCTAGTAACCAAAATGTACCTTCTTTGTTGTTTGTGAGATCAAATAACTTGGTAATAAAAACAATGAGGTTACTTATTGTTTATGGGTAGTAAATTATGAATTATCATCATTGTTATATGTTTAAATTTCATTGTGAGGGGTTGAGGGTGTGAGTCAATAATGGGGTTTTTGGTTGATATGATGGAAGCCCAAGTTTTTTTCCCTGCAGAGATCATACTATTCTCTTGCGGGAGGTGTTGTCGTCCTTTAATGCCTCGTGCGATTACGGTGACAGTTCTATTTGTCGTTGAACAGAATTGTTCTCACATTCAAACTGAGGTTGGCCTCGACCCAGTTTTATTGCTACCAACTGGACTCAATGATCTGCTCGTGTATAGATGCAGGTATCCCTTAGTCCTGAAAAATATATATATGATGAATCATATACTAATTTTTATTTCACAAAGCATATATGGTGTAAGCATAATAAAGAGTATTCGTGCAGGTATTGCATGTTTTCATATGGACTTTCTCCAACTAAGTTATTGCGCCGAGAGGCGCTCTACAGCCCAATATGGGGGAGATCTTGTAACGTTACGTAACGTTACTTTTATTAATAAAAAATATTTTTTTTAATTATAGGCCAAAATAAATGTCGGCCAGAAAAAACGATCTAGTATGGGGGAGATGTTGTAATCTTCCTACCTAACAAAACAACCAGCGTAGATCCAAATCCTAGGCTCTATCAAGCGCCGAGAGGGATCAAATCTCTTCTTAGGTAGATTTGATTCAAACCAAAAGACACATTTTTTTTGTTAAGGTCCACATATAATATTATTATTAATAATATTTAATATTATTTATGGTTGACATATAGTATTTATTATTATTTTTTATTTTGTTAAGAACAAACATTACAACATTTCTCCATACATGGTTTTAAAACCATATGCAAGGCCTTGCACATGGTCTTAAAACCATTTGCAAGGGCCTCCTAAACCATGTACAATAAAAGCATGGGTTGTTTAGAAGGCCTTGCACATGGTTTTAAAACCATCTCGAAGGCCCTCCTAAACCATGTACAATAAAACCATGGGTTGTTTAGAAGGCCCTGCACATGGTTTTAAAACCATTTTGCACATGGTTTTAAAACCATGTGCAAAATGGTTTTAAAACCATGTGCAAAAATGCGGATAATTCAACTTTTTATTTTTTATTATTTTGTTAGGTAGGAACATTACAACATCTCCCCCATATTGTGTTTTTTCCCTGATCCACATTTTTTTATGGATAATTAATTTTTTACTTTTTTATTGTTTTGTTAGGTAGGAATATTACAACATCTTCTATTTTTTTACGGATAATTAAATTTTTACTTTTTTATTGTTTTGTTAGGTAGGAATATTACAACATCTTCCCCATATTAGGTGGTTTTTATGGTCGACATTTATTTTGGCCTATAATTAAAAAATATATTTGTTATTAATAAAAATAACGTTATGTAACGTTACAAGATCTCTCCCATACTGGGCTGTAGAGCGCCTCTCGGCGCAATAAAAAGTAAAAATTTAATTATCCATAAAAAAATGTGGGTTAGGAAAAAAACACATATGGGGTAGATGTTGTAATGTTCCTACTTAACAAAACAATAAAAAGTAACAAATTGAATTATTCGCAAAAAAATGTTGGCCTTGCATATGGTTTTAAAACCATGTGCAAGGCCTTCTAAACAACCCATGGTTTTACTATACATGGTTTAGGAGGGCCTTGCACATGGTTTTAAAAACCATGTGCAAGGCCTCTAAACAACCCATGGTGTTATTGTACATGGTTTAGGAGGGCCTTCCCAATGGTTTTAAGACCATGTTTAAGGCATCCTAAACAACCCATAGTTGTAGGAGGGCCTTGCATATAGTTTTAAAACCATGTATGAGGAAATGTTGTAATGTTCGTTCCTAACAAAATAAAAAATAATAATAAATATTATATGTCGACATAAATAATATTATATATTAATAATAAAAATATTATATGTGGAACTGAAATAAAAAAGATGTGTCTTTTGGTTTAAATCAAATCAATGGATACCTAAGAAGAGGTTTGCACCTCGAGAGATTTGATCCCTCTCGGCGCTTGATAGAACCTAGGATTTGGATCTACGCTAGTATTTGGTCATTCATTCATTTCATGGTTTTAAGGGGGTAATGCCCCTAAAAACTCCCATGTTGTCGTTGACAAGTAGAGTTGAGCGGCATTGCCCCAAAACCTTGATAGCGATTAACAAACCCACACACTTAGAAGCTCATGCACACATCAAGAATGCCAACAACGATCAAGATTGTTATGGAGGATTGACCAATTTTGTGTGTCAATACATACATACCAACAATTGCATGCAATGTGCAAAGAAGATGATCAATGACCCATTGAAAGTTACAGACCAAAATGTCTTTAGCAACTGAAACTTGATATTGTCATTGAAATGAGTTCCTACATATACTATGTGATATGAAGCAAAAAATATTCATTTTTTCGTGACCTTACTCTTTATCACAAAGCATGGTATATAACATTTAACAATAATATAAACACTATTATGTTCTAATTTTCTTTGTGTCCATCATATTCATTATTTGCCTCCATTTTATGTCATGACTTCGTACACAAAGCTTAATTAATCCAATCTATTTAAGTTGCCATGAGGCTCAAACCCCATAATCAAATCACTTAACTTAATTTTCTATCAACTCAACACTAGACTTGGCTCCTTTTGCTCAACGCTATTTTAATGTATTCTTTTTTTATTTATTTATTCTCATATCTCTAAACATTTTAGCTATTTGAACATGCAGTGGCCTCTTCATCTTCCTCGATGTTTGTTCAACTTTCGCCCTAACTATTTAGCATCCATTATTTCACATTCATCACCTTAATATCCATTCATGTGGTCTCTTTTTACACCAATCTAAGCACTCACTTGAGTTGTTTCACATATAATGTTCTTCGTTTCCCTTCTACACACATTAGCACTCTTCGATCTTCAACACATTCCTTATGCATAACACCATCCATACACTCCTCCATTTGTACTTAAACACTTCCTCAAAATGAAAGAAACCTCAAGTCAAAAGCAATAGTTGATCCACATATCTCCTCAAAATGGAAGAAACATCAAGTCAAAAGCAATGCTTGCTTTGATAGCAAACATGCTTCTCCATTGAATTCTCTATAAACATGTTGGAAGTTTATAACTGCAAAAGTTGCCTAGATACTTATAGTTTTTTCCTTCTAGCCATCAAGAGCATTCACCTAATGCTGACTCTTTTGAACAACCTAATGTATAATCACTTTGGAATCTCCAATTACCAGCAAGTGTACAATAAAAATAGCTCGAGCAAAGAATAAAAGGTTCCACAAAGTGAGTTATTCACCTCGAGTATTAGTGCCCTTGCCACAATTCATTATGAGTTTGAAACCATGAGAATCATTCAATTTTAGATAGGCACCAACTCCACATTTTAAGCCATTTTCCTGAGAAGCACCATAAAAAAAACTATAGGCCATTGTCATTAAACGTAGGTTCAACTACCATTCTAAATTGAGTTTCTCTCATTTGCTTGTGAAACTCCCCATATGCTCCAACAACACCAAGGCAAATTATCCTAGCATTCTTTTGAATGTCATGATCAAATAATACATCATTTATGTGTTTCCATGTTTCCCAACAAATGAAACAAGGCAACTCTGTCGAGGCATTTGCCCATAGAATCCAGTAATGAAAATTGATTTTCAAGGATTGAAAAGACTAATTTTGATTTATCTTTAATTCTTTTTTATCTCCTATCAAACTATCTTTGTAAATCGACAATGAATCAACAAATGGTCGATAATCTTTGCTTCATTGTTACACATGATACAAAATGTTTAGTCCTTTCCCCCCTTCTCCCCACCAGTTCAATAGATTATCCCATGTTACTATCTTATTTTCTAGCGCTAGTCAACATAACAACTTGAATTTTAATGGACCATGTCATTTCCAAAGTGATCTAAACCATAAATCTGGTTTTATTTTTAGAGAAGAATAGAAAATTGACTCCTAGGCAAGTTTGGCATTTACCTCACCATTCTCTGCGTTCCACTACCATACAATAGTACCCTCATGAATACCTCCTCGATGAAGACCAAAGACGTAACTATTCCATTCTTCTTCCAAATCCCCTTGCAAACCCATCTCGTTTGCTCATTTCCATTTCTAACAGACCCCACTTCTAGCTTCCATTACTCCCACTTGTGCTAAAAATTGAATTCCTTTGGTTTGAAGAGAAATAATAAGAGCATTGGATAGTTTTTTATGAACCAGGACCAACAATGATTGGATCTTCCCCCACTAATACAATGACCATTCCCTGGTTTCTAGGCCAACCAGACCCCCAATATATGATAAGAACTAAGCATACATTTCCAAAAAATTGATGCCCCTTTTGCACTCTTGTTGTTCAATCTAATCCAGTCCACTATCAACTTTTGCTTCAAATATTTGTCTTTAATAACCATATTCCACATACCAGCTGGGAATAGGCTCCTCCAGAGGCTTTTTGCAGGAAGTGTGTGGCCAAAGTGGAAGATATTTTTATACCCTAGCCACCATGTTTCTTCAATCTAGTAAGCCTATCCCAACTCATTAAGTGAATTCCTTCTCTTTGTTTATTACCAATCCAAAGAAAGTATCCAAAATAAATTTTAGAATATTGGTCAATGATAACTAGTAAACTAGGATATTCTCAAGCACCGTTTTCACAAGATTTAATCTGCCACCCAAAGAAAGTCATTTATAGCACCAATTTCCTATCCTCTTTTTTTTCAATAGTCGTAATCAATCCTTTGTCAATTAGTTATTTGGCTTCAAATAGTAACCAAGATATATCATCCCTAAATCCAAAGAGGTTGTTTGATATGAAAATAAATGGCTATTATAATGTAACCTTGGTTTGTCTTAATGACATGATGAAATTCAAAATCAATTGCTTTCTCATTGCAAACTTTCATATACCATAATATATAGGACGGCACCATTTTCCAACAAATTTGGTATGACATAACAATAATAATAGGGAAGGAGGATATTCACATTATGCACAAAGGTTTTGTTCTTCTGAACTTTCATACATCCTAGTGTATTTATGAAGCACTTGGATATATATGTATTTAATTTATGCTAGTGTAACATATTCATGAAGCACCTAGATGTAGGAGTACAACTCATGTCATTGTGTAATTCATACTCTATTGAGAAGTTGAGGCCTTGTCATGCTTTGATGGTGGGATGAAGTGACATATCATAGTG
The DNA here is from genome assembly GCA_001517045.1 of Pseudotsuga menziesii. Classification (NCBI taxonomy): domain Eukaryota; kingdom Viridiplantae; phylum Streptophyta; class Pinopsida; order Pinales; family Pinaceae; genus Pseudotsuga; species Pseudotsuga menziesii. Next base: position 697,836 of record LPNX011089151.1, read on the forward strand.
TTAAACCAAAGCCAACTCGTGTGTTTTATCCAAGTCACCATATTTTTTTATTAGTATTGGTTCTAATGATGAACAACAACAGCGTATTAAGGACCCAAGACTACCCAATAGTTTATCTCAAGCTTGCAGTTTTTCTTAACAGGCTTAGTTTTAATGATGAAAAAGGAAGAATTTATCACTATTATTTTGAATTTTCACTTCACATTTTTTTTTACACCTTGGTGCAGCCATGGGGCCACTCAGAGGTACATGCCGAACTTATGGAAATGCATGCCACGTACTTGTCAAACTCGATGTTGCATTCTCCCCTCTCAATGACACAATGAGTGTTCAAATGATGATATTAATAACTCAATCCAACCTTGTGTTCTCCTCTAGTTTCACCATTTTCTTTAAAGACCCCTTAGCCCCTTGTTGTCATTAATAGGTGGGTCGAAGGGTGGTGCCCCAAACCTCAATAGCAATTAGTGTGCACATACACTCATAGCATGCACACACATCAAGAATTCCAACCATCATCAAGATTGTTATAGAAGGCCAACCAATTATACATGTCAATATATGCATGCCAATAGCAGCATGTAATATGACAAGAGGATGAATAGTGATCCATAGGTAGTGGCAGATCCAAAACACCTATACCAACTGGACTTTATCTTGTCATTGAAATGAATTCCTATTTATACTATGTGTAATGTGAAGAAAAAGATACAACATAAAATAGTTGTGATCTATATTTTCTTCATCTCGATCTCTAATGCAAAGCATTATACAAATCATTTACATGGTAATATAAACGTTATTACACTTTAATTTTCGTCATGTTCATCCTATTCATTATATGCCTACATTTTTTTCATGCCTCGATGCCCATAACTTAATCATCCCCGTCTATTTTTGTTGTCATTAGGTTCATACCCAATAATCAAATCACTTTGCAGCTCTTGACCCTCTTACTCACTCGACTTGGTTCTTAATTGACTCCTTACTCGACTTAGTTATAAACTTGGCTCTATTATGCACAACACTTTCTTATTGTCTATTATATTTTTTTGTTCTCACAACTCTTCACATGCTAGCTTTTTGGCCATAAAATGGCTTCTTCATCTTCCACCCATAAATATTTAACATTCATTATTATATGTGCATCACTTTAATGTCCATCCACAGTGTTTGTTTTTACACCAATCTATACACTCCATTGTTGTGTTTCACATGTTATGTTCCTCAACTTTCTTATGCACACTCTAGCACTCTCTGAACTTCAACGCATGCCTTCTATATGATATGCACTCCATCCTCTACATTTTCGTACTTTATTTCTCTGAGTCAAAATCGTGCACTAAATCCATTCTCCAAAAAATTGTGAATTACATCAAATTAATTTTGTGCATACAGACTATAACATGTTCATATTATTTCCCCTCAACTTCAACCCTTGTTTCCTTTATATCTAAATCCAACCCTTCCAAGGCATTACATATTTAAGATTTATATTGTATTCTATCTTAAGTTAGGGAAGCTCCAGACTCGTACACTAATAATTCTGAAACATCCACATTCTCGATTTTGAATTGGAAATATATACTTTAATGATTTTTAATTTTTTTGTTCTTGTAGTTTATTCACTTACAATTTCGCTCTTATTACATGAACCACTTTTTGAAGCACCTCCCCTTGATGGGTGAGATAGAAGAGTAAATTTCCATTTTCTCTTACTCATACCTTGAAAAACACAAACCTTGCTTATTATATGGGAGTCAACTCAGTGTATGTTATTAGTCTCATTCAACATTTCCATTGTGTATTGTATGGCAAAATTTTAGGTGTAGTTTTAATGATAAAAATATATCTCACCATTGCCTAGTAGGTTTAGAACTAACAATGGAAAACCAGGCACTTCACCTCATATGCTAGGATTTCATTTTTTTTTATGTGTTTTCAATGTCTTCGTGGCACCACAAGGCATATAGTATCACATCGTCATATTAAAACCAAAGCCAACCCCTATGTTTTAGCTAAGGATTGTTATATTTTTTTATTAGTGTTGATTCCTACAATGGAAAGCAACAATATATTATGGACCTAATTCTACCTAATAGTTTATTTCATGATTGTTATTTTTCCTTATAAGCTTGATTTAACATTTAGAAAATAGGTATTTATTAATATTTACTATAAAGTAGAGTCAATTAAAAGTAAGGTACATATTAAACGGGTTTCTTAAGAGGTCTTGTAAAAACCAATCACATAAATCCATTCTTTATAATTCAAATGCAATTGCAAATGAAATCCTGTACATATGATTTTCCAAAATAAAACTGAGACATGTACATCCAAAAGGGGAACCTTAATTGTACATTCATTGATATGTAACCTCGTACCAAGATCCTAATAGAGATATAGAGATATACATCCACTTGTCGACAATTCCATCTCAAAGTTGATATATTAGATAGTTATAATTGAGTACCCCATACTTATAATTGAGTACATCTCTCTTTAAGTCCTAGTCCAACACTCTAATGGTTAGAAAGTGCATGTATTATTGTGTACCTTTAACTTACACAGTGCATATATTTGTGTCTATTCTTGGCTTTTACCTTTATTGAAATTTAAATATATGGCTTTTATTCTAATAACACAATCTGTTTTCTTTTTCATTTTAAGATATAGAAGTTAATGACTAAAAAGCTTTGACCTAACTCACTATTTTCTACCAAATAAACCACATGCTGCAAATCCGTGATAGGTGTGACAGGTAAAATTTGAAGGCAATTTGAATGATAAAGAAGACAACACCATGGGCCAACAATAAGTTGGCATGGTAGGACAATAATAGTGAGAATAGAGACTTTTACATCATGGATAAACCTTTTGTTGTTATGACTTTCATAAATCTTAGTGTATTCATAAGGCAAAGGATTTATGTCGATGGTTTTCTAAACCACCTAGGAGTATAATTTATTTCAGAGTGCAATATATATGCTATCAAGATGGTGGTCTTGTAAAAGTATATTCATAAAGCATAGGATTTATGGTGATGGTTTTGTAAACCACCTGGATGTAGGAGTATAGTTTATTTTAAAGTGTAATATATATTCTATCAAGATGGTGGTGGTGGTCTTGTAATGCTTTGATGGTGGGATAGAGTGTTGAATCACAACATTAAAAATCAAAACCAACCCATGTGCTTTATTGAAGGATTGCAATATTTTATTATTAGGCTTGGTTTTAATGATGGAGACCAACATCATATTAGAGAATCCTATCTTATCCCATAATTTATGCAAGACTTCCTAATTTTCTTTGTGTCCATCCTATTCATTATTTGCCTCCATTTTATGTTATGACTTCGTACACATAGCTTAATTAATCCAATATATTTAAGTTGCCACTAGGCTCAAACCCTGTAATCAAATCACTTTGAAACCTTCGACTCTCTTACTCACTTAACTTAGTTTTCAATCAACTCAACAGTAGACTTGGCTCCTTTTGCTCAACATTATTTTAATGTCTATTCTTTTTTATTTATTTATTCTCATATCTCTAGACAGTTTAGCTATTTGAACATGTAGTGACCTCTTCATCTTCCTCAATATTTGTTCATCTTTCGCCCTAACTATTTAGCATCCATTATTTCACATTCATCAGCTCAATATCCATTAATTGGTCTCTTTTTACACCAATCTATGCACTCACTTGAGTTGTTTCACATGTAATGTTCTTTGTTTCCCTTCTACACACATTAGCACTCTTTGATCTCCAACACATTCATTATGCATAACAACGTCTATACACTCCTCCATTTGTACTTAAACACTTCCTCAAAATGGAAGAAACCTCAAGTCAAAAGCAATAGTTGATCCACATATCTCCTCAAAATGGAAGAAACCTCAAGTCAAAAGCAATGCTTGCTTTGATAGCAAATATGCTTCTCCATTGAATTCTCTATAAACATGCTAGAAGTTTACAACCGTAAAAGTTGCCTAAATAATTCTAATTTTTTCCTTCTAGCCATCAAGAGCATTCACCCAAAGCTGACTCTTTTGAACAACCTAATGTATAATCACTTTGGAATCTCCAACTACCTGCAAGTGTAGAATAAAAATAGCCCGAGCAAAGAATAAAAGGTTCCACAAAGTGAGTTATTCACCTTGAGTATTAGTGCCCCTGCCACAATTCATTATGAGTTTGAAACCATGAGAATCATTCAATTTTAGATAGGCACCAACTCCACATTTTAAGCCATTTTCCTTAGAAGCACCATAAAAAAAAACTATAGGCCATTGTTATTAAACGTAGGTTCAACTACAATTCTAACTTGACTTTCTCTCATTTCCTTGTGAAACTCCCCATATGCTCCAACAACACTAAGACAAATTCTCCTAGCATTCTTTTGAATGTCCTAATCAAATAATACATCATTTATGTGTTTCCATGTTTCCTAACAAATGAAACAAGACAACTCTTTCGACGCATTTGCCCCTAGAATCCAATAATGAAAATTGATTTTCAAGGATTGAAAAGACCAGTTTTGATTTATCTTTAATTCTTTTCTATCTCCTACCAAACTATCTTTGTAAATCGACAATGAATCAACAAATGGTCGATAATCTTTGGTTCATTGTTACATAGGATACAAAATGTTTAGTCTTTGCGCCCCCCCCCCCCCACCCCCCTCGCCCCACTCCCCACCACTTCAATAGATTATCCCATGTTACTATCTTATTTTCTAGCGCTAGTCAACATAACAACTTGAATTTTAATGGACCATGTCATTTCCAAAGTGAATTAAACCACCAATCTGGTTTTATTTCTAGGGACGAATAGAAAATTGACTCCTAGGCAAGTTTGGCATTTACCTCACCATTCTTCATGTTCCACTACCATACAATAGTACCCTCGTGAATACCTCCTAGATGAAGACCAAAGACGTAACTATTCCATTCTTCTTCCAAAGCCCCCTGCAAACCCATCTCGTTTGCTCATTTCCATTTCTGACAAACCCCACTTCTAGCTTCCATTACTCCCACTTGTGCTAAAAACTAAATTCCTTTGGTTTGAAGAGAAATAATACGAGAATTGGATAGTTTTTATGAACCGGGACCAACAATGATTGGATCTTCCCCCACTAATACAATGACCATTCCCTGGTTTCTAGGCCAACCAGTCCCCTAATATATGATAAGAACTAAGCATACATTTCCAAAAATTTGATTCCCCTTTTGCACTCTTGTTGTTCAATCTAATCTAGTCCACTATTAACCTTTGCTTCAAATATTTGTCTTTAATAACCATATTCCACATACCGGCTGGGAATAGACTCCTCTAGAGGCTTTTTATAGGAAGTGTGTGGCCAAAGTGGAAGATATTTTTATACCCTAGCCACCAAGTTTCTTCAATCTTGTAAGCCTCTCCCAACTCATTAAGTGAATTCCTTCTCTTTGTTTATTACCAATCCAAAGAAAGTTGAAATCTCTTTTGTTGATCTTATCCAAAATAAATTTTAGAATATTGGTCAATGATAACCAGTAAACTAGGATATTCTCAAGCACCGCATTCACCAAAATTAATCTGCCACCCAAAGAAAGTCATTTATAGCACCAATTTCCTATCCTTTTTTTTTTTCAATAGCCATAACCAATCCTTTGTCAATTAGTTATTTCACTTCAAATAGTAACCAAGATATATCATCCCTGAATCCAAAGAGGTTGTTTGATATGAAAATAAATGACTATTACAATATAACCTTGATTTGTCTTAATGACATGATGAAATTCAAAATCAATTTCATTAGCTCTCGTTATTTTCTTCAAACATTTAAGTAAAATATTTCTTCCTCATTCAAATATGTTGTTATTTTCCTTAAACAATTAGATAAAACATTTTCGCCTAACTCAAATATAAATAAAATTTACTTTATTCTAAACATAGGTTTTGATTTTTCTCAAAACTTACAAACTACATATATCCATTGTTGACATTCCATTAAAATCTCAAATTAAAAATATACATCGAATTGTCCTTAACTCTAACTCAAAATAAAAAATATGCATCCAATTATCCTTTAATCCTAATTCAAATTAATGTAAGATTTCAAATTAAAAATATAGATTAATTGTCCTTCCATTCTAACTCAAAATTAAAGATGTATATCTGTGCTTCCATCCTAACTCAAATTAATGTATTCCATGATTATAATAGACTACATCTACATCACTATGTATAGTGCTAGTAAAAGAAATGAGTGTGTAATCTTCATAGTGCTCGTCACTACAATAATGTGTGTGTAATCTTGTGTAAAAAGTATACAAAATTGTACATTCACTTATACCCCCATCTTAACTCAAAGCTAATGTATTTCAAACTTGACAAAATTGTACATCCACTTATACCCAATCCTAACTCAAAGTTAATGTACTTATAATTGGCTTCATCACTCTTCACAACGCTAGAACATTACTATGGTTGACTAGAAAGTGCAAGTATTATTGTGTACTTTTGTCTAGATAGTGCACTCATTAGTGTGTATTATTGGCTTCTACCTTCATTGAATTAAAATATATGGTTTTGTTAATAGGACAATTTTTTTTATTATGACATATAAAAAATACAATTATTAAAAAGTTTGGTTTACAGGTTATTTTCTATATGTCAAATTTGTTGACAGTTTTCATGTTAAAGAAAAAGGACAACACCATTTTCTAAACAGTAAGGGCAATAATAATATGGAAAAAGGATTTTCACACTATCCATAAAGTTTTTGTTAGTGTGAACTTTCAAGTAAGGGTTATAATATGGAAGCAGGATTTTCACACCATGCAAAGTTTTGTCATTGTGAATTTTCATATACCCTAATATAGTTTTGTCATTGTGAACTTTCATATACCCTAATATATAGGATAACACCATTTTCCATACCATTTTCCAACAAATTTGGTATGACATGACAATAATAATAATAGGGAATGAGGATTTTCACATTATGCACAAAGGTTTTGTTCTTATGAACTTTCATACATCTTAGTGTATTTATAAAGTACTTGGATATATATATGTATTTAATTTATGCTAGTGTAACATATTCATGAAGCACCTAGATGTAGGAGTACAACTCATGTTATTGTGCAATTCATACTCTATTGAGAAGTTGAGGCCTTGTCATGCTTTGATGTTGGGATGAAGTGACATATCACAGTGTTAAGATGTAGGAGTACAACTCGTGTTATTGTATAATTCATACTCCGTTGAGAAGTTGAGGCCTTGTCATGCTTTGATGGTGGGATGAAGTGACAGGTCATAGTGTTAAACCAAAGCCAACTCGTGTGTTTTATCCAAGTCACTATATTTTTTTATTAGTATTGGTTCTAATGATGAACAACAACAACGTATTAAGGACCCAAGCCTACCCAATAGTTTATCTCAAGCTTTCCATTTTTCTTAATAGGCTTAGTTTTAATGATGAAAAAGGAAGAATTTATCACTATTATTCTGAATTTTCACTTCACGTTTTTTTTTACACCTTGGTATAGCCATGGGGCCACTTAGAGGTACATGTTGAACTTATGGAAATGCACGACACACACTTGTAAAACTCGGTGTTGTATTCTCCCCTCTCAATGGCATAATGAGTGTTCAAATGATGATATTAATAACTCAATCCAACCTTATGTTCTCCTCTAGTTTCACCATTTTCTTTAAAGACCCCTTGGCCCCCTGTTGTCATTAATAGGTGGGTTGAAGGGTGGTGCCCAAAACATCGATAGCAATTAGTGTGCACTTACACTCATAGCATGCACACACATCAAGAATTCCAACCATCATCAAGATTGTTATAGAAGCCCAACCAATTATACGCGCCAATACATGCATGCCAACAGTAGCACGTAATATGACAAGAGGATGAATACTGATTCATAGGTAGTGGTAGATCCAAAACACCTCTACCAATTGAACTTAATCTTGTCATTGAAATGAATTCCTATTTATACTATGTGCAGTGTGAAGAAAAAGATACAACATAAAATAGTTGTGATCTATATTTTCTTCATCTCAATCTCTAATGCAAAACATTATACAAATCATTTACATGGTAATATAAACGTTATTACACTTTAATTTTCTTCATGTTCATCCTATTCATTATATGACTACATTTTTTTCATGCCTCTATGCCCATAACTTAATCATCCCCGTCTATTTTTGTTGTCATTAGGTTCATACCCAATAATCAAATCACTTTGGAGCTCTTGACCCTCTTACTCACTCGACTTGGTTCTTAATTAACTCCTTACTTGACTTAGTTATAAACTTGGCTCTACTATGCACAACACTTTCTTATTGTCTATTATATTTTTTTGTTCTCACAACTCTTCACATGCTAGCTTTTTGGCCATAAAATGGCTTCTTCATCTTCCACCCATAAATATTTAACATTCATTATTATATGTGCATCACTTTAATGTCCATCCACACTGTTTGTTTTTACACCAATCTATACACTCCATTGTGGTGTTTCACATGTTATGTTCCTCAACTTTCTTATGCACACTCTGGCACTCTTTGAACTTCAACGCATGCCTTCTATATGATATGCACTCCATCCTCTACATTTTCGTACTTTATTTCTCAAGTCAAAAGCATGCACTAAATCCATTCTCCAAAAATTGTGAATTACATCAAATTAATTTTGTGCATACAGACTATAACATGTTCATATTATTTCTCCTCAACTTCAACCCTTGTTTCCTTTATATCTAGATCCAACCCTTCCAAGGCATTACATATTTAAGATTTTTATTGTATTCTATCTTAAGTTAGGGAAGCTCCAGACTCGTACACTAATAATTATGAAACATCCACATTCTCGATTTTGAATTGGAAAATATACTTTAATGATTTTTAATTTTTTTTGTTCTTGTAGTTTATTCACTTACAATTTCGCTCTTATTACATGAACCACTTTTTGAAGCACCTCCCCTTGATGGGTGAGATAGAAGAGTAAATTTCCATTTTCTCTTATTCATACCTTGAAAAACACAAACCTTGCTTATTATATGGGAGTCAACTCAGTGTATGTTATTAGTCTCATTCAACATTCCCATTGTGTATTGTATGACAAAATTTTAGGTGTAGTTTTAATGATAAAAATATATCTCACCATTGCCTAGTAGGTTTAGAACTAACAATGGAAAACTAGGCACTTCACCTCATATGCTAGGATTTCATTTTTTTTATGTGTTTTCAATGTTTTCATGGAGCCACGAGGCATGTAGTATCACATCGTCATATTAAAACCAAAGCCAACCCCTATGTTTTAGCCAAGGATTGCTATATTTTTTTATTAGTCTTGATTCCTACAATGGAAAGCAACAATATATTATGGACCTAATTCTACCTAATAGTTTATTTCATGATTGTTATTTTTCCTTATAAGCTTGATTTAACATTTAGAAAATAGGTATTTATTAATATTTACTATAAAGTAGAGTCAATTAAAAGTAAGGTACATATTAAACGGGTTTCTTAAGAGGTCTTGTAAAAACCAATCACATAAATCCATTCTTTATAATTCAAATGCAATTGCAAATGAAATCATGTACATATGATTTTCCAAAATAAAACTGAGACATGTACATCCAAAAGGGGAACCTTAATTGTACATTCATTGATATCTAACCTCGTACCAAGATCCTAATAGAGATATACATCCACTTGTCGACAATTCCATCTCAAAGTTGATATATTAGATAGTTATAATTGAGTACCCCATACTTATAATTGAGTACATCTCTCTTCAAGTCCTAGTCCAACACTCTAGATGGTTAGAAAGTGCATGCATTATTGTGTACCTTTAACTTACAAAGTGCATATATTTGTGTCTATTCTTGGCTTTTACCTTTATTGAAATTAAAATATATGTCTTTTATTCTAATAACACAATCTGTTTTCTTTTTCATTTTAAGATATAGAAGTTAATGATTAAAAAGCATTGCCCTAACTCACTATTTTCTACCAAATAAACCACATGCTGCAAATCCGTGATAGGTGTGACAAGTAAAATTTGAAGGCAATTTGAATGATAAAAGAAGACAACACCATGGCCCATCAATAAGTTGGCATGGTAGGACAATAATAGTGAGAATGGAGACTTTTACATCATGGATAAAACCTTTTGTTGTTATGACTTTCATACATCTCAGTGTATTCATAAAGCAAAGGATTTATGTCAATGGTTTTATAAACCACCTAGATGTAGGAGTATAATTTATTTCAAAGTGCAATATATATGCTATCAAGATGGTGGTCTTGTAAAAGTGTATTCATAAAGCATAGGATTTATGGTGATGGTTTTGTAAACCATCTAGATGTAGGAGTATAATTTATTTCAAAGTGTAATATATATTCTATCAATATAGTGGTGGTGGTCTTGTAATGCTTTGATGGTGGGATTGAGTGTTGCATCACAACATTAAAAATCAAAACCAACCCATGTGCTTTATTGAAGGATTGCAATATTTTATTATTAGGCTTGGTTTTAATGATGGAGACCAACATCATAGTAGAGAATCCTATCTTATCCCATAATTTATGCAAGGCTTCCTATTTGTATGTTCTTATGGGGACATAGGACAACAATTGATTTTTTTTTGTTTGCATTATGCTTGACTCTTTTTTTTTATTATAAATTTTTGCATTGATTTCATTAATGCGATAATATCCTTCGGGTTTCATCCACAACATGTTCATTGGTGATGATCCTGGAGGAAATACGAAGGAAACCTCCCCCCAGAGTCTAGGATAGGAAACAAATAATATAACAGAACTTATGGCTTTGCTTCAAGGAACAAATCTTCTTAGCAATATGGGAATCAATGAAGTCATCATTATTTGTGACTCAAGTGTTATAATAAACGTCGTGATCTCCAGAAGACCGCTAAAAAACATCAAACTAACCAAAATTCAAGAAAGAATATGAAAGAACTTAGAAGCGTTGAAGGAAGTGGAATTCTACCATGTCCTCGAAAACTACAATATAGAGACAGACAAGTTGGCAAATTTAGCTTCATCTAGACTTGAAGGATCTATTCTCAAATGAGAGGTGTGACCATGAAACTATTCCTTAGCAAAGTGATCTTAAGGTTTTATTTAAGAAGGGGAATTGTTAGATTGGGAAATAATATCATGTCGGTACATAATAAAAAGGGGTTTGAGTTCATTGAGCAAAGGTGGTAGCATGGGGAGGCACGTGCCCTCTCATATCCCTCATCCATTCAAATAGGTGGTTTCGTCATGGGGGTTGCGTCATGCATTCTCCTCATTAATATTCTTGGATAGCTCATGCCATTACTCTCTCGCCATAGTGATTACAATGGGAACTCCATTAAATCGAAAGGACTCTATGAAGGCTTCATTCAAGGCTTTTCTTCCCTCCCATGAACAAAATTCCCTTGAGGTAATCATGATAGTGCATGCAATCTCGTATTCCATGGGTGGGAAACTTTTGTATTGGTTGAACTATTGTATTTTTATGAGGGTTTTCCCCCTCCCCTTTTAATATAAAGACCACTATCCATTCCTGTAAAAAAAACATGACCATTGGTGATGTTGCCATTTGCAAGTGCATTAGTTGGAGGTGTTAATGGCACTCGCTAGAAGTGTTAATGTAGCCTCGACATGTCTCCCCAATAACTTTTTTCTTGGTCTTGCAAAATTCTATTTCATGCTTCAAATCCGAGCTCTTATTCTTGTTTTTGTGACAATGACACTGATTTGAATGTGTGAAAGTGTTGTTGGGAGTCTAGAAAACCCAATCATTTTTCACTTTAGTTTTCTCTATGTTCATGGGTTTTATTAAATGGTTCAAAGTGGAGTGTGAAGTATGAAATTCTTGGAATCTTCATGCATTGGCTTAGTTGAATTCACTATGAATTCTTGTTGTTAAATCTTAAACTATAGTAATTGTGAAACTTTGAGGTGTAACATTGAAGGTTTTGCTTAGCGTGGTATTTAAATCTTACTTTAACTAAAGCAAGTTTAAGGAAATTGGTAAAAAATGCAAGGTGGGTTCTATGTATTGTTACCCTACTGTCCTCTATACAAAAGAAACACATGTTTCCACTTTGGTTTGGTTGAATTCACTACAAACTTCGTCATTTTGAGTTTTAAGTTATTTTGGGGTGAAGCCCACACCATTAAGAAACATGCCATGCAATGGATATGAAGTTGGGTTGATGGTGAAACTTTAAGGTGTAAGGTTATACTCAACATGGTATTTAAAGCACCCCTTAGCAAAGTAGTATCTATTGTTTATGAAAATAAAAATAAAAAATACTCATATAAATATACGACCATATTAGGGAAATACTCACAATCTTACAAATATTAGTAGTAAAATTCAATAGACTTGAGTAGTAAACAAAAATTATAAAACCAAGAACATATAAAATTTAATTTAAAATTAGCTAAATTGTAAAATACATTTATGTAATTCAATATCAATTTCAATTTAAAATTTAGTTGACTTGAAACCTAAGCAAACATAATGTTAGGAATAAAATATGTGATAGAAAATAATTTACAAAATTATAGCCATTACAATGGAATACTACAACCATATTTATAAGGTTCTTTAAATGCAAATACAACTAGCAAGAAACCACGGGCCACTAAAACCATGTACCTTAAACCACTTACATACTTACTCATTCCCAAGTCAAGGTTAACCCTAACATGTAAATGTTCATTTTTAGTTATAGAGAAAAACAAGTCATTTCTAAAAAACATTTGGATAAATGTTTAAAATCTTCATTTGATGGTAAAATGTTTTTCAAATTCCAATAAATCTAGATTTTAAAATTTTANTATTAATTACTCTTAATATTCATTATTAGTTTTAAAGAAATACAAGTAAAGCAATTTTTGGAAAACTATTTGATTATATGATTATTAATGTTACTCACCTTGTTCTTCTACTGGTATTTACCCTATTTCGAAATTACTTAAGCAAGTTGGTCATTTCCCTCCCAAGTAGGAATACTTATTAGACATTTTTGTAAATTAAAAAAGGTTTACACCTCAAGAGAACTTGATCCCTCTCGTCGCTTCGTAGAGCAATAGTTAAGATGGATCTATATTGGTCTTAAAGCTTAACTCTAAAGTGGGTTCAAAGATTTTGGTGCGAATGTGAGGTGGGGTTTAGGTGGATTCTTAAGTTGTTGACCTTTTCTTATGAAACGTTTTTCATGAACATGAGTTTGGTTAATCAATGGAATTTTTGTTATTGGAACTATCATTGGAGGGGAAGTCTAAAGCGGGTTCAGAGAATTTTGGTAGAAACCTAAGGTGGGTTTTTAATCGCTTGAGTGTTTTTTGCAAAAATGTCTCTGTGTGCATGGCCATGGTTGGTTAGTTATGGGAACCATGAAAGGAGGGAGTTCCAAGGTTTTGTATTGTATTGATTGTCCTTTTATTTGAGGTATCTGACAATGATTTTCCTATTTACATTGTTTTTTTTTTGCCCTTTCATTAAAGGATTGCTTTGAGTTTCCCAGATGTTGGTCTAGTTTCCTTATTATTTTAGCCAATTGCTTATAGGTATTTTCCTAAACATTCATATTTACATTTTTCTATGAAAATAAATGACGTGTCCTTTCAATAATTTCATTATTTGCATTTAAAAAAAATACAAGTAGGCATGTTAACTTACAACAATTGTATTGTTCTTATAATAAAATCTCTACTCCAAATACATAAGTCGAGTAAACCAAAGAGACTTTGTAGCCAACACTTAGTATTTGGATGTCATGTTCACTTTTGTTATTGTTGTTAGGTGCTTTGCGATGGTTTTTTGGGCATTTATAGTCCTTTGTGCATTGTGTTATCCATTGCAAATTGAGTATCATGTGAGTCTTTCACCTATAAGGTGTGTAAATTGTACATGTCGGCCAAATAAAAAATGTTAACCCAAGACTTTATCAATCTCTTGAATGCATATAATTTTCACCTTGAGGTATGACTTTAGTGATGCTTGGAAGTTTTAGATGTCCTCATCCTATGTATAGAATTCTTACAAGAACCCCATTCATGGCTAGTGCCAACACTACTCTCCTTCCTCGAGAGAGAGGAAGGAGAGTAGTATAATATCCATGGTATATATAATACAATTCTTTTTCCCCACAAAAACATATATAACCATATTGATATATGAAAGTTGCGTCCTAACTCTTCAATAGAAGATACCAAGTGTCCATTACATTGCAAAATCAAAATCAAAATTTCTAGATTTTTCAAAAAACTACTTATCCACCATCTATTATGATTGTACCTACTTCCTATTTGCTTCTAAGAGAATCTATATCTATATAGCTTGATAAACTACCCTCCTAACAAAACACATTAATAGTACATAAAAACCTGGTAGATATAGGTGAAGTCACACCCACAATGGGCTTGCTTCATGGTTTTGTCTTTTATTCTTGGATTTCCAATTCTATGTTCTGTTTGCACAATGTTTGTAAGATATTCATAGGGTTATTGCATTATCAAAGCCTCAAGCCAATATTCCTTAATTAAGCTTATGGAATCAAAGGGATGCCCCATAAGATACCAATAACTATGAGCAAAATGGGATAATATTGTAATGCATGTCTAAGTTTGCCATGATTTTACCCATGCTTTGCTTCTAAGTTCCTAATTTATCTTCCAATTCTGCTTGCTTGACCAATTCTACCTCCAATTATATGATGACATGCAAAATTTCCTTGTGTAGACCTTCCAACTAGCTGGACATAGTTTTTAATACCTTGTGAATCTCCATTATGCGATAATTTGCACAATTGTATGAGTGGTTGTGCATATACGTGATTGACATAGAGTCATAGAGTCCTAATGTGTCCAACCACTATTCAACCACAAACTTGTTAGTACAATTATTTATGCTTCATATGGAAATAACAAAGCATGGCCATAAGATCTAACAGCAACTAATATATTGAATGTCACCACAAACTTCTCACATATAGCCAATTTGTAATATCTACACAATCAATTTTGCATTGCATAAAAATGAAGTATCCCAACAATAACACAAGCCCAAATCCCACCATAGCAAACAACTATTTTTTTTATAAATGGTCTGAAGAAATTGCTCTTACACCATGAATGCATATCTCTTCATCATTAATTGCCCACGACAATTTTAACAATTGAAGTGTGGGAGAGGTACAAGAGGGTAAGGATGATTTATGACATCCTCCTTGAACCTGTCCAAAGGACATTTCCTGTTACTATGACAAATCATACCATGAAAGTGATTTCAATGTTCCATACCTAGGGGATTAATAATAAATTAGGGATATCCCCATTTTTTATTAAAAACCCCTAATCCAAATAAATTGCAAAACTTACCAATCCATCTATTTGTGTATTACGTGAGTGGCAAATGTGAAATAATTTGATTATTTTGAAAAAAGGAATAAGTACTTTGATCCTCTTGATCATTCTAAATAGGATTGATTTTCATCTTACATTGATATCTTACCTACCTAATGACCAATGTTGAATTCTCAAAGATGAAGCAGACAAAGACTTCTAAACCCACATGATTCACATTTTAACCCACAATGATTATTCAGTTGAATAATCAACCAATGGAAAACAATTCCATATTGAAAATATTAAATAAATATTAAAGATGAGTGATGATAAAAGATTACAAGGTGAGTGCCATATATATATTAATTGTAAAGGCACTTTGGATACCATCCATGGAAGGATGCGTCATTTTAAAATAGTTTACTAATAACCATTTATTAATTATTAATTATTAATATCAATATATATTAATATATATATATATTGTTTCTTGTTATTATTTAAGTTTGTTACATTGCCTTCCGATTCATGATGCTTTGTCCTCAAAGCATATTTTATAAAACTAGTTTATAATTTAAATATTGTAAGTGAAACAATGGCTTATTTTGTAAAACCATGGGCTATTTCACTTTTTTTTTAACTTTTCCCCTTTTATTTCTTTGTTGATAATTTTTTTATTTTTTTATTTTTTTATTTTTCATTCTTCACTTTTCTCTCTCGTTCTTGCTTCATATTTGGATTGAAATTAATACTTCTTCAATGAAATTCCAAGGCTAAAGGCCAATTTTTACCAGAGAAACTCTGAATATGGATGGCTAAAAGTCATTGTCAGTCAAATACCTAAATTCAAGGAAACCTTGAACATGTTTTTTAACATTTTTTTTTAACTTATGTTTTTTTATATTTCCCCTTTTATTTCTTTTGTTGATAATTCTTTTAGTTTTTTTAGTTTTTTTATTCTTCATATATTTTTTTTAATTCTTCATTTTTTGCTCTCGTTCTTGCTTCATATTTGGAGTGGAATTAATACTTTTTCAATGAAATTCAAATGGCCAAAGGCCAATTTTTGGTCAAAAAACCAATTTTTACTAGAGAAACTCTGAATATGGATGGCTAAAAGCCACTGTGAGGTCAAAGACATAAATTCAAAGAAACCTTGAACATGTTTTTTAACTTATGTTTTTATTATTATTTATTTTTCCCTCTCGTTCTTGCTTTGATACCACTTGAAGCAGACAAAGACTTCTAAACCCACATGATTCGCATTTTAACCCACAATGATTACTCAGTTGAATAATCAACCAATGGAAAACAATTCCATATTGAAAATATTAAATAAATATTAAAGATGAGTGATGATTAAATATTACAAGGTGAATGCCATATATATATTAATTGTAAAGGCACTTTGGATACCAACCATGAAATGATGCGTCATTTTAGAATAGTTTACTAAAAACCATTTATTAATTATTAATTATTAATATCAATATGTATTAATATTGATATTTAATAGTTATTATTAATTATATAATAGTTATTTAGTGATTATTTATTATATATATTTTTGTTCATTACATTGCCTCTCCCTTAGAATTGCTTTGTCCTCAAAACACAATTATGGAAGACTTTATTCCTTGTTCTAGCTCGTAATGCTTTCTCATGACATTGTGTGGTGCTAGTTGCAACATTTGACGAAATAAGACGATACTTGCTTTTAAACATTGTGTGGAAATGTTGCGTCAGTTGTGAATTCATCCATCCGAGATATACCCTTAACGGAATTATTTGCGGATCGATTGTCGAGAGTTGTCGATTTTGTCTTTGCTTTGTAGGAATAATACTGGTAATTTTCCTTTTGATTTTTTCGTCTATCATAATGACTCTTGTGATTCGGATCGCGATAAGGAACTCAAATTTCCTATGAAGTGTTTACTAGAACTTCAACTTTTGGTGCTTCTAACAATTTTTGTAATTGTTTTTCAGAACCATTTTCTGTTGATGCTTGTAGCGATGTGACAATAAGATTGTTCTTTTGAACTTTGACGAGATTTGCATTGCTTCCCTTTTCTGATGTTTGAATTTGAGCCTTTGATGACTTCTCTATTGCGTTAGTCATTCTTTCTGCTTTAATTTGATGTTGGTTGTATCGACTTCTATGATTTGGGTGACGATAAGTTATTCAAGACGTTTGTGGAACCCATGTAGAAACTTTAATTGTTTGTGATTCTTGCGATTTACTAATTGATAATAAATCTAAGGATTTTTTTAACTTCTCATTTTTTAATTTTTTAATTTGTTCAGTCAACCCTTGATTCAAAAATTTTAAGTGAGAATTTTCTTCATTTTTTTGTAATAGTTTCTTATTGAAATCATTTTGGAGATCCACTTCCTCTTGGCTTTCCTCTTGGCTTTCCTCTTGATTCTTCAAACGAGTAATTTCTTCATCCTTACTAGCAACAATTTTTTCAACTTCTTTCTGCTTCTTTTGTTCTGACTTCTGATTACCCTATGAAATCATCTCTGATATATCATGGAACTCTTCAGATGTTGGAGGTTATATTTTTGACTTCATTGTAATATCTTGAAATGTGATTCTCTTTCGCTTATAGGAAAATGTTAGAAACTTCTTTTCGGCATTTAATATGAAAGTCCCCAATGTTTTTATCCAGGGTAAACCCAAAATTATGTCACCGTCAAAGCTCCATAAGGAACTAACAATGAATTTCGATGTGACCATATAATATCCAACACTCAGTGGTAAGCCACTTACTTTAGTTCGTTTTTTGTCCAAAAAGTCTAGCTCTTCCCTTATATTTGACTCAGGAATCACTAAATGGTTAGCGAATTCAGTACTAATATAATTATTTCTTTCAGCAGGTGCGATAGAAATGGTGATATCCTTCCCTGCAAGTGTGCCTTTAATTCTAAATAATATTGACATTTTTTTGTAAGGTGATAGGAAAATTTTGCTTCTTTTCAATATTAAAATCCATATTCTTGAGTTTTCTTTGAAGTTTAATCAAAATCTCCTTCTTTTTTTCCAATTGTTTGTAAAAATGTTAGTAGATTGGGTGGTTGGGAGGAATGAGTGTTACCTTCCCCACCTAAGTTCAAATCTCACTTGCTTTTTAATAGCAATTATTATGCACCATTTTTATCTTTTTTTTCCCCTTAAGTTTTGTAAAATGTGAGTAGATTTGGTGGTTGGGAGGAATGAGTGTTACAATCCCCACCTAAGTTCAAATCTCACTTGCTCTTTACTAGTAATTATTTTGCACTTTTATATTCAAACTCAAGCCCACTTTAAGAAACCAGGTGTGGTTTAACTTTTACCCTCTTTTTTTTTTCCTTTTACTTTTATCTTTTTTTTTTCCTTTTTTTTTTGTATACGTTTTTCTTTTTCTTTTGGACAATGTCCAATATTTTTTTAGGGAAGCCCTAAAATAAGGCTATAAGCCAAAATTCAGACAAGGTCTGAGAATTAAGGCCAAAGGCCCAGATCAGCCATCTGATACCACTTGAAGCAGCCAAAGATTTCTAAACCCACATGATTCTCATTTTAACCCACAATGATTACTCAGTTGAATAATCAACCGATGGAAAACAATTCCATATTGAAAATATTAAATAAATATTAAAGATGAGTGATGATAAAAGATTACAAGGTGAGTGTCATATATATATTAATTGTAAAGGCACTTTGGATACCATCCATGAAAGGATGTGTCATTTTAGAATAGTTTACTAATAACCATTTATTAGTTATTAATTATTAACTATTAATATCAATATGTATTAATATTAATAATTAATATTGATATTTAATAGTTATTATTAATTATATAATAGTTATTTAGTGATTATTTATTAAAATATTTGTGTTCATTACATTGCCTCTTCCTTAGAATTGCTTTGTCCTCAAAGCACCATGATGGAAGACTTTATCCCTTGTTCTAGCTCACAACGCTTTCTCATGACATTGTGTGTTGGTAGTTGCAACATTTGACGAAAGTGAACAATTATTCGCTTACACAAATAATATTACCAAATGACTTGGAATATTAAATAAGACATAATAATATATAAATTGATGGTAGAATAGATATGATGATAGATTACAAAGTGAGTGCCATATATATA
The DNA here is from genome assembly GCA_001517045.1 of Pseudotsuga menziesii. Lineage (NCBI taxonomy): Eukaryota > Viridiplantae > Streptophyta > Pinopsida > Pinales > Pinaceae > Pseudotsuga > Pseudotsuga menziesii. Next base: position 717,357 of record LPNX011089151.1, read on the forward strand.
TATATATATATATATATATATATA
>LPNX011089151.1:717410-730773 GCA_001517045.1 Pseudotsuga menziesii
TCTACTTGATTATTTATTGTTACTACTATTCCTCAATAGTTTGAAATTTCAATTCTTCCTCCAAGTTCTAAGATCACGCCCTCTCACCCCCACACCTACAACCCTTAGTATATAACATACAATGTTAATCCAATGCTTATTTGTTTACATAAAATCTTCTCTATTCATAATAAGAAATATCAACTTCTATTTTGACATAATAATGTTTTTAAAACATTTCCATAGTAAAGTTGCATAACGAGTTGCTTGCGAAGTATATTGCACATTGCCATAATTGCAAGTTGATGACATAGACATGATCCCTTGGAGTCGCTTGTTTCACTTCCCATTGATACATGTATAGAGCATTTCAGAATGAATTGTTGCCATAAGTTGTGTTGGTAAACCATTTTATTTACTTGTACTATATTGATGTCATCTATCGTGTAATACATATTGGTCATTGTGATTATGCATTTTCCTTTTTCCATTGGTTGTGTTGGTGGACACCTCAAATTTTTTCATCTCAAAGATGGCAAAAAAAATCATAACTCAATTGTCAAACTAGCAATGAGGATAATCATCATTGGATGCCATCCACAATGTGAGTTGACTTGTCACTGTTATTCAAGAAAAACTATACCACCTAAAATAACTCGTTGGTGGTTCGCAAGGGGGGAGACTTCCACTCCTTCCAGACATGTCTAGGTCTTGGGTCATTAGCGTGTTTCTTACACATGAGGAATACAAGACCTTAGCCAACTAGAAGTAGTTTTAGGTCTTACTCCCATTTTCTTATTTACTTGGATTACATTAATTTCATTTATTATTGTAATATGTATGGGCCATAATGAATTTCAACTTTATGTTCTTGTGTTTTTAAACATTTCAACTTCAACTTGATGGGTTTGTGCCAAGTTGTCTCGCTTGGGGATAACTAACCAAGTCTCATGAACAATATATTTCTCAACCAAATTTTTTATTCCTCTCATGGATAAGTCAGACAAAAGCAGTTAATAGAGGAGTATAGAGATAACCCTTAGGGTTATTTTACAACAATATCCTTTACAACAACACATCAATGTTTTATGATCATATTTTGCAACAATAATTCACTACATCAATGTTTTAAGATCATTGTTTACAAGAAAGCTCATTGTATGGTATAATAAGAAAATGGGTGTTGTAAGAAAGCCATATTGAAAAGAACAATTTATTATTGATGAGAAGCATTCTTTGTGGATACTTACCATTTTAAAAAGGAGTTGTCTAACTAGGGGACTTTTTGACTTTCAGGCTGATTTTCTGTTGGAATTTGGTGAATTTAATCTACAAAATTTGTAATTTCTGTTGTTTGTTGGGCGATTTTAAGCTCAGAAATGAAATCAGGTGATAGGAAAAACCCCAACACCAACACTCTATAAAATTTAGCAGTGTTTTTGAAAGTTTTGAAAATTCTGTGAAGATTCATGGCAAAAAACTGGTAAAAACCAGCTGTAAACAAAGGTAAAAAAGTCCCCTTTCTAGACACCTCGTTTTAAAAATTGAGTTAATTTTTTTTTTCCAAACAAAAAAATCTTGTCCTTGATATTCAATTGAATCAAAGGGCATTAGAAAGTGCCTCCCATGATAGGATATTACAAAAGCGCTATGAGCAATACTTGACAGTGCGAGCCTGTTCAAAAACAAGCTATGATAAACATATATCATATTATCTGCTCCCAATATAGAAAGGGAGAGGCCATTACCAAAATAGTTTCGTGCTAGACGGTAAGCAGTCTGTACTAGGCGAACAACTAGAGCCCAGAGAGCTGTTCCAGAGATGCCCATCCCTCATACTTGAAAATCCCAAAGGGATACAAATCAGTCAAGTGCCAAAAAGACAAAGAGACTGAGCTCCAGCACAAGCTCTAAAAGAGCTTAAAAATACCACTCATGCAAATGATACCATCCAAGATTTCTGTGAAATGTAGGGAACCATGGATCAAAATAAGGGCATATTTGGATAAGCTGTCTGCACTCTGGTTGTGCTCCCTATAGACATGCCGAATGTCCAGCCAAGAGAAACCATTTATAAGAGCCCTAGTACTTTCACACCAATATGTCAGCTCAAGTGAGGATAGAGTAGCTTTGTTATTTGTCCAGTTTATAATGACTGAGGAGTCACCAAATATATGCAAATGTGGGAGGCCTATTTTGTGTGCCACAAAGAGGAGAGACCACAAATCCAGGAGCTCGGATTTGGTATTGGTTGAGGGACCACACTCGAGCTTGAAATGGAGAGCATGGGAATTGCTGATGACAATATATGCCCCTGCACCGTGAGGCTGCTGCTGCCGCGTCGAAGAAACCACAGGGAAAGACCAGCTTAGGGGCATCACCAATAAATCTATGCTTAACCTTATTTACAGGAGTTGGGAAAAGGTGCATAAGATAATCAACCCTTAACACCACACAATTGACAGTCGCCAGGATACCACCAAAGATAAGGAAGTACGGGTCTTCCAAATGCTCGAGCAAGGAAGGATCAACAAGTATATGCAAGGAGAGTGCTCCGAATATTTTGCAAACCATAACTTCATATTAACTGCCAGGGAGCCACCAAAGAGCCGTGAATCGTAATTACGAATTCTGCAGAGGTGAACGAGCAGTCAATAAACAAGTGTTGAGTGTTCTCCACCTCCATGAGGCATAAGGCACATCTGTTGGGGCCTATCCATCCACGTTTGGCTAAATTCTCCCACGTCAGTATTCTATAATGAAGTGTCAACTAGAAGAAACACTTAATCTTTAATGGAAAGTTTCCATGCCATATCTTTGCTATCAAAGAATCCAAAGATGGATCAATCAGAGTTTTGGCCATAAGATTATACACCTGTGACGTCGAGATCATGCCATCTTTTTTATTATGGGACCGGAGTAGTTTATCTTCAGTCAGCTTAAGTGTTATACCTGCGTGTTCAAGGCCATGAATATAATCATTCCAGCTGGATGCCCAAATACCCCTCAGCTCCATATCCTCTGCTAGTAACCAGCAAGAAAGCGCCTCTACTGAAGGGTTACATGCATCCTGAAGTGTATAGATACCATAGTCATGGAAATATTCAATAAGATCATATTGAAGGTAAGGAGAAGCAGAGGAACCGATAATGGGATCCTTCCCTATGAGGATATTCTTCTCGTTTCCCACTTGCCAACCCATGCCACTGCCCAACCAGGACAACGTAGTAAGAAACCCATCCTAGAAAATGGAAGTTCCCCTGACCATGAAATACTTTGCACGAAGCCAAGCTTCCACCGATTGGTTTTTCATATATTTAGTTGAGATCACTTGGTGCCATAAACCTGTGCCATTGAGCACCAGCCATAGGCTCTTTAGACGCAGTGAGACACTAAACCATTCAAGGTTTTTTATGCCCCATCCCCCATATTCCGTAGGCCTGGAGAGGGTTTTCCATTCCATAAGGTGGTAGTGGTTCCTGTCACCCGTTGAGCCCCATAAAAAAGCAAATATCAGCTTCCTCAATCTATTGAGGATGGATTTTGGAACTGGTGCAAGAGAAACCAGTATACAGGCATACTAGTGAGGACTGCACGAATAAGGACTAATCTTCTCCCTAGTGAGAGAAGTTTATGAGCCCAATGGTGAATCCTTATCTCAAAGCTCTTAATCAGCCATAACCAGTCTTTAACCTTATATCCCAGTGGCTTGATAAAATAATCCAGGTACTTTAAACCATTCTGAATATGCTCCATCTTATAGGGTAAAATACTCTAAATGCTGTGCTGGATCCCCAAGTCCAGGTTGTTAAAAAGGAAGCCCGATTTCTCCATACTGATGCACATACCAGATGCCAAGCAAAAGGTTTCTAAAATGACATCAAAAGCTATCCATTCTTCCAAAGTACCTAAACCAAAAAGAACCACATCATCTACAAACAAAAGGTGGGTCAAATACATGGTGTCAGAGATCTTTATACCCCTAATTCTGCCAGTAGTCTTTGCATTTTTAATCAACATACTAAGACCTTCTATCACCATAATAAACAGTAATGGGGATAATGGGCATCCTTGCCTGATCCCCCTGGAGGAAGAGAAGAAACGAGATGGGGTTCCATTTATTAGATTTGCAAAATTTGTAGAAGTGAGGCAACCCATGATCCAATTGACACCTCCCAGAGGCACGCCAATCTGGAATAGTATGAGTCTCAGAGAGCTCGAGTTGACCCTATCGAAAGCCTTGACCAAATCCAGTTTTAGAACCAAAGCACTGTTGTTCTTTGGATTAAGGGTATGTAAGGCTTCTTGTGTAATTCCAGTAGGCTGGACAATCTGTCTATTTCGGAGAAACCTAGACTGCTCTAGTGAGATTTGTTTGTCCAAGAATGACTCAAGTCTAAGCGCTGCAATTTTTGATATCAGCTTATACACCAAGTTGCATAGGGAAATGGGTCTAAAATATGAAAAAGTGAGGGGCTTCTCCTTTTTCGGAATCAATGTAATGAAAGTGGAGTTCAAAGAAGCTTCAACCCTCCCCAAAATCTTAGAAGACTCAACAGCTACAAGTAGGTCCCCTCCTACTAGATCAAAGAAGCTGAGAAAGAACTCTACAGGATAGCCATTCGGGCCTGGGCTTCTATCCTTTTTAAAATACCGCAGGGCACTTTCCACTTCACCCAGCGTGATCTTGGATGAGAAGATATCAACTTCTTCCTCATAAATATAAGATGGGAAAAGTTGGATAACCTTGAGCCGATCCATAATATTAGTGTTGTTATCATCTTTAAAAACATCAGAGAAGTGTCTCATACCCATGATTTTTAACAGATCCTCATTTTCCACCTAAATGTCTTCCTCGTTCTTGAGTGCCCAAATAGAGTTATGGTTCCTTCTTGCCGAAGCAACAAAGTGGAAGTACTTAGTATTTGCATCCTCGAGCTCAGCCCACCTGATCCTGCTCTTAAGTTTCCAAGTTAAGAGTTCATGTGCGAGCAGCTTGAATTTCCGATCTCTAAGAATCCAAAGGGATTCAAGATCATCTGAGGAGAGGATACCAGTAGGACAAGAGGAAAAAATAGAGGAGATCTCATTCACCACCACCTGATAATCATTTTTCATTTGAGAGGCCTTGTCATTAGTTGAGGCTTTGACATTCTTTTTTAAGTATCTGACTTTAAAAATCTATTAAACTAAAATAATACTATGTTTGGATATGTGCAAGCAAACAAAAATGGTCATGTGCAAGAGGGGAGTGGTTTCCCGTGCTTGTTTTCCAAATCCAAGTAGTGTAGCATGATTAATTCCAAATCTAAATTAAAACTTATGCTGAAAAATAATATTGTGTAAGTTTTGAGGCATGTATTTTCTTTCTTGGACAAGACAATCATTGTCCTAAGAAGCTATGATCAACCCCAAATTGGTTGTTCACATTTTCGTGCATGCCAATGGGAATTTTGAGTCAAAGGTTCACTTCTACTTTTTTATACCTTGTTGGGCATGGATTGTTCCTTTATTCAATTGTTGACCATGACTAAAGTAAGGATCTTCAATGCAATAAATAAGATCACTAAGGTTCACTTCTACTTTTTTATACCTTGCTGGGCATGGATTGTTCCTTTATTCAATTGTTGACCATGACTAAAGTAAGGATCTTCAATGCAATAAATAAGATCACTCAACTGGTTAATGCCTTCAATTATTGAGATTATCTTTTTCTATTCATTTAAAAATTTATTTACGTTACTAATGTAAGGAGAAACATTGATATGGGTGAGATGACATTGATATGCCAACGAAGTAAGTTTAGATTTAAAATATATTTGGAATGTTCTTATTAAAATGTCATGATATAGTGTTTGATAGTACAACGAGTCTTAATATTTAAAAATAATATAATAATAACGATATAGATATCCTCCTCTTGGGGTTGGTAACATAATTTGGGACCAACCTTGATGTTTGCCTAGCATGATCCCAATAATGGATCAATTGTATCGATAAACATGTCTTTCCAATTAAGTTCGTAATGGATCAATTGTATCGATAAACATGTCTTTCCAATTAAGCTTGTAGCCTTCTCATAAAACTTGAGGAGGCCAACATTCCTAAAAAAGACACGAGTCTATATTGTAATAAGGCAAGGACACATATCCCTCTTTCTCTCTGAGGCCTCCCACTCGAGTACAAAGTTTTACGAGTCAACCTACTCTTGGTTTTGTTATTGTTCTTGTTGTAGTCATATTTTTCTCTTATTCATATATGAATTTCATTAGGTACACAGACACATATAACATAAACAATCTATTGATTGTGTCTAGCTCGAGTGGTTATGGAATGGAGCATTATCCTCCCCACCCAAATTCTATTATTGCAAGTGACATGTTTAACTTATAATGAGTGTATTGTTGTAACTAGTAATGACTTCAAGCACTTGTGTTGACTCAGTCTTGTGCCCTAAGAGTCTAGGGTTTACCCTAGGTACCATCCTCAAAATGAGGAGAAGTACCTTGGGGTTTTTGTTAGGTAATTACTTGGAAAAAATATAGCATATCTAATCTATAATAAATTACAATTTTTATTTAATAAAATGTTGAAATCAAAATTTATTATAATTTTTTTTTAATGTAGAACACCCTAATGCACCTTAAAAACGAAGACACACTGTCTATAGTATGAAGTAAATTCAAGGACAACATAAGTGGTAGTCCTTATTTAAAATTAATTAACACACTAGGAAAGTGGATAAGATTTTATTGTTATTATTGATAGTCAATCGACTTGTTTAAGGGCACCGACACCTAAATAATGCAGTTTGTATGCTTATATGCACTGCTAATAGCACATTCGTACATTCCAAAATGCATAGATAAGTTTGCAAATTTTGCTTTTCTACCCAAGAATAACGATGCACTTAGGATGCAAGAGACCATTAACAACAGTGCACTTGTTCTCCTTAAATCCACAAGAGCATCAACAAAAGCAAAAAGAATTAAAATTTAAACAACTTTTGTTGGTGCGCTCGGTATGTATGGAGGCACCGAAGGCAGCATGAAAGGTGCATACATACATTTCCTAGAGCATCGACAAATCCATGATATTTTTGTATATAAAAATCATGTAATGGTGCATTTATAATATTGAGAAGCATCAAGAATGATGCCATCTAATATTATAAAGAGGAGACAAAGTGGGGAAATCATTTATTATTTGTGACTTAGAATGTGCTTATGATGTACACGAGCACTAGTAGTGGTGCTATTGAACATTTAAAAATGCACCAAAAAGTGTCATTAAGTAAAGCATGTTGGTGTATGTGGTATGTAGGGACGCACCATTGATGATGCATATATAAATTTCCTAGATTGACAAACTCATGATATTTCTATATAAAAAGTATTAAAGGGTGCATTTATAATAATGAGAAGCACCAAGAACAATGCCACTTAATATTATAAAGAGCGGGGAGGCAGGTGCAAGTGGGGTTCTCTTTGACCTTGGAGGAAACAATGTAGAATCATTTTCCTGGAGCCTAGGAAAGGATTCAAATAATCATGCAGAGTTGTTGGCTCTATGGCAAAGGACAAAAATGCTCATTAGGAATAGAATATCATATGTCCTTATTTTTGGAGACTCAAAACTTGCAATTAAATCGGTAAAATATCGATCTCCTCTGCAAAACTCTTCCTTGGCTAGGATCCAACTTAGAATTTTGGATAACTTGAAGGAAATTCTACATGCGGATTTTTTCATATCCTAAGGGAGAGAAATAGTGATGCTAATGCATTCTCTAACATGGCAACAATAGGAAGAAAAGGATGCTATGTTAACCATATCAGCAAAGAGTCACATTATGAAACAATTCCCTAAGGTTCTAAGGGTCCTTATCTTAGTTGGCGACCAAGAATTTGGAACAGATGTTGAGTTAGGAGGAAAGCAAACTCTCCTTGATGGAGCAAACAAAGTGGGCTTTAATAGTATGAGACATGTGCAACATTCAAGTGATATAGATTGTTGAGTTAAGGGTACATTACTTCAAATGTAATGGGCAGGGTCTCTCATGATTTCAGACCAGGGAAGATTTCTGTGAAGGCAGGACAGAATGACATCCAAACCTATGACGCCCTCCCTTCTCATGAGTTGAATCATTAATATATGTAGAGAAGTAGAATGAAGATAGATGATATATAGGGGAATGCATACAAACTATTAGATGTCAGGCGATAAATATTTAATTGTAAAGGATATGGTTTGAGTTGGGTTGTTCTCTTAACTATTTCCCACATTCCCTCTCAATCGTTAAATTAGAAGTATCAAAATCTTTGTTTCATTCCCAGGATATCCCTCTCAACAGTGCACCAGGAATCAGGAACCCTCCTTGCCTCTTTGCTAGGGTGATGGATGAAGTTAATGGGAAATTCTACTCATAACTTGAAATGGATAGTGACGGAGGTATGGATGAACCTTTTTGTTGTGTAGAGCATGGGTTCCATCGTGTAATTTGTGGTCTTCGAAAACTTAAGCGTAGGATTCGATAGATGGAGTAGGATCTCCGGGACAGTGAGGACGTGATGAATGACAAGAAGAGGAAGACCAACATCGGATTAATGAGAGAAGGGACTTTCAACTCCAGCTAGACCTATTGAAAGACAATTTGGACCAACAAAGAGAGCATACTGAAACAATGAAGGACAAGATCACAGTTTTTGAAGAAAAAGTTGAATCTCTCCAACAACCGTTGAAAGAAAAAGATTCTACAGAAGGGTCCTCCTCCATGAGCCAACAAATACATATAGAAGATCGAATTCCATGGGCATTTCATTTCTAATGTATTGATGCTTTGCTCTTTCATAGTTTTGATAGGCCAATTCGTAACATTGTGTAAGTATAGGATTTATAAGATAGAAACTAGGAGGAAAGCTAGGAATTTTACAGAACTGAATACTCTTTCTACTATGTTGCTAACCACTCAGGCGCATGGCCATTTTTGAACTGTAATGCTACCTTGTTGAGGATTATTTCTCCTTTTTTAATATAAAATCTCCTACCCGTTTTGGTCACAAAAAAGCGCGGGAATCATATTTATTATTTGTGATTCATGGTGCACTTATGATGTACAAGAGCATTGTCATCGATGCTATTCAAAATTTAAAAACATACCGGTAAGCATGGGAAATTTTTGTATTCAACAAATCTTGTTGATACATGGGTATGTAGGGAGGCACTACTTATAATGCATCTATACATTTCATAGAGCATTGGTAAGCTTGGAATATTTTTTTATAAAAATCACTCAACAATGCAATTATAATATTGAGAAGTACTCAAGATGTTACTATCTAATATTATAAAGAGCATTGGCAAGTCCAAGATATTTTAATATAAAAAGTCAATGACGATGAATTTAAAATAGTGAGAAGTACCGAGTACGATTCCCCCTAAATTATAAAGAGCATTGAACAAGTACGAGTTTTAATTTTTTTGTTATTATTTTATTGATGTGCTCAATGTAAAAACAACAAATGATCTTTGGAAAAAGTATAAACAACGACTGGCGATGCATCAAAAAAATTATAAGACACACCATATGAGGACGGCACTGCTTACGATGCATCTATAGGCAAAAGCTATCTATTGAGCTGTAGAGCATTTAATGTTGGTGCAACAAGTTTGATGATAGTTGGATCTTAAGCTGCTCAAGATCCAATGGTCATCAAACTTGCTGCAGTAGCATTAAATGCTCTACAGCTCAATGGATAGCTTTTGCCCTCATCTATACACTTCCTACTTCCTAGAGCAACGACAAGCTTGAAGAACTCAGGGATGCAATCATAATATCGAGAAGCATTGGAGATTGTGTTATCTAATATTAGAAATAGCATCAAGAAGTCTGATATATTTTTATATAAAAAAGTCTTCAACAATGCATTCAAAATATTGAGAAGCATCGAGTACTATGCCCCCTAAAATTGTAAAGAGCACTGAACAAATGTGGGTTTTAAAATTGTTGCTATTGTTTTACTAGTTTGTTCAACATAAAACAACGCATCGTTAATTAATCCGGATTTATGCCGGAATGCAACAGAATACACAAATAACCATAGAAACAAATATGCAACGGAAATAACACTTTATTTCATTAATCAAAGAACTGAAACTTGTTTACATACATAATGGAAATAAACTAGCTAGAGTGTTGGTAGCTTATCTCTGAGAAGAGATGTGGCGGCTACATGCCTCTTAACTCTGTGTTACAATGAGGCTCGAAGGCCTGTATATTATTGAGAAACAATGGAAACCCTACACATCCAAAAACCTAATCCTAGGAGGTAAAACGCCAGAATGTGGGCCATGTTGGGTAACTTGGTACATCAATTTCTCGAGGTCGTAACTTTGGCATACGACCTCCGTTTGACGTGCATGATACATCGTTAGAAATATCTCTTCAAGGACTACATCCATTAATAGAAAATATTGAGTCCGAAACGGACACATATTTCCCCAGCCATTCGATGATGAAAAAATGTCGTTTAGGGCCTCAAAACGGCTCCGAAAGTTTAGGACCCGAAAACTGCCAAAAATAGTAAATTGTGCTACAATTAAGGAAATTGAAAAACTGAAAGAAACAATGGTGGGGGTCCAAGTGGAATAGGTGGGTGGCCACCAATATCCTCCTGTATCACTAATGGTGCATCTTATAAATTTATAGGACACACCATATAGTCCAGTGTGAGCTGAATGACTTGAACATATTGCGTAGAATTTATTTTTAAAAATTTTAAAGGGGGAATTTAATCCAAATTTGATATTTTAACATGCTAAAAATGTAAATGAGGAGGTAACAATTTTTTTTCTTGGTCTCTTCCCTTCTGAGGAAGCATTGTTGTCACATAGATAAAGAAATGAAAAGATTGTACCATTTTGCAAAATCTAAAATCGAACCAAATCCATTGATGGAGTGAAGGACTTAGGGAATTTGTTTTACTAGTTTGCTCAACATAAACCAATGATTGTTAATTGATCTGTATTTAAGTAGGAACGCAATAGAATACAAAAATAGCCATAGAAACAAATATGTAGCGGAAATAACACTTCATTTCATTAATAAAAGAACTAAAACTTGTTTACATACAAAATGGAAATAAGCTAGCTAGAGTGCGGGTAGCTTATCTTTGAGAAGAGACATGGCGGCTACATGCCTCTGAACTCTGTGTTACAATGAGGCTCAAAGGCCTATATATTATTGAGAAATGATGGAAACCCTACACATCCAAAAACCTAACCCTAGGAGGTGAAACTCCAGAATGTGGGCCCCGTTGGGTAACTTGGTACATCAATTTCCCGGGTTCGTAACTTTGGCATACTACCTCCATTTGACGTTCATGATACATCGTTAGAAAGATCTCTTCAAAGACTACATCGATAAACAACAAATATTAAGCCTAGAATGGACTCATATTTACCCGACCATTTGATGCTGAAAAAACGTCGTTTAGGGCCTCAAAACGACTCCAGAAGTTTAGGACCCGAAAACTATCAAAAATAGTAAATTGTGCTACAATTAAGGAAACTGGAAAACTGAAAGAAACAATGGCAGGGGTCCAAGTGGAATAGGTGGGTGGCCACCAATATCCTCCTGGATCACTAATGGTGCATCCTATAAATTTATAGGACACACCACATAGTCCAGTGTGCGCTGAATGACTTGAACATATTGCGTAGAATTTATTTTTAAAAATTTTAAAAGAAAAATTTAATCCAAATTTGATATGTTAACATGCTAAAAATGTAAATGAGAAGGTAACAATTTTTTTTCTTGATCTCTTCCCTACTTAGGAAGCATTGTTGTCACATAGATAAAGAAATGAAAAGATTGTACCATTTTGCAAAATCTAAAATCGAACCAAATCCATTGATGGAGTGAAGGACTCAGGGAATTTGACAACACAATAACACTGGCAATAAAGCAATCGTGTATGGATGGTGAGCATCGATGTTAGTATGGTTTGAAGCACTAAAGAAAAGGTAAAAATGAAATAACACGCTGGTGTTTTTTTCTTAATATTATATCATACCTCAATGTAATTGATAGTTGATGCAAAGGTGAATTTAGGTGTCCATGGCGCACCATTATCTATTTTAATTCTTTTTGGATAAGTGCATTTTTTAATTCTTTTTGGATAAGTGTTTCAACAAGCTTGATGACTGTTGGATCTAGAGCAACTCAAGATCCAACGATCATCAAGCTTGCTACAACAGCATTAAATGCTCTGCAGCTCAATGGATAGCTCTTGCCTCTTTTAAGTGCACTAGTACACAAGGATCGAATTTGACAGGTTAATGTCCGTCATGGACCAATTTACCAGTCAAATACAACTCTAATTTTATGGAGATCGTCAAAATCTGGCTTAGAATACAGAAAATGTTTTAGATTTTGATGATTACCAACAATTTTGACGAGTGTCCGCCATTTGAAATTCCTACCCTGCCGGTACACGTTGGAGCTTTTAAGAGTACCAATTAGTTTTTGCACTTAAAAATAAATAAAAATAATTATTTCGTAAAAAGATGTCTAAACCCAATTCGATATTTCTTACATATAGATGTATTGATGCACTTATTTTCTGATGACATATCGATGTCTGTCTTATTATAAAATATTGAAACGCTTGTTTGTGCACCTATACAATGAATGCATCAAGGCACCTTCTATGGGTGTGCACCAATACATTTTTTTATAATTTTTAAAAATAAAAACACTATTGGAAAACAAAATATCTAAATTGATTTGATGCATTGTAGATAGTAACACACTCACACACTTATAAGTTTAGAATGCGGCATTTAAAATTTGTTTTAAATTAAAAAAATACTATTTTTTTTTACAAATTGATTGTAATGTCTTTTGAGATGCCTAATTATTATGCCCCCAACATGGGACATATAATGCTTGGTTTTTGTCCAAGTTTGTCCAAGCTAGCTTCAGTAGACAAATATTGGACCTAGATATCTCATTCTTTTTCATATTTTCATCATCTTCAATATGGTTATTGCTAAAACTTATATTGTTGATGTTTCATGGCATTGTAGAATGCTTGTTTTTTTGCCACCCATCCCAATGTTCCGAGTTTGGACTCTCTTACTTGTTAATATTTACACTCTCATGTTTATTGTTTTTGGTTCAACATCATCCTAGCCTTTCGAGTATTGACCCAAATAAAAAACAAGACATGCACCTTCATGCTTTTAAACTCATTTGCACCTTTATGTCTAAACTATGAGCCGTAAAGATATTAAAGGTGCATGGAAATAATTAGACGACTCCTACAATTTCCACACATATCTCATCAAAGAATATCGATATGTGGTCATATTGCATGTCTTTAAT